>BSBK01006749.1:0-345000 GCA_027943335.1 Chamaecyparis obtusa | reverse complement strand
CCCCTAGCCTCCTCATTTACTCCCAAAGTTTATGCCACCAAGGGTGGCCTTGATGGAATTCATATGCCAGCTCATATGAATAGATAAGGAGCACCTTGATCCACACAAGAAGGGAACATTCACTCCCTGATAGTTTAAGATAATCAATTTTATAGTGGGGAAGAGAGCTTTTCCTAGAGTCAGCATGTGGTTGGGACACTTGAAAATGAGCATAGTTGATTTCAGGTATGTGTACCTTGAGGGTTTCATCAAGAATGCCAAGAAGCTATTGATTTCTAGCATCAACAACATCCATGACCATGAGGGGTTGGATGAAGAGGATATTATTATAAATATACTTGATGAAGTTGAGGCCGGAAGAAGGGATACCAATTTTTATGATCTCCTGGAGCTAGATGCTTAGTTAATTAGGGTTAGAATTGCCTTTAGTGGTTTTTTCCCTGACTTGCCTTATATTGCTAGAATAAGCAAGATGGTAGAGATGTATGACACTCTATTTGACTAACTAGAGGCACAACTTGATAAGAAGCTGGAAGCAAAGAAGAAGTACTCATATTTGGAGTGTGAGGATGATAGTGAAGGGTCTTATGAATAAGATAGTCCTCCTTAGGAAAATGAGCCTCCTATCCAAGAATAGGAACAAGTGGCCTCAGAGGCAGGGGATGAAAGTGAACCTTTTTAGAAGAGGTAGAGGATTGAAAAAGGAGGACCATCTTAGAGGAAGAGTCCAGAGAAAAGGATTGACAGAGTAGCTACCCTCATTCTCGGTGATAGGCCCTATCATCACCAGCTAAGGAAGTAAATCAGGGAAGGGAAGAAGAAAGAAACTCAGGAGGAGGTGGAGTTTCCCCTCCAAATGTGCAAGGATGAGAGGGAGCTCTACCAAGAAGAGCTGTTACAAGATGAATTCATCAAAAGTGATGAATTCAAGAATTTTCTTATTTGGAAGATGTAATACCCCAAAATTGGCACCTTATAATTTCAATCAATTTTGGTGCATTTTCTTCAATATTACATCATTAAAGTCCTATTTTACTAGGCAATTTTATCTCTCCTACCTGATTTTATTTGACTTGGTGTCAATTGCAAAAACCCTAAATTGCATTAATCTCAGACTATAATTAATTCCTAAGTATTCAAATTTATTAGCTAAATAATCCTTATGATAAATTAATTTAATTCTAAAGTCCTAAGTGCTTTAAATTAAATTAAACTCACCCCCTTTAGCTAATACACACAAAAGGAATTAATATTACTTGGTTATTTGAATGGATTATCTTATTTGGATTTAATAATTCAAATTACTCGAAGGGTCACCCATATGTGGCAATAATTCATTCTTTTAATTAAGTAATTCTTCAATATTTGTCTCAATTGGGAATGAAGAGGTAGCTGTTTCATTTCAAGAAACTCTTCATCCCCTCTCACAGATTTTCTATATTATGAACCTTCTTCCTCATTCGAAAAAAAGGAAATTTGAGAGCACATAAACTATAGAAAAATTTTGTCTCAATTATCTTCATATTTTCAAGCTTTGTTATTGCACAATTAGCTTAATTCTCATTTAGTGTAATTGCATTCTCATAGTAGAGTAATTTGCTTATTTCTATTAGCTTAATTTGCATATTTCTTTCAAGTTCTTAGCTTAAAAATTGCATCTTCATTATTAGATGTAATTGCAAAATCATCTTAGATTAATTGTACTTTGCTTATCTTTCAAGCTTTCAAATCCTTCATATTAGCTTGGTCTTTTGGTTGTTGGCTCTCATTGTGAGAGTAATTCAAACACCCCAGTTAATTAGGAGGCAACATGTCAAATCGATAGACATTGCGAATTGAGTAATTTATACTCACCTTCATAATTTCGATGATTGAGCAATGACTATGTTGTGTATATGGATGGATTAGAGGTCCACGTTCAGCTATAGACATGCTAGCACCCACAATGGGTGCTAGAATGTCTATAGATGAACGTGGACCTCTAATCCAACCATATACACAACATAGTCATTGCTCGATCATCGAAATTATGAAGGTGAGTATGAATTACTCAATTCACAATGTCTCTCAATTCGACCTGTTGCCTCCTAATTAATTGGGGTGTTTGAATTACTCTCAGAATGAGAGCCAACAACCAAAAGACCAAGCTAATACGAAGGATTTGAAAGCTTGAAAGATAAGCAAAGTACAATTAATCTAAGATGAATATGCAATTAAATCTAAGAATGAAGATGAAAATTTTAAGTTAAGAACTTGAAAGAAATATACAAATTAAGCTAATAGTAATAAGAAAATTACTCTACTATGAGAATGCAATTACACTAAATGAGAATTAAGCTAATTGTGCAATAACAAAGCTTGAAAATATGAAGATAATTGAGACAAAATTTTGCTATAGTTTATGTGCTCTCAAATTTCCTTTTTTTCGAATGAGGAAGAAGGTTCATAATATAGAAAATCTGAGAGAGGCGATGAAGAGTTTCTTGAAATGAAACGGCTGACTCTTCATTCCCAATTGAGACAAATATTGAAGAATTACTTAATTAAAAGAATGAATTATTATCGCATATGGGTGACCCTTCGAGTAATTTGAATTATTAAATCCAAATAAGATAATCCGTTCAAATAACCAACTAATATTAATTCCTTTTATGTGTATTAGCTAAAGGGGGTGAGTTTAATTTAATTTAAAGCACTTAGGACTTTAGAATTAAATTAATTTATCATAGGGATTATTTAGCTAATAAAATTGAATACTTAGGAATTAATTATAGTGTGAGATTAATGCAATTTAGGGTTTTTGCAATTGACACCAAGTCAAATAAAGTCAAGTAGGAGAGAGAAAATTGCCTAGTAAAATAGGACTTTAATGATGTAATATTGAAGAAAATGCACCAAAATTGATTGAAATTATAAGGTGCCAATTTTGGGGTATTACATTTGCCCCTCTTTGAATTGATGTGCAAGCAACGGGTTGATTCAAAGAATAGTCTGATGTGACAGATGAGGTTTTAGGATTATGCCCAGAATGGAGCTTAACCCTTAGAAGTCAAGGTTAGGATGCCAAGACACCCTAATAGATCAAATTGCAGAACCACCTCCAAAACGAGGCATGATTCTCCGAAGTCTAAGTTAGATTGTGAAGACAACAGTCTAATGACAACTTGAGAGGAGATTGGAATTGGGGTTAGATTTCCCCAATGCCCATTGATCAAACGATGATAGATGCAAATTTATGACTAATCTTCAAAATCAGGGTTAGATTGCCCCAATGCGAAGCTTAGCCCTCCGAGACCCACGTTAGATTGCTAGATAACGGTCTAAAAAGAGATTTTGAGGGCCATCTCCAGAACAAAGCTTGAATTTTAGTAATTAGGGTTAGATTTCCCTAATACCTAATGAGATTTCAAGAATCATCTCCAGAACGAAGGTTGATCCTCAAGGATCTGAGTTAGATTGCTCATATACCCAAAAGATAGATGACAAGATGCGAGGCACAAAGATGCCCCTAGAGATGAGATGCCCCAAGCGATGAGGACTTTGATTTAGATTAGATTGATATGAGATTGGTTTGACAAGATTCAAATGATGCAATCATCCTGCCCCCTCGGGAGTGAAATTGAAAGATGGCATATTAGAAGGACGATTGACAACAAGAGGTTGCAGAATAGGAGCAATGAGACTAGATTTAAGAAGTTGCAGAAGCAATTTGGAGCAATGACTATCTTAGATCAACTCCAATAAACTAACACTCAGATTAATATTTTTGAGTTGTTAAAGATCTTTCCTACTCATAGGAAGATTTTGGATAAAGCCCTCACCAAGGAAAACATCCCCAAAGATCTTGACTTCGATCGGTTCCAATCTATGATGGGTCATTTGACCTCACCTCATTATTTTTCCTTCTCTGAAGAAGATGATCACTCTCTGAGCCATCCACATAATGCTCCCTTGCATATAGAAGTCATGATATGTCCCAAGCATGTCCATCGAGTACTCAGATAATGGTGCTGGTCTCAATCTCTATTCCGCTAAGTTGCTTACCCAGCTAGGTTATGATGAGGATTGTATAGACTCTCGCAAAAAGATTACTATTAAATCTTATGATGAAGAGGAATGCAAATCCAAAGGTTTAGTTGTGCTACCTATCCATGTAGGACCTGTTGAGAGAGATGTTACCTTTCAAGCTCTAGACATTCCTCTCACATAAAATATCTTGTTGGGTAGACCATGGATTCATGAGATGTAGGCAGTCCCGTCTACATACCATCAATGCATCAAGTTTTCATTTCATGGAGTGGAAGTCATTGTTCCTGCTAATACCAATTATTCTTGCAATACCCTTGCGCAATCTGTAGATAGCTTTGTTATAGCTAATAGAGAGTCCACTAATTTCTATGATGCTAAGCTTAAAGAAATGGAATAGACTCTGAAACTTAAGGATACAGGCATGAGAGGATATCAAATTGAACCTATGCTATCACTGGCTGCTCTTCCTCTATCTCCACGCTCTTAGGGGAGACCTTCTAAGAGTAACAAACCTTCTGATGACTCTCCTCAAATAGTCTATGATGACACCTTTGTACGGGCCTCTACACCTTTAGAAGATGAGGATGAAGAAAGAGCTATCACAACTTGGATCTATAAAGGGAAAGAAACATCTAAAATGACTACTCCACCTCCAGACTTAGAACAAGAGCCATACAGTGAGGCCTTCAAGATCATGAAGCACTTCAGCTATAAAGGGAGTGGTCCTATAGGAATGAATGACAATGGTTTACTGAAACCCATTGAAGCTATAGGTCATCGCACAAAGGATACTACTGGCTTAGGCTTCAAAACAATCCCCTTTCACTTAGGGATAAAAAATTTGTGCCAAAACCTGAACCTGAACCAGAATTTGAAAATAATACTCCAAAGGTAAATCCAGAAGCCAGCTCTAATGAAGACACATTTCCATATCCTATTCCTCTAGAATTTGTAGCACTCTTTGTAGAACTTGATGAGCTTGTTATACCTGTCCACTTGGTAGGGATTGATAGTGATTTTGATGAGTCTGCTTCGGTGCATCAACTCACATATGACCAATGGAGAGAAATACAAATGGCTGATTCCAATCCTCAGGGTGAACAGTATATACCACCACATTTCCAAGAGTGGTTTGAACAAGACCAACTTCAGCAAGAAATCAATGCTACAAGGGATGAATATGAGTTAAATGATATAGCTAGTGCTAATGGAATTCCCACATCAAGTATTGACTCACATGAGTACGAGTTTGACTCTTTGTCTGATGCTACTTATGATAAAGATATAGACATGGTGCATACCTATGAAAGAATTTTCAAAGTAGGTGAAGGGTCTAGTGTTAGGATGCATGAATTAGATGCCATCGATGTTAACTTTTCCTCTACTTTCAATGTAAGGCCTCATAGGGATTCAAACACTCCTTTGGATGAGATCACTCTAGGTCTTGACTTGCTCATCCGTGAATCATGAACGCAATTGAACCAGCCAATACTTCTCTCTCACTCAAAAATCTTGAGCTGATAAACTGGAACTCCCCCTCCTCATCCAATGAAGTCCTAACATTCCAGAATGATTGCGCTCTAGCCTGTTACCTCCATGCTATTGAACATGTAATGTCCTCCACCAGTGAAGGAAGTGTCAGCATGACAAAGGTAGATATCAAGTATCTTAGTCAAAAATTAAAAGAAGAAAAAATAGATGCTCTGATGGTGAAAACTGCATTATGGCAGTATCAGAGCCAAAAATAGTAAAAATAAAAGACGTATCTGAGGGTGAAAAAATCTCTAAGGTGCCCAAGGATGATATACTTGATATGTGTACACACTAAAATATGCACTTCTATGAACCATTGCATGCAAGGTTGCTCAAGAGTGAGGCCTCACAAAGCGGCTCATAGCTCTTTATGCATGGAGTTGCAAGGGACTATGAGTTTTGCTCTCAGCTAGAGCTACAAGAAAGTGACCTTGCTAGTCAACCACACAATGAGAGATTCACAATGAAGACAAGGGAAACAATGCCAATATCTCCAAGAATCCAATGTGAAATGCAATGCAAACTATATGAGAATGCAAATCTAAGCTATGAAAGGAAAGTACAATGCAACTAATCTATGAAAGGAAATAGTAATGGATTACAATGCCTCTTATTTAGACTATGTGAGCTTATTCTATTGCATAAAAGGAAATCTATACTAAGATGCCATGAATGCAACTATGAAAGCAAAACTATTATGAAATGCAACTAAGAATGTCAAGGCTTCAAAGCTTGAGTGTCTTCAAAGAGAGCTCCAAAACCTGCAGCATAACAATAGCATAAAACAAGGATATATATCTATATGCAAATGGAGGAGAGAGCTCTCCTTTTATAAGAAATGAGGTGAAATGGACCATGGAGATTAAGAGGCAAAAAGTCTTAATCGGCGGTGGAGCTTGAAAGAGGAGCAATCCATGTGCACAAACATCCTCCAATGAGAGTGAAGTGTTGACTTTTGAGCCTCATGTGAGACAAAAAGTGCTTTTTCCCTTTTTATAAAATAGGAATAATGCTTTATGTGTGCAACTTAGGATAAGAGGAAAGTGGGGCTTTTTATTTAATTGAAAGGGGAGGAAATATTCCTTTTAATTAAATAAAGACTTAGGATAAATGGTTAGCCCAAGGATAAAAATCCAATATATGATCGAAATTAGGATTTGATCAAGAAATTGATATTGTTGAAAATATTGATTATTGATCAAAATGATTCAGGATTGATAAATCAAATAAATGGGGCCCAAAGTCTAGGCGACCATTTTTGGGTGCATACATTTGCCCCTCTTTGACTAATGTGTGATCGATTTGGGAACACATGCAGTCAAAGAAGAATTGAAATGTGAGATCGATTTGGGATCACAAAACAACTCAGATATGAGGTCGATTCGGGATCACATCCGGACAAAACATAAACAAAAGCTTAAACCAACACCGTCGCTGCTAGGTGCAAATCAAGCTTTAGACAAAACTATTACCGTCGCTGCTAGGCAATAATCAATGTCTAAAAATGGGAGATAAGAATCTCAAATTTTGAGCAAAAGCTCACAAAAGATGTCTGAATCAAGAGAATCAAGCGATTGGGGATGAGAATCCCATAGGTACTGCCCCCTCGGAATCGAAATCGAAATCAGGTAGAGGAGAGACAGCAAATCGATAAAGATTTGATCAAATCAGAATGAAATCACAATCGAAGGTAAGGGTCAATAGGTTAACCATTAGGCAAGGAAAACATGCCCCAGCCTTACTAAAAAAAGATGCAGTCAAACATGAGAAATGAGGGAATGGAATGAATATGAATGAAAGACTAGAAGTTTGGAAGACATGAAAAGGAAGGAATGACGATGCCCCAGCAAAGATTAAAAATTAGGCCTCAAAAGATCAGCCAACTGCGCAGAAGGGGGAGAAGATTTGGAAATGCGACTCGGATTTTGATTTCGAGTCTGAAAATGGATAAAAAATGATGTGATGTGAAAGACTAGAAATGAAAGATATGATCAAGAAGAATCAGAAAATGAGCACAGTTGACCAACTAGTCCGTAGATGATAAAAAGGAAAGCTCTCTCCATATGCAAAGTGCAAAACTAATCTAACATGACCCTAAAAATGCAAGCTACTATGAAAGTGGTTGACTTGCAAGGTCACAACGCTTATAGACATCTAATTATCATCATCGAGCGTTATTGGTAGCGTCGTAAGATCATACAATGCACACTAGCATTACTATGTGGATATGAATATGATCTTTATCAGATAGAAATGTGGAAATCTTACCTAGGCATCAAAGACATATAGGTCAAGATGACTAATGCAGTAAGACTACCTAAGTTTGATATGGCGAGATTATTCTTGTATCAAGACACATGAAAGTCAGGATAGCTAAAAGCATGCACTCGCAAAACAATCAAGGATAATACCTTGTCAATCCATAGTGTCAAGTAGGACCAGCATAAATGCTCATGACAGTTAGGATCAACAAAATATACCCGCAAGCAGATAAAGAAAGAAAACATGTTCTCATTCCCTCAGTCTTCTAGCTATGCATCATCGAAAAACTTCTCAGGGAGAGATCACTCATCAAAGAAATCCTCATAGACATCACACAAAGAAAAATAAAGTTATCATATCGTCAGCGAGTTGATTGTTTAAGTGCGTGTGTGTTGGTCATAGAGTCAAATTCTGAGTATCTTATCTGCAAATGGGAAATATCGCATCATGCGAGACTGTTGGGTAAGACATCTGATAAGTGTTAAGAAACACTCGACGCAAGGGTAGTGTTGAAAAACACTGTTTGGGGTGGTGTTGAAAAACACCTGTTGTGAAATGCCCCAAGAGACAAACGCACCAAAAGGACCTATGCGAACAGTTATGCCCCCTAGACAAAGACAAAGACCAATTCCAGACTAGGCCAAATAAGGTCAAGGCATGATGGAAAGTGGTTAAGTGTCGAGGACGCATGCTAACAAATAGGGGTACAAAGGCCTCAAGTAGCGCCTGTTTCCAGGTTTTCACCACTTGGATTCTTTTTTCATTTTTTCATTTTTTTAGATTTTTGCTACCAAGGCGCCTATTGCTAGGTTTTCACCAAGGCACTTTTTTCTTCTTCTTCTTTTTTTTTTTTTTTTTTTTAAATTTTTAATTTTTGAATTTTTGAATTTTTTGATTTTTTTGTATTTTTTTCAGGACATTTTATGCTTTTTAGGATTTTTTCAGCATCATATATGAATTTTTTTTTGGTATTTTTTCAGGACCAATAAGATATATACAAAAGATGCCCCCAGACAGAACGGGCATCAAGGATAGAACTTCTTAAGGTGCACAATGTTGATGGGATCAGGGAGCTGTTCTCCATCAGGATCTGACAGTAAATACGCACCAGTACCAAAAGCAGCTGTGATGACATATGGTCCAAGCCAGTTAGGTTCAAACTTGCCCTTTTGCTCTCTATTTTGTTAGTTTTTAGGGTTTTCTCGTAAAACAAGATCACCTATTTGAAATTCTCTAGGGCGAACCTTCTTGTTGAATGCCTTGGACATACGCTTCTGATACGCTCTCATATGATCAAAGGAAGCCTTACGCTTCTCATCTAGAAGTTCTAGTTCCTGCAACCTCATGGCGCGGTAATCCTCATCTGTAATCAAACCTTTGAGTGAGACTCTGAGGGATGGTATCTCGACTTCTAAAGGTAATATTGCTTCAGCGCCATAGGTGAGAGAGAAAGGAGTGGCTCCTGTAGGTGTGCGAATACTTGTTTGGTAAGCCCATAGTGCTGGATTGATTTGTAAGTGCCAATCCCTACCATTCTTGTGTACTATTCTATGAAGAATCTTAAGAATGGTTTTGTTAGAAGCTTCTGCCTGTCCGTTTCCTTGTGGGAAATATATGGAGGACCAATGTTGCTTGATTTTAAACTTTTTGCATAGGTGCTTTAGGTCTTTATTCTTAAATTGACCTCCATTGTCAGTAATGATCTCAGAAGGCACTCCAAATCGGCAAATGATATGGTTCAAGATGAACAAAGAAATGGTCCTTCCTGAAGCAACAGAAAGTGGTACGGCCTCCACCCATTTTGTGAAGTAGTCAGTGGCAGTAATAATGAACTTGTGTCCACCTGATGAGTTGGGGTGAATTTGCCCAACCAGATCAAAGGCCCAGCGCTGAAATGGCCAATGAGAAATAGAAGGAATCAGCTCCCTACCTGGAGCATGAATCAGGTTGCCGTGTTTCTGACATTTTTCACATGACTTAGCAAAGGTGACTACGTCCATCTGCATTGTGGGCCAATAATATCCCGCCCTAAGCAACCTTCGGGCCATGGCCAGACCATTAGAATGCCCACCACAAATGCCCTCGTGGATGTCAGCTAACACTTGGTTGGATTCCTCCTTTTCCAAGCACCTAAGGAGTGTCCCATCTAAACCCCTTCTATATAAGTCACCAGAGATGAGGGTGTGGCGAGAGGCGTTACGGATGAGGTTTCGGCGTTCGGAGCGGGTGAACGTGTCAGGGATGATGCCATCACGAAGATATGAATAGATAGCACCATATCGGGAAGACTCGTGTGTGGTAATGGCACAAATGACACGGCTTTCAGATGAGTCAAAGATGGGATGGTGTAGCTCTTCCACCAGGAATTCAAATCTGGATTCATGTGTCTCCAACTGAAGAAGTGAAGCTAATGTGGCCATGGTGTCTGCAGCTTTGTTCTCTATCCTAGGGATTTGTTGAAACGTCACAAAGGTGAAATAGCGTTTCAAAGAATCAACCATCTTTTTATAGGGTATCAATTTGTCATCCTTGGTTTGATACTCTTCATTGACTTGGTTGATGATTAGCTGAGAATCCCCAAAGACATGTAATTCTGTGATATTCCATTCTATAGCCATTTTCAAGCCATTAGTTAAAGCTTCATATTCTGCAATATTATTGGTACATGGGAATAATAGTTTATAAGACTTTGGAATGTTGTACCCATGTGGAGAAACAAATAACACTCCAGCACCTGATCCATTTTGCATGCGGGAGCCATCAAAGAACATTGTCCAAGTGCGAGTAGTGGTATATAAGATGTGTTCGTCTGGGAATTCCACTTGGACTGGTATATTATCCTGGATTGGAAAATCAGCTAATTGGTCAGCAATAGCTTGTCCTTTGATTGCCTTTCTTTCAACATATTCTATGTCAAATTCAGTGAGGACCATCATCCATTTAGCAAGTCTACCTGTCAGGGCAGCCTTACCAAGCAAGTATTTAAGGGGATCAATTTTGGCAATCAAGTGTATGGTATGAGCAAGCATGTAGTGGCGCAACTTTTGAGAAGCAAACACCACCGCGAGACAAGACTTCTCAATATTATTGTAATTGATCTCATAAGAGACTAGAGTGCGGCTGATATAGTAGATGGCCCGTTCTTTCCCAGTATCATCTGTTTGAGCCAATAATGCCCCCAGGGAAGTGTCTGTAGCTGAGATATATAGAAGTAATGGTTTCCCTGGAATAGGAGGCATTAAGATCGGAGGATTAGCCAAGTATTGTTTGATCTGATCTAGGCTCTTTTGACAATCTTCGTTCCAAACACAAGAAGCACCCTTATGCAATGTCTTGTTGAAGGGTTGCGCTCTATCTGCAAGCTGAGAAATAAACCTCCTAATTGATTGAAGACGTCCTTGAAGACTTCTCATTTGGCTGATATTTCGAGGAGGTGGCATATCTAGGATTGCTTGGACTTTTTCGGGATCAACCTCGATACCTTTTGCTGATATTATGAATCCTAAAAGTTTGCCTGAGGTGACGCCAAATGCGCACTTCTTTGGATTCAATCTGAGTTGAAATTGTTCCATACGATCTAGAATTACTTCCAGATCATTGAGGTGTGTGTCCCTTTTTCTTGATTTTGCAAGGGTATCATCCACATAATCTTCCATATTTTTGTGCATCATATCATGAAAGATAGTTGTCATAGCTCTTTGGTAGGTTGCTCCTGCATTCTTTAACCCGAATGGCATGACGTTCCAACAATAGGTTCCCCATGCGCATGTGAATGCTGTTTTCTCTTGGTCTTCAGGAGCTATTTTGATTTGATTATACCCCGAGAAACCATCCATTAGGGAATATATGTCATAGCCCACCGTCATGTCCACTATCATGTCAATGTTTGGAAGTGGAAAGTCATCCTTTGGGCAGGCTTTGTTTAGATCTCTAAAATCTGTGCAGACACGAATGGACCCATCATGTTTGGAGACCGGTACTATGTTTGAGACCCATTCTGCATAATCGACGGCTCTAATAAATCCAGCTTTCAAAAGCTTTTCTAATTCTCCTTTGACAAGTAGAGCTATATGTGGATGCATTTTTCTTAGTCTCTGTTTGACTGGCTTGACTCCTGGAGCTATAGATAAGTGATGCATTATGAGATTTGTGTCAAGCCCTGGCATGTCTGAGTAGGTCCATGCAAAATTAATTTTCTTTTTCTGTAAAAACTGTACATATGCCTTGGTCTCTTCCTCTGATAAAGACTGAGCAAGATGGACTATCTGAGGATTTTCTTCTGTGTTTAGATTGACCGGCTTTGTTGGTTCAATCAATATTGATGATCTATCCTGGAAATAACTCGGCAAGTTATTAAGTACCCCATCCTTAGGTGCCTCAAAGAGGTTTTCACCTTTGGATGCGTCATTTCTTTTTACTATTTTTGGTTCTGACACCGCCACAAAGTGGTTTTCACCATCAGACCTATTTTTCTTTTTCTCTTTTGTTTTGAGACTGAGGTACTTAATATCAGGCTCAGTCATGCTGGTTGTTGGTTCACTGGTGGAAGAAGCCACGGGTTCGAGAGCATTCAGATAACAAGCAATTTCATAATCATTGCAAAATGTGAGGAATGTGGGCTCGTGGTGGCGCTGGGGCCAGTCAATCAGGTCAAAGTGAACAAGGGGCAAGTCAATGGTAGGTTCGATGTTGTTAATGCGAAAGGTGTCATCTCTGGTGACCATATAATCGGAGCTCATCAAGTCTTCTCCTGAAATACCTGAATTGGGGCTCATCCTATCAAACGAAGCGTCGTCTACTAAGGTGATGTGAGGAGGGAAATCCTCTAGTCTGACACTAGGATCGTTAGTTGCATCGGGTTGGGTACTATAGGTATGGATAATATCCACATCTAGATCAATTGTTGCGTCTGAAAGCGAATCCCATTCGTATTCATGGGAGTCTGTCTCTGAGTCATCATTTAGGCCTCGTGATGTAGAAGCCTCAAGGTTAGGAAGGTTTTCCCCCTCTCTAGTGCTAGTATTGGTACTATCCGTCGCAGCTAGGACAGTAACACTTTCCTTTGTCGATCTAGAAGTCACATAATCACTATCCGTCGCAGCTGGGATAGTAGGACTATTAAGCATCAAATCTGTGGAATCTCCCCAAAGGAGATTCGTTGAGGGCATCCAATCACCAGACACATCTTGTTGGTTGGAGAGATCGGGCGTATAATCTGCATCACTGTCACTGTCCGTTGCAGCTGGGACAGGGATACCTTTCTGCTTCTTATTGTCAAAACCTAAGCCGATCGTGGACTTATTTTTGCGTCCAAAAAGAGCATGATCAAGAGGCTCAGCTTTAGCATCCAGCCTATGACTAAGGGGACCAAATCCCAGATATCCCATATTTTTAACCAGTGTATATCCTTTCTCATAAGTTTCAGGTGAAGGAGCAAAATTCTCATTATGTTTGTATTTCTCTTCGTGATATATCCAGTTCCTTACAGCAACTTCCTCTTTCTCTTCTTGAATGGGGACCGAAGACTCAACAAATTTCCCAAATAACGTCATTGCTGATGATGAAGGTTTCACATTTGGGGAGGGTCTCCCATAAGACCTAGGAGAGATTGGCATTTTTGTAAAAGAATCAATCTTATAATCTCCCATCCCAAGGTCCATGGTCTTGAATTTCTGCTTGCATTGTTCAAGTGAAGTACTAGGACTGTCAGCTTCTCTATTCAAAGGTACATGTGATCCGACGGAAATGTTATTAACTGATAGAGCACTGTCTCCTGGGATGCAAATTTCTACACCATTATGGGGGAACTTAACACACTGGTGATATGTCGATGGGACTGCCTGCATTTCATGAATCCATGGCCTACCTAGCAAAATGTTGTAGGCAAGAGGTCCAACATCAACAATTTGGAATAATATGTCTCTTTCTACAGGACCAATACGAATAGGCAAAACAGCCAATCCCTTAGAACTTCTTTCTGCTTCGTCATATGCTTTGATTGTGATTCTTTTCTTTGTGTCAATGACGTTCTCGGAATACCCTAGAGCTAGCAGCAAACTCAGAGTACAAATATTGAGCCCCGCACCCCCATCTATCAGTACACGCCTAACATGGGTTTTATGAATCATGACCTCGATGTGTAAGGCCAAATTATGTGGGTGACTAATGGATTTGTCATCTTCTTCTGAGAAGGTGAGGAAATGAGGGCTAGCCAAATGGTTGACCATGTTTTGGAATTGGTCGATATCTAAGTTATTAGGGACATTGGCTGCTCGCAAAGCATCCTCGAGGACGCGCTTGTGCTTAGGAGATAATTCTAAAAGCTCAAAAATGGATATCTGAGCGGGTGTACGTTGTAGTTGGTCAATAAGGTTATAATTGGAATCAGGACCAACGATAGATTTTGGAGGAGCACCTTTGGACACGGGCTGTTTAGACTTGCTAGTGCTAGGACCTTTGATGATAATGGGTGTTTGGGCCTGACCCCTAGTGACCGCATTGAGGGACTGGGGAATTCCTTGTGAGTGAGGACCTCTTATCACCACCGCGGGTCTTTCATTAGTCATAGGAACTGAGTCCACATTATGTCCATGAGGATCTTTCTTTCTCACCATGTTGATATTATCGTCAGCCACTTCAAGCATGTTAATCACATTATCAGCATGTGTGTATGTATAGTTAATAGCCGCCTTGCCATTCTTACTGCTAGAATTCTCTCCTTTTTCATATTTAGGCAAGGGCTCTTTAAAGGCTTTATGGTCTGCATTAGTAGTTAACCCATCCACTTGTAATTGTCCTTTCTCAATAAGGTCTTGGACAAGATGCTTGAGTTTAAAACAATTTTCTATGTCGTGTCCAATCCCATTATGGAAAATGCAAAAAGCCTTAGCATCCCACCAATGAGGTAAAGGATCTGGTATTCGATGTTTTGTAGGATCCTGTGGGTGCGCCAGATTATGAGCGACTAGTGTCTTAAAAACATCTGCATAGGATTCTCCCAATTTAGTGAATTGTCTTTTCTCCGTTTTAGATCTCTTTTGATACTGAGGTTTGTCTTGTTGCGTTGACGATGTTTGCAACTTCATAGCTTGAACTACATGAGAGAGATTAAGAACTCCTTCATTTTTTACCTGAGATGAATCAACAACTCCGTCGTTGACGACTTGCTTATTTTTGTTCCAATAAGAGTTCTTTTTGTCCTTGTTACCATTAGTATTGTTATTTTGGCTATTGTTGTTATTTGTTGGTTTAGCCAAAATTCCTTGTTCTTTTAGGACATCCTCAATGCGACATGCCACCTCTATCATAGTATCAAAGGAATTAAATGGAATTTTCTTGACTTCATATTTGAGTTCTGGTATTAGATTGTTCACAATGATATCAATTCTCTCTTCTTCAGGGATTGTCCTTGGGTATTTCGAACACAATCGCCTCCATCGTTGCAAAAAGGTGACAAAAGATTCCCCTTGATTTTGCTTAAGTTTACACAAATCAAGCATGGTGACCGACCTAGATAAATTGTAAGCAAAATGTTGCACAAATCTTTGGACAAGTTCTCTAAATGTCCTTACTGGAGGGGAAAGGTTGGTGAACCACTCCATGGCTTGACCTTTTAAACTCCTTGGGAATAATCTCAGCAAGTAGGAGTCTTCGTGGTGAAAGGAAAAGCTCATTATGTAGAATTGTCGAACATGGTCATGAGGGTCACCCGTGCCATCATATTTGTCGTATGTTGGGAATTCAACTTTCTTAGGAAATTCTATCATCACCACACTTTTGTCAATGGGATTAGGACATATGGAGTCCAAATGAAATGTACTCTTGGGAGCCTTCATTCTGTCTATATCCTTTTGCATTTGTAAGATTAACTCATCAGTTGAAGGATTCTGTTTCTTGATTTTTTGGTGAACATCAAAGTTATATGGAACTTTAGCGCCTTTGTTGATAAGACTTTCCAAAAATTGGTCTTTGTTTTGTTCCACGTATTGCTCCACATAGGCTTGAAAGGATGGTTCTTGTTGCATAGTCGTGAAGTCCATATGATCAGATTTAGCATAACTGCCTCCATGTTGTGAGCCATGATGTGCTCGTTGGGAGGGTTGCTTTGAATGTCTATGAGATGATTGTCTCCTATGATGGTCATATCTTGAAGTCCTTCTTCCTCTAGGACTTGGGGATCGTGAGGGTGTCTTTGATCTTCTTCGAGGGCTAGGGGAAGGGGTAGATGGGGGCGAGTTGATCCCACTATTGGCTCCCCTCCCGTTAAATCAACTTTGGAGTTGTTGTGCATAGAGTCTATCTTCTTCTTCTTGGGTGACTCTTTTCTGTATATCCAACAATGCACGTTCCTCTTCCTCTAGTTGTCGGAATTTTTCCTTTTTTGCAGTCTGTTCATCTAAGTAGGCTTGCTTCTCTCTCTCAATGCTTCTTAATCTTGTATTTGCATATCGAGAAGTGTCCTTAAGTGGGGAGGTTTGTCTTGAATGCCTTATTGCATTAGCTGCGTTGATATGGTGATCACTAGATTCGTTGTTCTGGTCTTCGTGTTGTGACCCTGAATCTGAGTGGGCTGACTTATGCTGTCTTTCGGCTCGTTGATGAGCATCAAAATACCTCGCGTTGTTAGGAGGTGACCCGGGTGGACTGGCATGAGAAGAACCACCATACTCTCTTCTGTGTCGTTGAAAGATATCCTCGAGAGTTTGATTCATGGCTTCTCTTTCTTGTCGGGTGAAAGTGTAACTCATGTCCATACTTGATGAAAGTGGTATGAAAGAGGTGCTCACTTCACTAGGGTTAGCTCCCGGATTGAAACAAACCTCGGATTCACTCTTAGGAGATTGGTCAAAAAGGGGTCCTTTTCCCTTAGGTTGTCGACGGGTCTTGATAGGTGGTAACTGGCTAAAGGCAACAGGGGGTCGCTTCCCTTGATTAACTTGGTACCTTGTCGTAACTGACATGAAAGAGAAATATTCTCAATGATAAGGTGACCTTTCAAAGTGTCAACACCAAACTAGGATAATCGAAATCCTCTATTGTCCAAAGAGAAATTAAAAAAAAGAAAAGAAAGGGGGCTTTACCAACACTGTCAAAGAGGTGCTTCAAATCAAAGGGTGACTACCCTTGCACTTTTGAATCAGGAGGTTGGACTAGGCCAAAAGATAATTGAAAATGAAAGCGATTTGGACAATAAGAGAACTGAAATTTTCCCAGAATATAGCTAACAATTTTAAAGATGAACCTTGGCACCAAGAATGGCTTTCTAACTTGACAATTATTCCAAAGTGACTTTGTAAATCAAATGATGCTATCCCGGAGAACTAAGAACCAGAGATTTGGAGTCAAGACAGATCTCAAACGTCAGGGTGAGAAGCCTGTTCTAAGACCTGGCCTAATTGACAGCAACTGAAACTGACCAAAATTTAAGCACGACAAAAATGAACCAGGCGATATACTCCAAGCTACTGGGGTGATAAACCTATACCCGTGCGATACTTCGCCCTAAGACAGGCGATATTTCTTAACACTAGCGGGCGATATACTCCAGGCAGGAAGGGCGATAGTCCGTCAGGGGTGAACTATCACGCGATATTTCTCTTCAAAGGGGGCGATATTTATAGCATGTGCGAAGTATCGCACGATACTTCACCTTACAGGGCGCGATACTGTTGCAGAATTATTCAACTCTTGACCAGAATTGTGTGAAATTTGCATTTTTGGGTCTGTTTGGTCAAAATTTTCAGTCTGAGGGTTGATGTTTTTGGTTTTAGTCACAAATTCAACAGCATTTGGACAGGTTTGCAAACAGCAAGGGATCAAACATGTCTTCAAACACTTGAAACAAGGGCAAAAGCAACCTTGCCAAGGCAAACACTTGTGATATCAAAATTGAAAAAGCACCCTATGAATGCTACCGATTGTTTGTATGTTGAGAACATTTACACTGGTATCACACAATCGAAGACAATTCAAGCAATTACTACCTACAAGACAAGGCTCAATACTTACCAACTTAGCCCACAACTTGATGCCCCCTTGCCTCACACCAAGTGGTTACCCACAAGAGATATTGGCTTTGTCATGGAAATGTCAAAATGACACAACCAAAGGGACACATATGGTGAGTATCTTAAGGTGATCCGGGTAAACCACTTGGATCAATCCTTGCACTAAGAAGATAAGCGGCTAAAAGAGGGTGGCTCCTATCTAATGGTTCTTAATAAAGATTTCCGTTCACAACACCCCTCTTGCTCCTCATAAAGGACTAGGACCTCGCGGCCTCAAGAGTACCTTAAGCATTCTTGTTCAATGTTTTCCTCATGGTCGCAATCCCATGAGCTACTTACATCAAACGAAGACAAGTGTTATGTCTATCAAGGTTTTTGGTGTCCTTGATAGCCTTGAGATTATAGTGAGTTGGAATCACTTGCCACCAAGGAAAATGATGACAAGGTTGTCCCCACTTGAGTCGTTCCTCTTGATTGCTCAAGATCAGGCCCTCTAAAGGATTCCTAAACTAAACAAAATGGATCAAATCTTGAGGTTCAAGGTTTTTGATTCACCACAAGGGTGAAGAGCATACTCCCCTATCTCAAGAATCTTTCCCAAACACACCAAGCAAAGAGATCAATTACCCCCTTGCTTCCAAAACCTTAAGATGGGTCAAGATTTTCTGATTCACCTAAAGGTGAAGAGCATACTTCTCCTACCACCTCAAAATCCCTTTCACAAGGTATTAAGATTCCTAATACAATTAGTGAATGCCACACTTGAAAGGAAAGTAAATAAACAAGCAAGAAATAATAATTTTTTTTTTGTTTTTATGCTTGGGCAGCCCTGCAAAAACTGTTAGTAGCCCTCTTTGACATGCGTTTTTAGCAATTTTTAAGCAAAGGAGAGCACCTACAAACACAACTTGTTAGGCCCACAATGTTAGCAAAATCAAAATCCAAATGTAAATGTGCAATAATCTAATGGATTCAAGCTAAAAAAATGCAGGTTAGACCTATTTAAACAAAGTAAAACAAAACAGCAAGCTAAAATAGTCAAATTCGGACAAAAAAACTGAAAGCGCAAGTCTCTGCCAGACCAGGCGATGTTTCTCAGTCTCCAACAGTATCGCGCGATACAGTTTCCTATAGTCGGGCGATACTTCCCCAGTCGAGTGATACTTCGCACGATGCCAGGCGATACTTCGCCCGATGCCAGGCGATAGACTTCAATATATGCGTGCGATACTTTTTCCGAGCGAAGTATCACGCCAAGACAGGAAGTATATCGCGCGATATTTCTGAGAAGTGTCGCGCGATAATTTGAGACAGAAAACCAGAGACGCAGATTTTTCTGAAAATTAATCCGAAAATGACCAAAAATGCATCAAATAAAAGGACAAAGCTATCTACTCTGCCCCACGGTGGGCGCCAGAAATGTACACACTAAAATATGCACTTCTATGAACCATTGCATGCAAGGTTGCTCAAGAGTGAGGCCTCACAAAGCGGCTCATAGCTCTCTGTGCATGGAGTTTCAAGGGACTATGAGTTTTGCTCTCAGCTAGAGCTACAAGAAAGTGACCTTGCTAGTCAACCACACAATGAGAGATTCACAATGAAGACAAGGGCAACAATGCCAATATCTCCAAGAATCCAATGTGAAATGCAATGAAAACTATATGAGAATGCAAATCTAAGCTATGAAAGGAAAGTACAATGCAACTAATCTATGAAAGGAAATAGTAATGGATTACAATGCCTCCTATTTAGACTATGTGAGCTTATTCTATTGCATAAAAGGAAATCTATACTAAGATGCCATGAATGCAACTATGAAAGCAAAACTATTATGAAATGCAACTAAGAATGTCAAGGCTTCAAAGCTTGAGTGTCTTCAAAGAGAGCTCCAAAACCTGCAGCATAACAATAGCATAAAACAAGGATATATATCTATATGCAAATGGAGGAGAGAGCTCTCCTTTTATAAGAAATGAGGTGAAATGGACCATGGAGATTAAGAGGCAAAAAGTCTTAATCGGCGGTGGAGCTTGAAAGAGGAGCAATCCATGTGCACAAACATCCTCCAATGAGAGTGAAGTGTTGACTTTTGAGCCTCACGTGAGACAAAAAGTGCTTTTTCCCTTTTTATAAAATAGGAATAATGCTTTATGTGTGCAACTTAGGATAAGAGGAAAGTGGGGCTTTTTATTTAATTGAAAGGGGAGGAAATATTCCTTTTAATTAAATAAAGACTTAGGATAAATGGTTAGCCCAAGGATAAAAATCCAATATATGATCGAAATTAGGATTTGATCAAGAAATTGATATTGTTGAAAATATTGATTATTGATCAAAATGATTCAGGATTGATAAATCAAATAAATGGGGCCCAAAGTCTAGGCGACCATTTTTGGGTGCATACAATACGCTCCCGAGCCACTTTCAAGAGAGATCATTAGTACTGATATAGCCGACACAACCAGTGAATTTGGGTATAGAGGATGCTCCACAAATTATTCATCTAGCACAGTCATTATCTACAAAATAAAAGGAAGAGTTCACTAGCTTCTTTCAAAGCAAGAAAATAAACTTTGCATGGATTTACTCTGACATGCCTGGATTGGACCCCAATCTAATCATGCACCATCTATCCATTGCACCAGGTATTAAGCCTGTCAAACAGAAGCTCTGAAAGATGCATCCACACGTGGCACTTTTAGTCAAAGCAGAGCTAGAAAAGCTTCTTAAAGTTGGTTTCATAAGGACTATTGATTATGCAGAGTGGATTTCAAATATTGTTCCAGTCACCAAACATGATAAATCCATTTGTGTGTGCATAGACTTCCAGGATCTAAATAAGGCATGTCCAAAAGATGACTTCCCACTACCCAATATTGACATGATAGTGGATATGACAATAGGTTATGAAATGTATTCCTTGATGGATGGCTTCTCTGGCTATAATCAAATAAAAATTGTGCTAGAAGATCAAGAAAAGACTACTTTCACATGTGCCTGGGGCACCTTTTGCTAGAATGTCATGGCCTTTGGGCTTAAGAATGTTGGAGTGGCATATCAGAGGTTTGTCACTACCATTTTTCATGATATGACGCATAAAGCAATGGAAGATTATGTGGATGACACTTTAGCCAAAAGCATGTAGTGGAAAACTCATCTCACAGATTTGGGTCCCATACTTGACCGCATGGAACAATTTAGTCTCAGACTTAATCCCAAAAAATGTGCATTCGGTGTCACTTCTGGGAAACTCTTGGGTTACATCATTTCAGCTAAAGGCATAGAGGTTGATCCTAAAAAAGTTCAAGCTATTATGGAAATGCCTCCACCTAAGAACATCAATCAGATGAGAGGACTCCAGGGAAGGCTACAATCTATTTGGCGCTTCATTTCACAATTGGTTGACAAGTCACAACCATTCACTAAAACTTTGCATAAGGGTGTGACTTATGAATGGAATGAAGAATGTGACAGAGGACTCACTCAAATTAAAGAGTATCTTGCTAATCCACCTAGTTTGATGCCCCCTATTCATGGGAAGCCACTCATACTATACATCTCAACAATGAACACATCTTTGGGTGCTCTCCTAGCTCAAGAAGATCAGAACAACAAAGAGAACCATTTATTATATTAGTAGAACATTGGTTTCGTATGAAATGAACTATTTTGTCATTGAGAAAGTTTTTCTAGTAGTAGTGTTTGCTTCATAGAAGTTGTGGCATTATATGCTCGCTCACACTACAAGGCTCATTGCAAAAATTGATCCACTAAAGAACTTACTGAGCAAGGCTGCCCTCACAGGTAGACTAGCAAAATGGGTTATGATACTCAGTGAATTTAACATTGAGTATGTGGAAAGAAAAGCTATTAAAGGACAATCAATTGCTGATCAGTTGGCAGAAGCTCCTCTGAAAGATCACCAACCTTTGAACATTGAATTCCCAAATGAATCTATCATGCTTCTCACACATCAAGCTTGGAGCAAGTTCTTTGATGGATCATTCACTCAGCAAGGATCAGGTGTAGGCATACTGTTTATAACACCTCAAAGATACTCATTGCCAAAAGATTATAAAATGTTGTTTCTCTACACAAACAACATTGGCTCTCATCAACGGTATGAAGATAGCCATTGAATGGCATGTGGATGAGATCAAGGTATTTGGAGACTCTCAGTTAGTCATCAACCAAGTTAATGGTATTTATCAAACAAAAGATGACAAGCTAGTGCCTTATAAATGAATGGTGGATGATCTCAAACAATATTTTGCATACATTTCTTTTCAGCAAATTCCAAGGGCAGATAATAAAGAAGTAGATGCCATGGCTACTCTCACCTCTCTATTAAAGATGCCAAAAAATGACTTTAGACACAAATTCATAGTGGAGACATTACACTACCCAGCCTATGACATTCCTGAATCTAGGATGATCTATTCAGTCATTAGACATGATTCATCCTACTACCACCATATCTATTGCTACCTTCATGACCAAATCATTCTTGACACCTATACCCAGAATGAAAAGCATCACCTAATTCACAATGCTTCATGATATGTAATCATAGCAAATGACTTGTATAGACGAGGTCTAGATGGTACCCTCCTTAGGTGTCTAGAACCTGATGAGTTTGAATGTGCATTAGCTGAGGTACATGAAGGTATCTATGGGTCTCATTCAAGTGGTCTGACATTAGCTCATAAACTTATTAGAGCTGGTTACTACTAGCCAGATATGGAGAAAGAAGTTGTTCAATATGCTAAGACTTGTAAACAATGCCAATTTCACAAAAATCTGATCCATGCTCCTGCTAAAGAGCTTATTCCTTTCATCAGTTTTTGGCCATTCCAGTAATGGGCCTTTGATTTGGTGGGTCAAATACATCCTTCTTCTTCAAGAGGACATAAGTTTATCATCACAACTATAGACTATTTTACTAAGTGGGTTGAGGTGGTTCCTCTAACTATAGCTGATGGCAAGTCTGTGGCTATGTTTATACTGAACTATATCATCTGTAGATATGGTGTACCCTCATCCATTATCACTGACAATGGGGGATAATTCAAGAACAAGGGCTTAAAGATTTATGCACCAAATTTAGGATCATTCAACATTGGTCATCTATCTATTATCCTCAGGGTAATGGACAAGCATAAGCTTCTAATAAGACAATTCTCAAAATCTTACACATAATAGTTCATAAATCTGGTAGAGATTGGCACCTCCAGATTAATCTAGCTTAATGGGCCTATAGAACAAGTATTCAAACACCAACAGGGGCCACACCCTTTGCCTTGGTTTATGGAGAAAATGTAGTATTGCCTATTGAGGTCGAGATTCCTACATTGCGAGTCTCTCTGAGGGGCCTCATCACTGATGAAGAAAACAAAATATCCTAGCTTCAAGAGCTTGAGTTACTGGATGAATGTCGGAAGATGGCATTCAATCATATTCAAGAATACCAAAAGAGAATGTCTAGAGCCTACAATAAGAAAGTCAGACAAAGGGAATTCCAAGTGGGTAATCTCTTCCTGAGAGAAAACCCCAAGAATCAGCAGCAACGAGTCCAAAAAGGAAAATTTGAACCAAACTGGCTTGGTCCATACATTATTACTGCAGCATTTGGGTCTGGTGCTTACCAACTCTCCACCACTGAAGGAGAAGAGCTCAAAGAGCCAATCAATGCTCTTCACTTGAAAAGATTCTACAACTGAGGCATTCTCTATGTGCTCATGTACATATTTATTGATCCTGAAAAAAATCCAAAAAATGGTATATTGTAAAAAATCCTAAAAATTGAAAAATGTCCTGAAAAAATGATCATCTTAGTGAAAAATTGGTAAATAGGCGCTTTGATGTATCTATTATCTTGGTGAAAACCTGGTAAATAGATGCCTTGATAATAATTTTTTTTAAAAAGAAAAACTGAAAAAATAAAAAAAAATTGAAAATTTGAAAAAATACAAAAAAAATGAAATATTCAAAAATACAAAAAAATCAAAAAAGAGAAAAGAACAAAAAAATTGAAAAGAAAAAATGTGCCATTGATGAAAACCTGGTAAACAGGCGTCATGTTAGCAAAAATAGAATCTCTGTCAAGATGGTGAAAACTTGGTAAACATGCACCTCTTGTTTCCTGAAGCTATATCTCATCTCGACACCATTTGGCTCTTGCCTTCCTGCTTTAGTTTGTGTTCTCGCTTTCTTGATTTAGTTTGCTTTCCTATTTCCTACTTTAGTTTGCTAGCTCATGCATTCTCTTTCACCTATCTTCGAGATTTTCCTCGACTCTACATGGATTGGAACTGGTCACACTTGGGGGCACCTTCCTAGTCTAGGGAGCATTGTCCTATCACTTTTGAAGATTCTTTCTTGTATCAGTCACCAATGGTTCTCACTGTGTCTACTTACTGATACCTAGCTATTGCTTAGATCTCTCTCTTTGAGGATCCCTTGTACATCAGTCAACAATGGTTCTCACTGTGTCTACCTGCTAATGTTTCGCTGGTAACTCTAAGATCTCTCTCCTTGAGGATCTCCCTTGTATCGGTCACCAACATTTCTTGTTGTGTCTACCTACTGATACTTCATTTAGCACTCTGATTTTCTCTTCGAGATGACTTCTCATGCCGTATTATTCCAATCCGACTTCAATCCACTTGAACACAAACTTAAACTAAAACTAAAACTAAATTTGTGATTCTCGGGAGTGTGTTGAGCTTTTCTCTTTTGTGTGTTTGTTTTTTCATTTTTTCATTTCTCCTCGAGCGAATCTAAGATGTCTTTCTTGACTGAGAAACACAAAGACTAGGGGCATGATCTTTTCTTGCTTTATGTTTGCCGATTTAGTTCCAATGATCCAAAGAATTCACATAAGAGGGGTGTCCATCTGTAAGAGCCTTCATCACATATTGGATGGCCGTGTACCTTGACTCCTTTTATATGGAAACTTTGGTGAGGTTGATTCTTCTCCTTGTTTGTTTTGAGTGACTTCTTTCTGCTACAAGTAAAATTGCTAACGCTCATCCTGCTAAGTGAACGTAAGGGTCACTACAAGCATTCTTTGGTGAAAGAAGGAACTCTCACGTGTCTGGCATGTTTGTATGCAGGCAACATTCTAGTCATTCTAGCAGCTATGCTTTGATGCTTATGTTAACTTGCTAAATCAAAAGGAATAGGTGTTCAGGTCATTCTGGCTTCTTGTGGCTTAATGCTTACATCTCATTTCAAAAAATCTAAGACTTATGTCATATTCATATTCTCATGATTGCAATGTCAGTGAGGATTGTATGGCATCTTGTGACTGTCCATACCTAAAAACTCTATGATGATAATACGATGAGTCCAACAACCAAGTCCTAGGGTTTGTGTCTAGTTTAGGCTTGCATTTTCATTCTAGGCTTGCATTGAGATAGTGTTTTGGTGCTATCTTGATTGCCTTCCTCTAGATCTATTCATCAAAGGTTCTCATCTTTTGTTCTGAGTTTGTCTTGGCTCAACAAGTGTCTGGTCCTCACTCTCGATCTTCAAAACATGCTTTTGGTTAGTACCTGTCATATATTGCTACATCCTACATGAGATGATTAGTACCACATACATTGCATTTACATTGAATTCCCATTTGCATCCATAAAATCCATATGCATACATTCCAGTACATCTATATTTTCATTTGCATGTGCATCCATTATAAGCATAAATAAAACCATACATTCCATTCACTTATCTATCATCTATCATTACATTCCACATTACATGTGCATATTCATATCACAAAAGAAAGCATGTGCATCTCATACATGTTTAATCCATACATCTAATCATCTAAGACACATCTCATAAAATATGAACATCAATATTACAGTAATATATAAATAAGTACAATGATATCAAAGAGATGATCTCATATATATATATATATATATATATATATATATATATATATATATATATATATATATATATATATATATATATATCTCACGTTTGATCAATGTCATGTACAAAAAGAATGGCGCTACTCAAGCACAGTATCAAAATATGGGCTACAATATCAATGTAAAAAATGAGCTAACACTATCCATCACCACCTAGAGGAGGTGGTGGAAGTGGCCCCTATGGTGGTGGTCCCTATGGAGGTGCCTGCGGCGGTGGTCCCTGTGATGCTTTGGTGTACTCAGAAAATGGAGGTGCCTGTGGCGATAGTCCCTGTGATGCTTCAGCGTACTCAGAAAATGGAGGCACTTGCTCTGACAAATTTGGAACAACTCTGATATACGCTGCATAGTAGTAGGCTGCCTGAGCAAACTCATATATGGCCTCTAGCTATGACCTCGCTAGCTCCTCTCGAAGCTCTCTGATCTCCCAATCCCTCTCGGCTACCCGTGTCTCCTGGCTAATGACCCATGTATAGAAGTCATCCCTCTCTCGTTGCACCTATCAGACTCTCTCTCATCTCTTCCTAAGAGCCTCCTAAACCTGAGCTATCTAAGGTGGCCCCTGTGTGGCTTGATCTACCATGTCAATATCCTCCTGTACCTATGCCTCCTTGTCAGGAGGCATCTGCTGTGATGGGTCCCTTGTTCTCTATCTAGTGGCCCTCTATTGGGTCCCACTGCTCCTAGCACCTGCATTTGACCCAATAGTCCTCAGGGGGATATCTATCTGCCCCATCCTCAGCGTCAATGCTCTCTGCCTAGGCCGCTATAATGGTATCTGCTGCTAGACAAGTACTTGCTACTGCTGCTGCTACTGTCCCTGTGGCTGTTGTGCTGGCTACTACTGCGCAGGCTGCTGCTGTGTAGGCTACTACTATGTGGGCTGCTATTGCATGGGTGGCTACTGTGCTCTCTATCCCATCCTAATAGGATCTATGAATCTGGGGAAGGGGTGCACCAAGAAATGATCTTGATATGCAAGTGTCATCCCTGCATTGGTGACATCCACCATATAATCCCATCAAGTTAGAGGTACTCATGCCTCGATAGTGCACCTACCCTAATCTAACCTGGGTTGCCAGCCCTACTTCATCTCATCAACAAAGTGGGTGTATGAAGCATACTCCTAGGAGATGTCCTGCTACCTCCCGAACTATCTCATAACATGTGTGAGCAAGAATCACTCAGTGATGCTAATAGTATGTCCAATCAGTGGACATGAGATGAACATGTGTGCTAGCTCCCACCAAGCATCATCCCATGGCTCTGTGGCAACCCAGGGTCTCCACACAACTGCTGCCATATTGTCTAGTTGTCCTCTCCACTGCTCGGTCTTACCTAGCGTAGGCTAAGTCATGGGACCTGCATATCTATAAATTTTAGGCTCGAGGTCCTATCATGTATCATGGAAAATTGGCCTGCAAATAGGGAGATGCTCCCAGGCCTAGATCTATAAAATGAAAACTCCAGTGGCCATGGTCTTGGCCCCCCGATACACTACGTCGTGCATCTTTTGATACATCTGTTCAAGCATACACTCACCCCATCTGAATCTGGTGGCTAGCCTATCCAACATCCTCTGTAACATGCGACCCCAGCCACACTCCAATCCATGTTTTCCCCGATCAGGAACCAAGTGGCAGCTCAGGAATATGGCTAATACAACTGCCAATTAGTGAGCCCTACCGTATCTGCTGAGTAGCTCATCCCATGAGATGGTTCAACCCATCAATAAATCATCTCTTAATATGGCCCTCAGTGCCAGTGTACCTACCCTGGGTTGTCTATCATACTCAACTTAGGTACCATGAAAGGGTATCCTCAATATCCTATAGATGTCCTCGAGAGTGACTATCATCTCCCCCATCGACAAATGAAACACGTTCATCTCTGAATGGAAATGCTCAACAAGTGCACCTAAGAGTTCGTGATTTACCCGAATGTCAGGTATATCACGTAGGTATGTCAATCCTAGCCCATCAATCTGGGCTCGCTCAGCATCGGTCAACCTTTGAACTAGTGTGGTAATGACAGGGTGGTGCGATAGGAATGTGACATCTGGGAAGTCAACCTGCAAAGCAAGCGATGACATTGGATTAGTATCTCAACATGATGGTTTCAAAGCAACAACAAGCAAATGAGACTACACATCTATCCTAAACAAGACTCTAGAATGTTTTAATTGGTTGATTTTATGCTAATTTTATGCTCTGAATCCATTTTTGGGATCGAAATCAAAATTTGACATCTCTAGATGGCTCAAAATCACATTTTAAAATTATGGGATCCTTTGGGATCGAACACTTGTGCAGTCAGCCTTCTGGCGTCATTTTCCTGCCAGGTTCTCATCTCCTCATCATTTTCTTGAGATCTTCAATGTTTTCATCTAAAGTCAACTTTAGTCAAATCTAGTCAAACTTGATCAACAGAACCTCCCAATTGCTCCAAATTGCTTCTACAGCTTCTTAAATCTAGTCTAATTGCTCCTATTCTGCAACCTCTTGTTGTCAATCATCCTTCTGATATGCCATCTTTTGATTTCTCTCCCAAGGGGGCACGATGATTGCATCATTTGAATCTTGTCGAATCAGTCTCATATCAATCTGATCTAAATCAAAGTCCTCATCCTTGGGGCATCTCATCTCTAGGGGCATCTTTATGCCTCGCATCTTGTCATCTTGTCATCTATCTTTTGGGTATCTGAGCAATCTAACTCAGATCCTCAAGGATCAACCTTTGTTCTGGAGATGATTCTCAAAATCTCATTAGGTATTGGGGCAATCTAACCCTAATTCCTGAAATTCAAGCTTCGTTTTGGAGATGGCTCTCAAAATCTCTTTTTAGAATGTTATCTGGGAAATCTAACCTAGGTCTCGGAGGGCTAAGCTTCGCATTGGGGCAATCTAACCCTAATTCTGAAGATTAGTCCTAAATCTACATATGTCATCATTTAATCAATGGGCATTAGGGAAATCTAACCCCGATTCTAGTCTCCTCTCATGTTGTCATTAGACCATTATCTTTGCAATCTAACTTAGACTTCAGAGAATCATGCCTCATTTTGGAGGTGGTTCTACAATTCGATCTATTCTGGTGTCTAAGCATCCTAACCTTGACTTCTGAGGGTTAAGCTCCATTCTGGGGATAATCTTGAAACCTCATCTATCACATCAGACTATTCTTTGAATCAACGCGCTGCTCGCACATCAATTCAAAGAGGGGAAAATGTAATACCCCAAAATTGGCACCTTATAATTTCAATCAATTTTGGTGCATTTTCTTCAATATTACATCATTAAAGTCCTATTTTACTAGGCAATTTTCTCTCTCCTACCTGACTTTATTTGACTTGGTGTCAATTGCAAAAACCCTAAATTGCATTAATCTCAGACTATAATTAATTCCTAAGTATTCAAATTTATTAGCTAAATAATCCCTATGATAAATTAATTTAATTCTAAAGTCCTAAGTGCTTTAAATTAAATTAAACTCACCCCCTTTAGCTAATACACATCAAAGGAATTAATATTACTTGGTTATTTGAATGGATTATCTTATTTGGATTTAATAATTCAAATTACTCGAAGGGTCACCCATATGTGGCAATAATTCATTCTTTTAATTAAGTAATTCTTCAATATTTGTCTCAATTGGGAATGAAGAGTCAATCATTTCATTTCAAGAAACTCTTCATCCCCTCTCCTGGATTTTCTATATTATGAACCTTCTTCCTCATTCAAAAAAAAGGAAATTTGAGAGCACATAAACTATAGCAAAATTTTGTCTCAATTATCTTCATATTTTCAAGCTTTGTTATTGCATAATTAGCTTAATTCTCATTTAGTGTAATTGCATTCTCATAGTAGAGTAATTTGCTTATTGCTATTAGCTTGATTTGCATATTTCTTTCAAGTTCTTAGCTTAAAAATTGCATCTTCATTCTTAGATTTAATTTCATATTCATCTTAGATTAATTGTACTTTGCTTATCTTTCAAGCTTTCAAATCCTTCGTATTAGCTTGGTCTTTTGGTTGTTGGGTCTCGTTCTGAGAGTAATTCAAACACCCTAGTTAATTAGGAGGCAATAGGTCAAATCGATAGACATTGTGAATTGAGTAATTCATACTCACCTTCATAATTTCGATGATCGAGCAATGAATATGTTGTTTATATGGCTAGATTAGAGGTCCACGTTCATCTATAGACAAAAGAAATAATAGGAGTTGAGGAATCAAGTTCAAATCACAGATGGAACAGACCCCAATAATAAATCCCTAAAAGCCCTAGCCACATATGATCCTAGCTCATAGAGCATAATAGTGGATGAGGAAAGGAAGCTTGTCAAGTCAAGTGGGATGTTACTTGTCCCAGGGTGGGATCTGGCCTCTATATTCATTATTGATTAGATCAGGAGGCAGCTAGAGGTCCAATTGTCTCATGAGACACAAATTGGGGACATGATAAGGGGATATGGATATAATCCCAAATCTGAGACATTAGCAATGTGGTCCTTGGCCCCAAGAGCAAAAAATCCTTCCCTTGTCAATGTTGAAGAAAAGATGGATGGGGATAAGATAATTTGGACTATGCAGAACAAAAGTGACCTTGAAGTTTCCAAGGCTGTCACACATTTTTCTAACCTCACTGAGGAAAAGAATGCACATCTCTCAAATAAATATGGAAAACTATATGATGAGGCCATGATACTGGAAAAAGACAAGGAGAAGATTCTAATGAAGATCCAAGTCATGGAGGAAGAAATTGAGGACCTTAAGTTCAAATTGGAAGAAGTCTCAAAGGTTTCTCCCCCTCCAGTTCTTGAGATTGAAGCTCTTGTTCCTCCTGTGGCAGAGGATCCTAATGTGGCAGTTGAGAGTTCAGATAAGGACATGAAAAAAGTGGCCCTTAATGACCTGTTACACATATTGCAACATAGGAGCCAAGTAATAAAGGAGAAGATGGATTTAATACATAACTCATTTAAGGTGTTGCATAAGACCAATGAGAGTATCAAGGACGCAATGGCTACTTTGGAGCCATTATTTAGCATTTGGTCTAGCAGGGGTCACTTTTTGAGAAACTAGAGATGTTGCAGCCCCATAGGATAGATATCCTTGAATCAGTTGGGGAGGTTGGAGAAAAGATAGAATTGGTCAGTGCAACCTTGTCCTTTTTCTTGAAGGGAAGGCAATCTAGGTCAGATCTAAAATGGAAATGTTCGGTCCCGATTTCAGTAAACATATGCCTCCATTACATAAAGAGGATGGTAGCATCAAAAGTATTGAGGAATGGAGAAATGACATGGATGAAATAATGATAGGTGCATAATCCTTTCTAAATGAGGATGGTACTTTGAACATGGACAGTTTCAATCATGTCCTGGATGACATGTTCAAAGTGGAGACTGATTGCACAAGGTTTGTAGCTGACACCAAGGCCATAACATATTCCAGGTGGGATAGGTAGGTGAAACAATTACAAAGTTTAAGAGAGTACACTTGGCCAATAGAAGAGGAAGTTGAAGCATGGGATAAAATCACAAAGCCCAAGAAAAAGAAGCCCGCAACTGTTGATTTGGAAGCAATGGATGAGGACTAGGCAACATCTGGCACTTGATCAGTATCAATGTACTGATACTAAAATTTTTAATGAGAATACACTGGAATTCCATCTTAGATTTGTGAATGTCTTCTTGTTATGATCTTGAATTCTTATATGTTATTGTTGCAAAGAAAGTTAATGTATGGTTTACAAAGTAGATTGTGAAGTTATTTTTGAGTTCCTTTCAAGGGAGGGGTAATTCTTAGGAATAATTTTTAGAGAATTCATAGTTCTTGTGATAATTTGATGTTTGAATGTGAGAGTGAGAGGAATAATCTGCAAAGCACTTATATTATAATTTATTTATATTTATATATTATTTAATGTTATTTAGATGTAATATTAAGTACTATATATTTATATTTATATTATTTTATGATATCTATTTATATTATTATATTATTTCAAATTATATTATATTTATATTAAATTATATTTATTATAACATAATTATATTTATTTGTGCATTATTCTATGTTATAATTGTATTTATATCAATATTAACAAATCATGCTCATATTTTTATGTGACAAACCTTAAAAAGAACAAGAAGTTAAAATCAATCAAGTTTAAATTTGTGACAAAGTTTAAACAACCTTGCTAAGTGCTAACATTTTGGCAGGGACTTTGCTTGTCTGCTACCTTGTTGAAGAGGTATATACTATAATCACATATAATTCTCATACATTATAATTGGAAAACCATAAATATATAAATTTAAAGTGTTTCACAAATAGGAATATAACATAATTAAATAAGAAGACTGTTAATATTCTAAAATAAAAGTAGTTTTTAAATAATTTATGAATTCCCTTAAATTTGGTTGAGGTCATAGAGTAAACTACAACTGAGACAACATCACAGCGAGCAACATGGATAATGTAAGTTTAACTTAGTTGAGAACTTGAGCCCCAAAGAGCATCGATCATCTATTCTTTCTCTAACCTTATTAATTCATTTGTCCTTCAACATTATGCAAATCTTTCATATTAAATGCATGAGTGTGTGAAATTGAAAAAAAATCCATGACAGGTAACATTACCCAAATTTAATGTCAGTGATAAGACATTTCTTTTATTAACTACAATTGTGATACATTATCAATTTGTCAACTAGTTATAACTTGTAAGACTCGATACATGTAATACATTTAAAATGGTGTAATTTTATATCGATAATTAATTGGGTAAAAAGTTCATACAACTTCAATTAATGGTTATCTTAATTTAAAAGTTCTAAGTTTCTGACGGTAATCAAGAAGGCAATGACATTTTAAATATTCAGATTTAAAAATGGAAATACCATCGCTTCCTTATTTCTACTGAAACATACTTACATGTCTAACACACAAATAAAGAAACTAATTAAAATATTGCAATCACAGAGAAGTCTAAGAATCATTTTTTGTACCCATAAAATGCAAATTGAAATGAACTTGCAAAATTTTCATTATTTTTTTCATAACATTAATAATTACATTGTCCAGTACAAAGAAAAACCTACTAGATCACTAGTAGTGGACCAGTGCCAGTGGTATTTTTGTATAAAAAACCTCAAAAATGTGGTATGTTTGTATAAAAAAAAACCAAAAAAGAGTGATGACGAGCCATGGGTAAGTGGTAACACTAGTGATTTTCCCCTTCATCTCCATCTAAGTAGAATTCTCCAAAGAGGATTAACTGCAAGAATTTATCGAGCCACCCGTATTGCCCCGCTTGAGCCTCCACTTCGTCAATCAAAAACCACTTACGGAGAAAATCCCTAGCAATCAACGCCCATTTCCTATGGCACTTCAACTGCCCAACATTCAGGCCCAAAAAAAAAAGTTGCATGGCCACATTCTAGCCTGGGAGGAGAAGCTTGGGTATTTCACTTGCCCAAGGGATCCCCACCCCTATTTCTTCAAACATGACAACATTAATGTTGTCCCCCAAGTATTCTTCTTTGAAAACCTTCCTCAACAGCATCAACATGTTGACCTTCTCTCCTCCAAGGTCGAGAAGAGATGCCAAAAAATGGGATGTAATGTCCATGTTGACCCAGTGCCTATCTTCATTGTGCATAAACTCTCTACCCAACACCATTTTAACAACCTCTATTACAAAAGGCCCACCCTCCATACAAATTGATTCTAAGGTTTCATCTGAGAAGGAACCCAAAAAGGCCTTCTGGTCCTCCTCATATGTGCATCTAAGCCTAATTGGAGTGTCCATCTAAAACTTAAGAAACCTTAAAAATAAATTATTTACAGACTAATGACCTAAACAAAAAATTTATCTAGCAAAGATGAATTGAGGAATAAAGAAGCCAGATCATCTATAAATAACCCTTGATCATTACTTAGCAATAAATTATTCTTTCTTTAATGGTATTAAATCCAATGTCCTTAATATGCAGCTAAATATTTCATGTAAATCTTTCCCCTAAATGCATGCGTGTGAAAAATTAAAATTTTGTCCTTAATCTTTCATATCTGGCTGTAAATCTATACGGATTTGGAAGTGGTGTGTGACTGCATCTTGAGTGGATGGAAGTTAAAGAATGTCTCTTGTCACTGACAAGGCATTTATTTCTTACCGAGTTAAGAGTTACAAGTTGCACTATAGGACCTTGATACATGTCATGCTTATCGATACCAACATGTTGAGTCTACAGATAAGTTGACAACCCTAGTTTGACACGTGTCAACATTCTGATGACTTCCTGGAGAACTCTTTTTCCTTCAAGAAATTGGGGCTGAAATTAAACTTCAGCCATTGATCTTGGATCATTAGACGGTCTCAAATAATACATTTAACATTATAAAATAATGTATGTTAGGTTACGTGTTGATGTGACTATCCGTGTTATGTCCCATCTTTTGAAAATCACCAATAAAATATTGTTTTCCCATAATTAATGAACGATTAGCCAATAAAATAAATAAATTTTCAAATGGTACATAAAATTTACCAATACAATTATTTTTTTTCCCTTCAAAAGAAAATCATTTTCCTCATATATTATAATTTTTTACTTCAAAAGAAAAAAATTCGCCTCATACAATATATATTTTCCCTCACATGACTTTATAATTCGCAAGGAATTTATGGAATTTTCATTTGAGAGGGAAAAAATCGCCAATACAAACTATGAAAATTTGCAGATTTGAAATTTTTTTTTGCCTTCATTAAGAAAAATTTCCCCCTAAAATAATGTAGGATTTGCCAGGATTTTACACTTTTTCCTAGGAGGGGGTTTCTTAAAGTTATCCCTGATGTCATCCCAATATTAGAAATCCACTTCACCTCATGTCCTTCATGATTACCTCCAAGAGATATTATTAAAGGATCTTAAATCCTTACTTCCAAAAAAGGTGGTTTGAACTTCCTATTTCATGCATACACCCTCATATCCTATCCCTTCATCTACCAAATTTTTAGGAGTCTATCCTTATTCCTCCCTCATCATTATAACATATACAAAAATTATTCTATGCTAAGAGATTTTCCCAAAGGATACAAAAATGTACCCTAGCATAAATCAAGATCATGTCCATGATTTAAAATTTTTAGATATTACAACCATGCACTACATCCAAGGTATTTTTTGTCCATTTTTTATTATCATGATATCCATAATAATTCACTCTTTGATCATGATTCTATTTTTTATAATGATGAAGAAGATAATCCAACTTTTATGAAGATCCTACCTTTGAACCTAAGAATTCCAAGACAATCCCCCTCTATTTCAAGATTTAAGTGTCACTTACACTCCCCCTTATTATCTCTCCCCTAATCAAGATCAAGGTATCCCCTCCACTCCATCTCACAATCCCCTTAATAATTAAGGTCAAAGTATCTTTTCCATGTCATCTCAAGATCAAAGTATCATTTCAACTCTACCCCTTGATTGTTCTAAATCTATCACTCCTATCTCAAAATTCCCTCAAACCTCTTATCAAGATTAAAAAAAGGTATAAATACCCTTGAATCCCTTACAACACCCTTCCTACAATCACCCATCCATAAGATTTACATGTTATTATTCTCTATCTACTAATACCATTTTTGTTAGGAGTAATATGAAAGCCAAATAAAAAATGCATAAAGTCAAAATTCCACATAAACCCAAGGATCAACATTTCCCATAAAAATTCAAATGGCGATGCACAATCAAATTAGAAGGATGAGAGGTATGGAAGTGTGCAAATGAGAGAAAAGAAATGTGAAAAAGAAAAGAGAATGGAATAGAAGGGATTTGTAGCTATTTTTTCAATTCAAAATAACTCCTCTTAGGAGAAATTGAATTCCCCAAGGAAAAGAAAGGAGAAGAAATCCTTAGAGACAACCATATTGGGAATGCATGATGGAAAACCAACCTTGGGTGAGAAGAAAGGTTGGGCCTTAGTAGATCTAGACATAAGATTAAACCAAGGAGGGAATGAATTTCAAAGGAAACAATTTCACATGGAAGTTACTTAGAGTAAGACAATTGCTACTTCAACCAAAACACAAGATCCCTACATGCAAAGACGTGAGGAAATAACCTTTTTCAAAAATTGGATAGGATGTTGGCCTTCTTGAGGTAAGGTGATAAAATGGTGGTCGGCTAGTTGGGGAGATGAGGTTAAGGCAAGGGAGTTGGGGATCAATCTTTTCATAATGGAATGATAAATGATATACTTGATGAAAGAGGTTTCACATAATGGACCATTGATGATGGAATATGTTGGTTTCTTTTTTAAATAATGGGAACCAAATTTTGACCCCTTTATGCAAAATATGAGAAAAAAACCAAGGTGGATACGATTATACAATTTTTCCATTGAATATTGGAATTAAGATGTTCAAAGCCTTATAGGAGAAGGATAAGGGATGGTTGAGAAAATAGATATAGATACATAATCCAAGAATTCAACTATGTTGGCTAGGAATCTGAATTCTTCCTCAAATGTAAATTATTGACGCTCAGTCAATACTGTGTTCAAATCCTTGATCATCACTGCATAGCTTGGTCATCTCTTTAAACTGTTTCCCTCGACAAATACTGTCTCCCTCGACAATAAATTGATTTTCGATCAACATGAAATTCACTTGGCATATACTGCCTCAGTCGACACTAACATCACTCAGCTTAAACAAGATGTCTTCACTTTTACTCGGTTAAGCCTACTTGTTCAGTCGGGACTTCTTACTTAGATAAATAATACATTATCTTATCATTGTGCCAGATAATCAAGTACTCATTGAAGTATCAAATAACTCAACCTTTCTCTAGGTTATATTGTTATCACCCTTGCCCTAATCCTTCTCATCAACCAATAGATATAGTACTTTCTTAGATAGCAACAGTCTTACCACTTAAGGTTTGACATCAATAACAATATAACAATTTCTTCGATTTTTAGTTTCTAATAATTAATTGTTAATATTATTTAGAACAACAAAGAGGGGGGGGAGAATTAGTTGTTCTCAGGTCCAGATGTATCAATTAAACTTTTAAACACTTTAAAAACTCAGATCTAATAACCAACACTACTCAGTCATTACAGAATGTATACCAGAAACATATAAAAGTGCAGTCCACTATCCAACAGTATTTAACTTGCAAAACATAGAAATGTTCAAACCAAAACATTCACACAAGTATTGACACTAGGATTTATAGTGGAAACCCAATTTGGGAAAAACCACTTTGTAACATGTTACTAATATTTTCACTCTTATGAAGTGAGCTCTGTAAAAAGCCAACCTTGTCAAAGGTTTACAAACACATTGCTAGGTGTGACCTTGTTAAAGGATTTCAACCACTGTGTTAGGAGTGTGCCTTGTTAGAGGACTTAAGTACATTCCATTAGAATGAAACCTTGATTAAATGATTTATATAAAGACTGTTAGGTCAACCTTGATTAAAGGATTTTGAACTGATACAATGGTTAGAAAGTAACAATAGTGTTTGATCTGAAAACATACAACTCACTTTTCAAATAACAGATCCAATTCTTACATATATGTTGGCTTACTGACTGAGTTCCATTTCCATCTCCATCACTGATCTGCTCAAAAATCCCTTCAAGAAATCACAACTCTGATCAACTCCTTCACCTTTAGCCTTTCTGCTTTTTCAGTCAATAACATCAACAAATCCAACATCTTCATTAACCTCATACTTAGGTTTTCTTTATACCTCTTCAAAAGGTAGATCCATCTTTTGCTGCTTAATCTCCTCCATAGATCTTAGGGTTAGGTTAGATTCATTGAATCCTTCCAACATTATGTTCTTCGTCCATCCTAGAAACATCTTTAATCTCTTTATTGGAATCACAATAAAATGGTTTACTATGCATTAAATGCTCCATACAGTTAATTAATAAAGTCAACATGATTTACATAATCCAAGAATTCAACTATGTCAGCTAGGAATCTGAATTCTTCCTCAAATGTAAATTATTGAAGCTCGGTCAATACCGTGTTCAACTCCTCGGTCATCTCTTCAAACTGTTTCCCTCAGCTAATGTTGTCTCCCTCGGCAATAAACTAATGTTTGGTCAACACTGAATTCACTAGGCATATACTGGCTCAGTCAACACTAACATCACTCGGCTTAAACTAGATTTCTTCACTTTTGCTCGATCAAGCCTACTTGTTCAGTCTTGCTTCTTACTTAGATAAAAAATACATTATCTTATCATTATGCCACATAATAAAGTACTCATTGAAGTATCAAATAACTCAACCTTTCTATTGTTATCACCCTTTCCCTAATCCTTCTCATCAACCAATAGATATAGTACTTTCTTAGATAGCAATAGTCTTACCAATTAAGGTTTGACATCAATGAAAATACAAAAATTGCTTCAATTTGCAATTTCCAACAATCTCCCTCTTTGGAATTGATGGCAACACCATATGAATAACACATGATTCACCAACCAATCCAAAACTTGTCTTTGCATCAGAAACATTTGTAATATCCTTAGCTTCAATCTGATTTTGAATCACTTAGCCTAGCTTGCTTGACCATCCACACAATTACTCCTTCTGAATCTTTTCTCTATCTCTCTTCCTCTGACTCTCTAAATGATTTCCTCTTTTATGTGTTTTCATCTTTGAATCTCTCCCTCTTTGACAATAATGCCAAAACAACATCTAGAACTTGCATCTTTTAGATGTAGATGTCATCTTGTCAGTTCAGTAACAATATTTCTCCCTCTGTCATCTTGCTTATGAATGATTATAGCTTTGCTGTACTTTTCACAACTCTAGGCTACTCCTAAAGTGTGACCTTTTCTGTATCAATTTGTTAGATACTATGTGCAACACATTTGATGCAGTGCTCCTAGCTTGACTAGGCAGCCTCAGTTAGGGGAAGAACCCCTAATTTACCTCTAAGATATTCATGAGCCTCCTTAGGTAAGGCTTTTGTGAGTATGTCTGCTAGTTGTTCCTTTGTATTCACATATTCCATTCTCACCTCTTTATCTTGTACCAATTACCTCAAGTAATGATACTTGATAGCAATATGTTTGGTCTTTGTGTGCATCATTGGATTATTTGATATGTTGATAGCACTTGTGTTGTCACAGTATATGACAACTGGTTCAATGATTTCATCTTTCATACCTTTCAAAAATTGCTTAATCCATACCAGATTTGAACAGTTTACTGCAACTGCTACATACTCGGCTTTAGCTGTAGATTGGGAAATGCAATTTTGTTTCTTGCTTGTCCAAGAGACTAATCTCTATCCAAGAAAGAAAGCTCCACCACTAGTACTTTTTCTGTCATCCACATTTCCTACCCAATCTGCATCAGTATAAACTCTCAGTTCAAATCTCTCATGCTTCTTGTAGTATAGTCCATAGTCTTCTGTCCCTTTCAAATATCTCATTATTCTCTTCACAGACATCATATGACTTTCCTTAGGATTGGCAAAGAATCTTTCCACAATCCCAACTACTAGAGTAATATCTGGTCTACTGTGAACAACATATTGCAGCTTTCCAATCATGGATCTATATAGAGTTTGGTTCATTTCAACAGTATCATCATTTTTAGAAAATTTCTATCCAATAGCCATGGGAGTACTTACTGGCCTTGAATCCTCCATACCAAAGGTTTTTAGTATCTCTTTGACATATTTAGACTGTGTGATAAAAATACCTTTCTCCATCTGATAGACTTGCAAACCAACAAAGAATTTTATCTCACCAAACATAGACATTTCAAACTTAGTTTGCATCTCATTTGAAAACTTCTTACACAGGGCATCTTGTCCTCCAAATATGATATCATCTACAAAAATTTGAGCTAACAAAATCCCTTTACCTTCTTCATCTTTCATGTACAGATTGTTGTTGTCATTTATCCTTGAAAATCCAATCTGTATCAAGTAATTGTGCATCTTCTCATACCACGCTTTGGGGGCTTGTTTCAATCCATACAATGCCTTATTCATCTTGCAAACCATATTTCTCTTGTTTAGATCAACAAATCCTTCAGGTTTCTCAATGTACACTTCTTCTTCTAATATACCATTAAAAAATGCAGACTTGACATCCATTTGGTATACCTTGAAATCTCTGTAAGCAGCATATGCAAGTAGAGTTATCACTCCTTCTAATCTTTCTATAGGGGAAAATGTCTACCCATAGTCTATTCCTTGTTCTTGTGCATAACCCTTGCATACCAGCCTTGTTTTGTTCCTTTTGATTTGTCCATATTCATTAAGCTTCTTTCTGAATACCCATTTTGTTCCAATGACATATTTGTTTTCTGGCCTCGTCACTAGATTCTAGGTATCATTATTTTCTATTTGGTATATCTCCTAATTCATAGCTTGAATCCAGTATTCATTTTCTAATGCCTCCCTTGTTGTCTTAGGCTCAAACTCGCACAATAAACATGTAGGATCTCTTAACGTGCTTCTGGTCAGAACTCCAATTTCTTTATCTCCAAGGATTTTCTCAGGCTTGTGATGTCTTCTTACATATTGTGCCAAAGTAGGTTCAAATTTATTTTCTCCTTGCTCTTTAGGTTCATCAATAAGATTATCAGATTCAGCCTCTCATTGCTTGACAACCTCTTCCTGATGTTCGACAAAATCCTCCTGATATTATCTCCCTCATTCTTGACATTTCTTACTCGAGACTTTGCATCAGGTGCAAGTGTGTTGCTTGCCTCTCCTTCTTCTATATAGAAAAAAGATCTATAATCTTTAGGTTCTCTTTTGTTTTCTTGTTCATTTTTCTCTGCATATTTATCAACCTTCACATTTACACTTTCTACAATTTTGTTAGTGTTAGAGTTCAAACACTTGTAAACTTTACTCTTTGTGGAATAACCTAGGAATATGCTCTCATCACTTTTAGCATCAAACTTTCCATTCCTATTATCTTTTAGTATATAGGATTTTCTCCCAAAAATTCTAAAGTATTTTACATTAGGTGCATAACCATGCCATAATTCATAAGGTGTAATATTTGTACCTTTTTTGATTTGTACTCTATTTAAGGTATAAATAGTTATACTTATAGCTTCTTTCCAGTACTTTTGTGCAACATTCTTTTCAATCATTAGTGTCCTTGCACAATCCATGAAAGATCTATTCCTTCTCTCAGCTATACCATTCTGTGGAGGTGTTCTAGGTGCATACATCTATCTCTTGTTTCCTCTATCATTGAAGAACAGATTGAACTCATTTGATATAAACTCTCCACCTCGGTCAGATCTCAGATATTTCAGGTTTCTACCTGTCTCCTTTTCAACCTTAGCCAAATACCACTTAAACAACTAAAATGCATCAGATTTTTCTTTTAAAAACATTATAGTCATCATCCTAGTGTAATCATCAACAAAAAGAATAAAGTATTTAGCACCACAATAACTTTGTACACCCATAGGTCCACAAAGGTTAGTATGAACCAAATCTAAAACATTTTCAGAAGTAAAAGTCTTGCTCTTGAAACTAGACTTTGTCATTTTACCCAACTGACATTGTTTGTACATCACATTATCGGGTTTCTTCAATCTAGCCAAACCTCTAACTTTCTTCTTTTTACTAATATTTACCAGATTGTCAAAGTTAACATGACATAGCCTCTTATGCCATAACCATATATCATCAAGTTGTGCAATCAAGCATGCCTCTTCAGATAGATCTAGATAGAACAAATTACCTCTTGTTTGTTCTCTAGTCCTAATCAGTTCACCAGTGGCATCAAATATTTTATCCTTCCTGTGATGAAACTCCAATTGGTAACCAGTGCTATTAAGTTGTGCAAAACTTAGCAAATTATTGTTAAGACCTTAAACCCAATAAGCATTTTCACAAGTGATCTTATCAGTCAACTTAATTAATCATTTACCCTTTATAGGACATGGTGCATCATTACCAAACTTAACACTTCTACCTTTGTAATGATCTAGGTTATCAAATTTACTTTTGTCACCAGTCATGTGGTGTGAGCAACCAGTATCAATAATCCATTTATCACCTTTGCTCACATAAAAAACAAGTGCAGTTTTCTCATCTTCATCAGACTCATCTTTCATAGCAACATAGACTACTTGAATTTTCAAAATCATCATTATAAGTGTCAGTTTCTTCTTCAACAATGTAACATGATTTATTACCTTTATCCTTGTAGTCCTTGTACCTTCGGTAACCTCTATTTTCTCTCTTGTCTTTGTACTTGCTTTCTCTTTCCTCATCCTTGTCATCCCCGTCAAGATATCTTGTAGCTATATGGCCAACTTTGTTACATGAGAAGCATATGATAGGAAATTTACCTTTATACTTGCCTTTTCCTCTTTTCAATCTTCTGGCCATAAGAGCTTCAAGATCCTCTAGTTCCTCATCAGAAGTGTCACTACCACTTTCACTCTCACTTATACATTTTTATTTTTCCTTCTTAGACTTATGCAAAACCATTTGTGACTTGAATGCAGATTCAATATTAGCAATAGTGAATTTATCATAATTAGAAAGCTCAAAAGCACTAAGCTTACCAACAAGACTTTCCAGTGTTAGAGCATTACCAGGGTTACATCTAGATTCTTGAATTGCTGAAATTTTGATGGCATATATAGGACTCAAAGTTCTCAATACCTTTCCAATAAAAGTCTCATCATCAATAGTTCCATTAGCTCCTCTAATAAAATTTACAACCTCCTTGATTTTACCACAATATTGAGCAATATTTTTACCTTCTTGCATTTTCATTTCATCAAACTTACCTCTCATGATTTCAAATTTTTCCCTTAGTACATTTATGTCACCACCATAGATATTTGCAAGAGTGTACCACATTTTCTTTTCATTTGTGCAATCTTTAATGTCTTCAAATTCTAGATAGCTTAAGGCAGATGCAATCTCCAACATTGCTTGGTTGTGTTCCTATTTAGCTCTCATCTCCTCAGCAATCAAAGGTGTAATAGGTGTAACATATTCATGTTCAACATAATATTTCACTGAGTCCCCTATGCCAACTAGATGCAGTTTCATCAAACTCTTCCACACAGGGAAGTTCTCCTTATTCAACTTCTATACCTCCTTTTTATACATCTTGATCATTTGCTTCAAGTACCTTTAAACTTGTTTTGTGTAAGCACCAAAAAATCTAATACCAATTGTTAATATGATTTAGAACAATAGAGGGGGGGGTGAATCAGTTGTTCTCAGGTCCAGATGTATCAATTAAACTTTTGAACACTTCAACAACTCAGATCTAATAACCAACACTACTCGGTCATTACAGAATGTATATCAAAAACATATAATAGTGCACTCTACTATCAAATAGTATTTAACTTGCTAAACATAGAAATGTTCAAACCAAAACATTCACACAAGTATTGACACCAAGATTTATAGTGGAAACCCAATTTGGGAAAAACCACTTTGTAAATAACAGATCCAATTCTTACATATATGCTAGCTTACTGACTGAGTTCCATTTCCATCTCCATCACTAATCTGCTTAGAAATCCCTTCAAGAAATCACAACTCTGATCAACTCCTTCACCTTTAGCTTTTCTACTTTTTCAGTCAATAACATCACAACTCCAGCATCTTCGTTAACCTCATACTTAGGTTTTCTTTATACCTCTTTAATAGGTAGATCCATCTTTTTCTGCTTAATCTCCTCTGTAGATCTTAGGGTTAGGTCAGATTCATCGAATCCTTCCAACATTATGTTCTTCATCCATCGTTCTAGAAACATCTTTAATCTCTTTATTGGAATCACAATAAAATGGTTTAATGTGCATTAAATGCTCCATACAGTCAATTAATAAAGTCAACATGATTTACATAATCCAAGAATTCAACTATGTCGGCTAGGAATTTGAATTCTTCCTCAAATGTAAATTACTGACGCTCGGTCAATACTGTGTTCAACTCCTCAGTCATCACTGCGTAGCTCAGTGATCTCTTCAAACTATTTCCCTCAACTAATGCTGCCTCCCTCGGCAATAAATTGATTTTCGGTCAACACTGAATTCACTTGTTCAATCTTGCTTCTTACTTAGATAAACAATACATTATCTTATCATTGTGCCATATAATCAAGTACTCATTGAAGTATCAAATAACTCAACCTTTCTCTAGGTTCTATTGTTATCACCCTTGCCCTAATCCTTCTCATCAACCAATAGATATAGTACTTTCTTAGATAGAAATAGTCTTACTAGTTGAGGTTTGACATCAATGACAATACAACAATTGCTTCAATTTACAGTTTCCAATAGAGGTTAATCACAAGGATTTATGTGATAATTTATTTATATGGAGGTAATTGGGAGGATATAGAAATAATAACACAGTTTCTAGTGTGAAAATAGAAGATTACAATGGAATATTCAAAGGTTTGTTTAAAAAAACAAAGAAGAGTGCAAGCAAACCAGCTTAGAGGAGATAAATTTTCCTACTAAGATCAAGACTAAGGGAATCCAAGAGGATCTAGTCAAGAAGGAAAATAATCTGAATGGTTCAACATTGACTAAATCTAATGGGGAGAGAGAGTTAGAGATGCTATGAAGAAGATCTTTCAGGATGATTTCTACTTAAGAGAGGTAGTTCAAATAGAGAACAAGTTTAGATAAAAGGAGGGTGAGGAAATCATATCAGACTCTCCGATAGTAGCTCTAAAATAATTTTTTTAATATTGAAGCCTTGATAGAGGCTAATCTAGGTTGTATTCAATATACCTATGACTCTTTGGAAAATAGGGATATGGTATAATTTTAGGTTCTCCCTAATAATAAGGGGAAGGAAGGGCTTATGTAATCAACATTGTCTCAAAGAGATTTAAGAGACCCTCTAGAAGATAGAAAAAGTATTCCTTTGAAAGAAATGATAGAAGATCCTAGCAGACAAACCATAGATATTAATGATGTTTTCATTGAGATATAAAAGGGACCTCTTTGGGATATATAACAATCAAAAAGATGATTGGAAGAGGAAAAGTTGGAACAAGACAAACATTTCTAATATGAGGAAGAGGATTTAGATAACAAGGAGGTAGAATAAATAGGTGGGGGTAGGAAATAATAAACCTCAGAGAAGGATGAAGGAATTTAAAAATTGGGAAAGAAAACTAGAGAAGGTCTAGACAAGTGAAAGAAAATTAGTTAAATAGTCTCCATATTATGGAAAAAGGAAGAGGGTAGGGAGAAAGACAAGTCAATAAAAATGTTGCATAGATGGTGATGCATAAGTTCAAGTAAAATTTATGAGGCTACTAATATTAGAGAATGTATCTCCTCTTTCTAGGGAAAATTAAGTTCCTACTATAGAATTGTAGGGGCTTAAATGCCCATAAGAAATAGCAGGTGGTCAAACACCACTTAGATAGAACAAAAAAAAAATTTAAAAGTTTAAAAGAGATAAAATTAACCAATACTAAGTATGCTATTTTCAAAAGGAGTTTAAAATTATGATAAGGCGAATGTGTGTAAGCAAAAAGGGTTGTAGACAAGTTAGTGAATTTATGGAGGTATCAAGCAATGCCGGTGGAGAAAGTTGTTGCAAGCAAGTATTGGTTAAGTTGCAAGGTAAGAAGTATAACTTTCAACCTTCATTTCATTTCATTTTTTTTGTCTAATGTATCACATCAACATAATGGAAAGTTGGGTAGAATAGAACACTTCCTCTTAGCATGTCTAAATTATTTTCATATTTTAGGAGAAAACTTTAATGCAACATCACATAGAATTGACAAAAATGGTGGGGTTAGAATAAAAGGTGATAGGGAGGTCAGTTTTTCTTCTCACACCTTGACAATTAGGTCTCTCTCAAGGACCTTTTAGGGTACTTCTTCCCCACATCTAGTGACCTATAGGACCATTGCTAAGATCTTGATCTCCTGGTCTTCAACCAACCAAGCTATCATGAAATGCTTTAACAAGACAATCAAGTTCTTGGTGTTCAACTACCTTACGAAGACACTAGCCCTTAATAGACCTTAAGGATACTCCACTACCAAAGATATCAAATTCCTTTGCAAAGGTATGGAGATGTTTGAACACTTCCAAATTTTTTAAATTAGACACTTTGGAATATTTCCCATACTTGTCTTCCTTACCGATCTCATCAATTCCTCTAGAATTAGACCTACAAGGAAGAGCCCCTATTAGGTCTCCTAATTTGAGAAAATAGGCCTTTTCACCACAATCTTGCAAGATGACCCTAAAAATTTCTTTAGATTTTCAACTTCATTTGACATCACTTCAAGTATTTTTGGGGTTCTAGGGCTTCATCTGGTCGTACAGTGCCCTAACTAGGATTTGGTGAGCTTAAGAGGGTTTTGTGAAGAACCAAAAGGTTCTCTTGTGCTTGGTTTAATGGGTCTATTAGAGTTAACTCTAGACCTTTTCCTCTCACAAAGATCATTGAAATACTATAGACTACCATCTTCAATGCTTGGGTTTGAGCTTTTGAACCACCTCTGCAAGGTATATTCTCTGCAATTTAGTCTTCCCTAATTGATATCACCATGGACCTGCCTAGGGAAAGACTTTAATAATAGCTACCATGCTTTCCAAGGGCCCTCCTTTGACCTGCATTATTTAAAATGACCCTACTCATCAATTCCAAGAGGCTGTATAGAGACTATGGTGGAAAGATGAGTTAGGGCCTCATTTGCAAACTTAGACTATACAAACCAATGAACTGGCACAAAACCTAATTATTTACACAAAGCTAACTATTGATAAATAATATATAAAGAAACTATGGAAGAAATAGTAAAAAAATTCCAATAAACTATTCACAATAAAAATATCATGGATTCAATCCATGCACACCATGTAGGTGCTCTGCAAACACTAATTACAAGGGAATAGTTACAGTTCTACTCACCAGTAAAATGAAATCTGTACACACAATCATCCAACCTTTCAAAATAGGTATAATTAGCCTTAAATAGGAATAATCCATGCCTTGGAATGTCTTTAGGCCAACTCATTTCCATTTTAGGTCCTTGAGAGTATTTTGGACAAAGTTGTCCAAGCAACTTTTAAAAGTTCCAAAAATTGTTGAAGCAACTTTTTAGCAAATTTTCAAAAATGTTGCTTTGCTTACTCTTTGACTTCTCCCAAGACCTATACTAAGTTATAACCTATCAAAAACCTATCCTAGACCTAGTTTCATCATGCTAACATTATCTAGGGTCCTTGAATCACTCTATAGGGTTCTGGACACTTAAGCCTTCTTTGTATCATTCCTAGGACTATAGACCTAATTTGACCTTAACTCCATAAAAGACTCACAATCAATGGTCTACATGACCTTATGAGTTATTTACATTTACTCTGAGGGATTACACAACAAAATTAAAAAGGATTGAACTATTCAACACATGGGTTCTCCTACAACAAAAGGCCAATCACAAGTATATATTGAAAAGTGAATTGGGAGGAATCAGTTAATGGAAATTCAAATGAAGAATATAATATAAACTTAGAAAAATACAATATTAGGCTTAAATAACATAGAAAATGGATTGGATATGTTCTTTTGGAAAGGAGATATGGGGGGTTTTCCCTTTAGTTTAGAATACAACATCCAACCATAGTCAGGTTCATATCGCCTTCTAGTCCAACTCAATACTTTAGATGATAAGAGACCGATGATATACTATTTTAAATTTGGAAATATGTGGTAAAATAATCTATATTTCCTAGGATTAATTGAAATATTTTGGGAGGAGAGTCAGATATATAGATTTGAGATGTTTTGATAGTCTCCAAATTAAAATTGATAAAGAATTTAAGGAATGAAATAGTGTGCATTTCAAAAACATAATTAACCAAAAGAATATTAGACAAGTATGTGAAGGAGATAAATGAGGATGTGCTAATTCAAGGGATGGATCAAGAGAGGTTTAAGTGTGAGAAGTATCTAATGAGAGAATAAGAAGAAAAACTAGAAAGAGGACATATTTTTTGGAGGCATAAATATAGGGAATTATGGATAAAGGAAGGGGACAAGCATTCCAATTTTTTCCATATAAATGTAAAATTTCATAAGAATATTAATAATATTTCAAATATTAAGGTTTTAAATGGATTAGTCTTAGAAGATCTCAAATAAATCAAAGATGCAACAATTAATCTCTTCAAAAAAATTCTTAAAGTTGGGAAGGTTCAAATCTATTGTCTCAACGTGAAATTCTACAGAATATTCCAAAGTTGGTATTATATGAACAAAATAGGATGCTTCCATGTATCTTTTACAAATATGAGATCAAGGAGACAATATATTACTTACAGTTAGATAAGGCACCATGATTGGATGGGTTCACAAATGCTTTCTTCCAAAAATGTTGGAGAATAATAGTACAAGAGGTTACAGATGCCATCAAGTATTCAAGGTTATTTGGAAAGTTATGAGAGAGATAAATAATACTTTTATAGCTCTTATACCCAATAAAGAGTAGGTTGTCTCTTCAGATGAGTATAGATCAATTTCTCTTTGCAATATTGTCTACGAAATAATGATAAACACTATGAATTTTTTTTTGAAAAGAATACGTTTGGACATCATAGTAGAAGAAAAAATAAGATTTTTTCTAGGTAAATCCATTATTGATAGGATAATTATAGCTTAAGAAGCCTTTCATTTGATACAAAATACAAAGTTATAAGGTATGATGATAAAGTTAGACATTAAAAAGTTCTATGATTGGGTGGATTGGAGATATCTCCTAAAGGTTATAGAGGCTTTTTGTTTTAGTAGAAATTGGTTAGGATGGGTCTTTGTAAGGGTAAGCCTCAAGTAGCCTCAGATAGGGAAAATTACTATCTCCCCTTCTTTTTGTCATTATGGTAGATTCTTTACAACTGGCAGATTAGAAGGCATAAAAGTAACAAATAATTTACCCCCTATATCCCACCAATAACTTATTTATGGCATGTTTTCTAGGTCAACAAAGCAATATGAAGAAAATATTTTTAGAGAAATTTTACAAATAAATTTAAAATCTTGAAATAAATAAGTTGGGACAGATAAATAAAAAATCCATTTCTTTTTCATGTCAGAAAGGGAGGATTAAGAGATTATTAGACATATAGGATTCAAAAAAGGAAAAATCCCTTGGATGTATCTCGGTTTACCATTGGAAAGAGGATTAATAATGAATAAAATATGGAACTCTTTGATGGAAAGGATCACTAGTTGGATGTCCTCATGGGAAGGATGGTGGTTGTCTTGGAAAAGAAGGATCACTATACTAAAGGTGGTGATTACAACTATCCCAATTTATTTGATGTCTTCTCTTTCACTTTAGCAAGGGCAAATCAATAAATTGATCAACAAACGAGGGAATTATTTTGGAAAGGAAATAGGGAAAAATATAAAATAGCTTTGGTGGCATGAGACAAGGTTAACAAAGAGAAAAGGGTTGATAGAGAGGAAATAAAAAAACAACACATTCAAAGAAAAGCCTTGGAAGAATTTTTTTTGAGGATGTATAAAGAGCCCCATTTCAAATGGGTGAAAATATTACAACATAAATATATGGAGAGAAATGAAACATCAAGAATTTTAACCATCACCAACACCCCTCGAGGATCAATAATTTGGAAGTTTATGAGAGTGAAATTTTATAATCATGAACCACCTCACTGGGATATTCATGATAGGAGATCAACATTATTATGGAAATATTTTTGGGGAAGTCAAGAAATTCTATATAAGTTTCTCAATAGGGTTACAATAAAGGTGACTCTAATTTAGATTTAGAGTAGTCACATAAGGGATTATTTTAAGGAAGAATGAAGTTCCCATTTGGTTCATGAAGTCTTTATTTTCTTTGGGTTTACCAAGGGATGATGTAGTTCAACTAGAAGATGTCCTTAAGAATAGTATTATCTCTTTGAGGGAAGGGAAATATAACATTTTATGGAATGTTTCTAATATAGGCCAATACAATGTAAAATATGATTATACGATGTTAGAAAGAGAAGTGGAGAATGAAGCAATGAAGATTCTGATCAATGGTTCTTTTAGTTGTGAATATTTTCCAGTTGGTGAAATGTGGGGTTTGACATGTCAGTAAATTGGTGAATAGTAGTATTATGTGAAGTGGTCAGATCATCTCATTTTGATGCAATATTTTCCCATGGATGATTTATTCACCACCTTTTGCTTGAAATAGTCATACTATGAAGTTTTTTCATCACCAACTCGTACACGATTTGAATATTTCTTAGTCATAATTTCACCTGGAATTTCTGGATGAATGCAAGAAACTACCAATGAACACACATGTATTCACCAATATCAACACAGTTTTTTAAATTTTGAGGGGCCATATTGCCAAAAACATTAATTATTTTTTCTTTAGGCTAGACCCAATTCGCCCTCAACTAGTATTGAGCGGTAATGCCAGCTCCATATTCGCCTTCAAATTTGAAACTTCACACCACCATAATCTCGCCCAAATTTGCCAAATTTTTATCTCCCAATTGTAGAATGATGCAAAATTGCCCAAATCTTGTTTGATATTGTAGGCACTCAAAAATGGTCAATGCCTAGATGTGCCCCCTTTGTTTTAACATGTCTTTAATGTCTAATTCTCATCCCTAATTCACTAATATTTCTCCTCGATATTTCCTCATTTTTTACCTAATCAATCACTTTTGAAATCAATTAAGGTCATTATCAAAGTTATCAGAGTCATCAAAATCATCAAAATCGATCATTTGCCTCATCAAAATCATCAATTTGGTCAAAGTCAACTAATTTCCTCTTTAGGGGTAATAACCTACAATTTATCTTTAAGTCCTAGCTTTGATAAATAAATTACATTTATTTATCCCATTTTCCCTAAGTTTCACAATTAGTTAATTTGACATTAATTAATTGGCTAATTATTGATTTGTGGAATTTTCATAATTCCTAAATCCAAATTTCTATTTTGTGGGAACAAATGAATTTTAAAATTCAATAATTCCCTCCTTTTTCCAAATGGAATTTTATCCCTTAATTTGTGCTTCACCCACTTTTCTAGTCTCCACTTCCTGTTTTCTAGCCTCCATCTTCCCTTTTCCTTTTGTCATAAATTGTCATAGTTTATGACAATTTTTCTTTTTTCCCTTTGTCATATTTGTCATAGTATATGACAATTTTTTTTTTACTCACTAATTTCTAATCTGTGCATAAATTTATCATAATTATGACATATTTCCAAGTTGCACACTAACTTTCTCTTTCTAGCATTTTGACTCTCAACCTTATTAATTGAGCCTAATTTGCACTAATTTGGCTAACCACTTTTATTATCATTGTGCTCCTAGTATTCTCACCATTTTGCTTTCAAATTGCTTAGTGCATTTCATCATTTTCATAGAGATACATAATCTCACTTTATGGAGAAGAGAGGAGAACATGGGAACTTTATTAAAAGGGGATTTTTATTTGTGTTTAATTCCTTGGTATTTCAAGTACTTTTCATGATAGGATTAGATAGGCCTATATGTCTTTGAGGTTTTTGTGGTTGCCTTGATATGATTTCCATTCATTTTTCTAGTCTTACATTTGGTGAACCCATTGTGAACATGCAAAATCTAATTTGGTTTGGTATTTTTTTATGTGTTTTGTAGGTAAAAGAACAAGACTTGTGCACTTGGGAGTTTAACTTATGATATTTGTAGGATTTATTCTTTTAGACATGCAACAAAATACAATTTTAATGGGTATTTAAAATGAATTTCACATAGTCTAATTAGGAGGATAATTGACTACAAATTTCACATAGCCTAATTAGTGGGTAAATGAACTACAATTTTCACATAGTCTAATCAGGTGAATCAAGGAGCCCAACAAGCTTCAATCATTTTAATTAGGAAGGGAAAGAACAAAAATTTGTCATATTTCATCACATTTCCTTTCTTAATTAGTTAATGAGCAACAATTTTCAATAATTTTAATTAGGAAGGAAAAGAACAACAAATTTTCCTATTTTGATCAATTTCTTTTCTTAATGGGTTAATGAACAACAATTTTCAATAATTTTAATCAGGAAGGGAAACAACAAAAATTCTCTTATTTTTATTGCATTTCCTTTCTAATTGGAAAATGAACATCTTTCCTTAAGTTTTTTAAGTGTCTTTTTAGATTGTAAATCCCAAATAATTATATGGATGTATCATCTCCCCTCGCCTTCATGGATCTTGGGTAAAGAGAAATTCATGCAATTCTTTTAGAGAGGCATGCCTTGGACCAAGGCATTCACTTTGAACATGTCAAGGGATGACCTCAAGCGGTAACAGGCCAAATCCATGTCTCCGTCCAAACTGCTATGTAAATGTGTGATTGCGACTAATAATCCAATTGACAGTTTGGTTGGGTGATATCTCTCCTCCAGTATCCTAGAGGTGCATAAAACCTTGGTTCTCAAGGATGGGAAACCTCTTGCGGGAGTTTATCACACCACCCATTGAACTGGATGTCCCATACTAAAATCTTTGTTTTAGTGGCCAAAAACCCTCTATTCACTGACACAATGGGTCACCCATGCTCGTGAAGGCATCCCACACTTTTTGCAGCTCTTGGTAGAGACAATGGTACCTTGGGAAGTGATGACCCTTGGGATTTGAAGCTTGGTGTGCCTGAGAAGTGAGTGCACTATAAGGGGGAGCTCATGCCTCCAAGACTCTAGGTTCTCTGCCCTGAGTAGGCATGACTGAACTTTGTTCAAGTGGGAATTCAGTGGATATTGTCATTTCAGCCTAGGTTGTGAAGTGTTTGTTTCATTTTATAGCATCCATTCTATCTGACGTGTCTTACATGAGTGATCAAAATTTTCAAAAAAACTTTTAAAATTCTCACCACATTTTTCAAATATTGAAATTTTTTCATAAATATTCATTGGTCACAAATACCTTAATTCAAAACCTTGTGAACATAATGGATTTTCAAAGCATGTATTTTGGAACCTTGTGGCATGATTAGGAGTCCTCATTTTTCATATCATATTCCATTGCATAAACCTTAGCTTACATTGCATTTGTCCCTTTGCATTATCATTCTCAAGTCCCTTGCATGAGTCCTCATTGCAAACTCTCATTATAGTATTTAGCATAGTTCTCATTTGGCATTTATATCCCTTGATAATTTTGTAAAAAATCCAAACAAAATGCAAATCTTAGAGTCTCTCCTTATGTTGATGAATAAAGGATCTTGACTTTGTTGGTCTTTTTATCAATCTTTTGTCCTTTGTCCTTTTTCAAGTCAAATTCTATATATGTCTTGAAGGGGTTGACTTGGTCCCTTATCAATTTGATCCTTTTTTTTCAAATTCAAGATCCAATATTCAAATTCCTAAGGTTACATTCTTAGGTTTGTATTTTCCAAAGATTTTTTCTCAAATTTTTAAAAGACCAAAAAGCCAAGTTGTATAAAGCCTTAGTTTTCATATCATGTCTTAATTAAAGAAAAACATATTTGCATTTTGCATTATCATTCCAAAATCCCAAAAAAAATTTAAAAATTTGCATATCTCCCTAAGTTACATTTTGCACATCACTCCAAAATTCCTTTCATACTTTAGGTTGTATTATCATACCCTAAGTTTTCAAAAAAAAAAGTTGCACTTTGCATTTAGTCATCATGCCAATTATCACAAGGAAAGATTCATATCAATTCATGTACACTTCACAAAAACCATTTGACCTAAGACAAAGTGCATCCTTGAAATCTTAATGTTTTCACCCAAATGTAATGTACTCTTAGAGACAAGAGACCCAAGCAAATTATGACTCACTACCCATGTCATTATCACAAACACCTCCTAATACAAGACAAATGACATTCTCACATGATCAATCACATCAATCCCATGCACACTTGACTAAAAGTTGATAGACAAATTGGAGAAAGAAATTAAGCTTGTGGAACAAGTAAAAAATGCTAAAAGGAATAGAAAATATATGTTTGAACTCTGTGAATGCCCAAAAGAAAGGTTTTGTGAAATTAACGTTAAATATCTCATTGCAATATCACAAATACTAAAAAAAATTTCACAAATACATGAAGCAAATGCAAGCTTCAACCAAGTCCAATTCAATCACATTTAAGAGAAAAAAATTTCAACCAAGTCCTAGATCATGCTGAAGTCAATCAAATTTCAAATCAATCATTCACCCAAGTTCCAAATCAAACCTTCCAACCAGAGTGTGGCATTATTTAACCAATATTAATTCCAATGCAACCAATTGTGCCTCAAGAAATCACACAATATATTTTACCCATCATACAATCAAGTCAACCAATTCCAAGGTCACAAAAATATTTGCCTTCAATAACATTGCATGTTAATGATCACCCTTCAAGCACAAATTCAAACTTGTTATCTTTTGGACCTCAATCAAGCATAATCAATGAGCAGCCTATTATGGCACATGATCAATCAAAAAATTATTCACAACTTTCAAACATTAATGTGGTCTCACCAAAAAGATCAACCAAGAAACAAAAGTTAAAATCTAAACTTTTAAAGAATTTGTTTCAAAAATTGGATTGTATATATCAAAAAAAAATTCACCCATGTCTATAAATTGCTCATCCCAAAACAATCACATGGATTACAGACTCATTTTATATAAAAAATCCATGTGACCCACCATTCCTTCATCCCCTAAAGATTCATATGAGAATTTTCCTCAATCTCCATCAAGCAACACTTCCCATGATGCACCCTCCCAAGGACTATCTATGGATGAAATTCAACCTAGCCCCATTCATGATGCAATTCCTTTTCATGCTTCCCAAATAATAAATACAATGCCACAATGTCCTTCATATCTATACAATCATATTCCACAAAGTCTCATTCAAAGTTCAACTCCTTCATGTCAAAACATTGACCCCTTTCCAAAATCTCCCACACATGTCCCAATTAATACCCATGTCAAGAGGATGATTCAAAGACTGAAGAAATGATTCCTGAGATAAATAAAGATCAAGATTCCAATGATGACTAGTCCTCTCCAATTTTTGACCAAGATCCTATTTACCTTGAGCCTCATGACGATCCTATTGTCCTTAATTTTCCTATCAAAGATTATCCCCCTCCATCTCAAGAGAAAAATTTCCTTCCAAGTCCCATTGATATTCCCCTTCCTAAGAAAGATCATGTCCTCCCTTCCATTATTTCCATTGATCCCATTCCAAGTCAAGATAAAATTATCCCCTCACCTCAAAATACTCCACCAAAATACCTTATCATACCTTTGGATCCTCCTCAAGAACCATCCATCCTTTCTTCTCCATGTCCTAGTCCTCCAAATCTTCCACAAGATCCTATCCTGCTAGATTATCTTGTCATTGCTTCTATTCTATCGCAGGATCCCATTATTCCTCATGAAACCCCTCATGATGTAGACACATTTGTGAAAGTTGTTCATACATGTCAAATGAACTCCTCCATTATAATATATTCCAATCCACTTTACGATCCTATTATTTCTTTCATATCAGATCCACCTCAAAATAAAATTGCATCTTGTAGAAAGTCTTCTATTGTTCAAAAGAATTATCAAGTTAAAGAGTTAAACATCCATGAGCAAGGTATATTATAATCCTTTCATAAAAAAGAAAATTATAAAGGTAATGACCTCATTCCAAAAGCTCACTCTCATGGCATTGGTATCCCTTCAAAACCTAAACCCAAACGTATACCTCCCCCTTCACCCCTTCCATCCATCTACTAGTTCACAATCCACTTACCCTTTCCCATATGCAAGTCATCAAAGGAACACACCTTCCACCTGTCCACAAAGCCTCCATGTCATTATTATCTATCTATAAATCCCCTTCATTTTCCAACTAATTTGGATGCCAAACATAAAGTCCATAAGTCAAGAAATCCACATGAATTCAAGGATCAAAATGTCTAGTCTAATCTACATGTGAAATCAAATAAAAATATGATCCAAAAATAAAAAGAAGTATCAAAAGGCCAAAAAGGCCCATTAAGAAAAAATAAAAGTCAAAAGAAATATGGGTTCCTAAATCTCTCGTACAAGAAATGCATTCAAAGAACCCACAAAATATTGAAAAGAAAAAATACATATGGATTCCCAAGAAGATTCTTGAAGCACAATGTCCTAAAGAAAAATCCAAGTTGGCATCCAAAGATTCTATCCCACCATCTAAATGTCTTTCACCTTCTAAATTCATTTTGGGTCCTTATGTCCCAAAATCCATATCCATTCCTCCATCAAATCCAACATCTCCTTTTCCTCCATCACTCCATCACCCCTCAAGGTGAGTGTCAATTTTATTCGTTCCTCCCATTCCATCCACTCAAAATAAATCCTTCATCCACTCCCTCCATTATCTAACACCTATTTTCCATCCTTTCATCCAACCTATGTAATCCTTTTCATAATCCTATCCTATCTGATCATCCATTTCACATTCCTTTTCCCTTACCCTACCAACATATTTGAAAACACTATCATAGTCATGGTTCATTATTGCATACCTTTCAAGAGCACCATCAAAAGAACAAGGTTCTTGATTCCTTCATCCATGTCATGTCATGCATCTAGTTTTTTCCTAACAAGTCAAAAAAGTAAAAAAAAGTGAAAAAAAAAATAGTTTCCTTGATGAAAACCTAGAAAACAAGCATCTTGGTAACACAAAAAAAAGAGAAATAAAGAGAAAACAAGCACTTTGAGCAAGTACTATGATGAAAACTTGGCAAATAGGCATCATGTGTAATTCATGAACTTCTTGCATTCCATTCTAGGGGGCAGATTTCATTCATGTTTTCCTATCTATTATCCTCCTTTATCCTTATTATTATCATTTTCCTTTCATATCCCTTATGTTTTTTGCTTCCATATCCCTTTTTCGCAACTTTGATCTTGACAAGGATGCAGATCTTCCTAGAAGCATCACATATCCTATCTATTTTGTGTTTCCCCATCCCTTTGGTCCATACTGCCTATCATATTGCAACCTCCAGTCCCTATCCTCCTTTTGTCTACTATTGATCTTTCTTATCCTATCCATGTCCTATCATTTTCCTATCATTTTCTTATCCCAGTTCCTATCTTGACCTTGATATAAAATAAGGACATAAAAATGAAAAACATATTTCAAAAACCTCTTGACATGTCTAGTCCTATGCATCACTTGTCATCCAGTGCACTGATACATTATCCTATCATTTCCATGTCCAATCCCTCAACTTTGTAAAAATGCATATTATCACATTTTGTGGATAGTCCTTGGCAACCCAAACAAAGCTTCAATGCCATACTAAGTGACCCTAGCCTTCATCTATCTATCTGGCCAATCCATAAATCCATAATGCCCTTGCCTTGCTAGACACTAGGGGCAATTCAATAATTCTTGCTCATGTAAACCTTTCATTCCAAGCTCGAGACTTTTTCAATTCAACAAGAAGCTCTCCCTCATCTCAATAACCATTCAAGCATGGAATAAAAATGTTTTCAAAAATATCTTTGTTTCCAAGGCTGACATTGCATTCAAATTGGATCGGATCAATGAAAATATTCTCAGTTTGGGGATTAACCCACAATTGTATCATGAGCAGAAGAAACTCCAATTGGGATGTGAAGAGATCTTATTGAGGGAGGAAATTTATTGGAGGTAGAAATCTAGGGAGCTATGGCTTAAAGATGGAGATAGAAACACTGCCTCAACTAAAACCAGATCCGCTCAAAACATAATTTCCTAAAATTTAGACCCCTATGGTAGAATTTTTGCAAACCCCAATGAGATTCAAAATGAGGTGATGTGTTTCTTTTCTGATCTATTTTCTACAAAGCAACAAAATGAAGCCTTGGTGGATGCCAATAGAGTTCAGTTGTTGTCAAAGATTCCTCCCCTAGTTTCAAAATTGGATAATGTTGCTCTCCTCAAACCCTTTTCAATTGATGAAATTCAATTTGCAGTTTTCTCAATGGGAGTGGATAAGACCCCTAGGCCAAATGGTTTTTCTCCGTTATTCTTTCAAAAATGTTGGGATTTCATTGGTTTTGAAGTCCTTGGAAGAGTCTAGGAATAATGGGGGTATTTTGAAATAGATCAACAACACTGTGATTGCTCTCATTCCCAAAATAAATGAGCCTCTCTCATTTGTTGACTTCAAAGCCATCTCTCTCTGTAACATATTATACAAAAATTTCTCCAAGACAATTGTGTTAAGATTAGGCTTGGCTATTCCCAAAATTATCTCGCAAGAGTATTGGGGCTTTGTGCCTGGCAAGGAGACAATGGAGGGGGCCCTAGTGGCTCATGTGACTCTTCATACAATCAATCAACATAAGATGCAGGCAATGCTCATTAAAGTAGATATGCTCAAAGCATCTGATAGTGGACAAAACTTTCCTTTGCCAAGTGATTCTAAAATTTGGCTTCTCTCATAGGTGGTGCAAATGGGTTCTTGCTCTTATATCTGGGGCTAAATCCTCGATTATCATCAATGGAAAAAAATGTGGTTTCTTTTATTCTACTCAAGGTATTAGGCAAGGAGATCCATTGTCTCCTTATCTTTTTATAATCATGGCAGCGGCATTAAGTGAGTCCATAGTTGCAATTCACACAAATAACTTGTGGAGTGATATTAAATTTCCAAATTTAGATATTAGTGTGATGGACACCATTTTTGTTAATGACATCTTTTGTTTAGGGAAGCCACTGTAAGAGAAGTACATGCCATCACACAAACTTTAGACAACTATTGTCTCAATTCGGGTCAGAAAATCAATGTAGATAAATCTAAAATTTTCTTCATGAATTGTCCTTTGCTAATTGAATTAGATATCTCAAATATTTTGGGGTTTAAGACTAAGCCTCTCCCTAGTACATATCTTGGTATTCTGCTATTTTCAGGTAGAAATAAAGGGTCATTCTAGGATCTCATCCTCAAATCTATTCAAAGTAGAATTGGTTCTTGGAAAAATACCTAGTTATCTCTTGTAGGCAGAATTCTTATGATCAAATCATTCTTGGCCAGCATCCCAAACTATATTATGTCAGTCCTTCCACTCCCTAAGGGTATGTTATCATCTATTAAGTCAAATGTGAAAATTTTTCTTTAGAAGGGACCAAACTATTGCAAGAAAAGATTCGCCTTCTAACTTGGGAGAAAGTTTGTGGACCTAAGGCTTTGGGGGGTGTTGAAATCCACATGCTTGAGTGTAGAAACTTGGCATTGAGTGCCAAGTTAGTATGGAAAATATTTTTTAATCCTCATTCTAAGTGGGTTGTTATCCTAAAATGTAAGTATTTGGATGATAATAGGCAGGAAAGAATCTTCTCCATATCTAACCCCCCTCGTGGTTCCCATGTGTGGAACTTCATGATCAAATGTAGGGAGGTGTTTCTTCCCTTTCTTACATGGATAATTTATGATGGTGCAAAAGCTGATTTTTGGGGTGATTCCTTGAATAATTTCCCTCCTCTCAGCTCGATTGACTCTCTGGCTCAAGCCAAGGAGGTTTTGTCAACTCTATGGGGGTCTAAAGTAAAAAATTATTTCAATATCATAAATACCAATGGTTTTTCACAAGCATCATGGAAAGATTTCTCAACCACCCCCATTCTGGAGGATCATAAAATCAGACTTTCTAAGATACTTCAACAAAGAACTATTCATCTTAAGGACTCCCAGGATCAACTTATATGGTCGCCTTCTCCCTTGGGGACTTATTCAATTAAATAGGGTTACCATGTTATTGCAAGAAATAATCTTATACCATTTTCTAAAAGATTTAGACTTTGTGGGGATCTAGGAGTCTTGCCCAAGGCGGGATCATTTTTGTGGTTGGCTCTTCCTAGGAGAATACTAACTAGTGATAGGCTAGTTCGCCTTGGCATAATTGCTACATTCAATTGTATTCTATGTGGAACTCATGTTGAAACAAGTAATCACATTCTGCTCCATTGCCCTTTTGCTACATCCTATTGGGAGTGGCTCAAAGGGAAACTTCACTGGTCTCCTCCCCTTGGTGGTGATCTTGGTGAGGTGTGTGATGCATGGCCATGTACGTTCCAAGATTCCTTCTTTGCTGCAGTTTGGGTAGTAGCCCCATCAATTCTAATTTGGAACATTTGGTGGAAGAGAAAAAGGAGAAAGTTTCGGAATGAGTGTTATCCCATTGAGGTGGTTATTCAAAAAATTAAAGCTTTGATTTCTAAAGCAATTAATGCATATTGTCTTAAGACTAAAAGCACTTAGTCATGTTTCACTTCTTTAGACTCCCTCATTTTATCTGATTGGGATCACATTAAGCTACCTTTCAAAGCAAATCTTTTTTTTAACAAAACCAAGAAAATCAATAAAAAGGAGATTAAATGGAAGCCCCCACCTCTCAATGAAACCAAATTGAACTTTGATGGTGCCTCCAAAGACAACTCAGGTATCTCGGGGTGCGGTGTTGTTCTCAGGGATTCAAGAGGCCTCATATTGGGGGCTACAACAGTTAGGGCTCCAGAGGACACAAACAATGTTGTTGAGCCCAAGGCTCTCATAAAGGGTATTAAGCTTACAAATGCTCACAAAGTTGCAAACTTAGTCATTGAGGGTGATTCCTAGAATATTATCACTGCCCTAAAAAAATTGAGACCCCTAGCTGGAAAATAGGTTACATCCTCAATGAAGTCTAGGGTCTCCTCCCCCTTTGACTCATATCAAGTTCTTGAATGCTTCAGGGAGGCAAATAGTGTCACATACACATTGGCCAACAAAGGTTGTCTTCTAGAACTAAGTGAGTTGGTCTCCTGGGGTCCAGAAGCACTGGAGGATCCTCTAATTCATCTGGCTTGTCTTGCCAATTCTCATCTTTGAAGTTCTCAACCGGTTCCATGGTTTTTCCTCTTTCTAGGTGTATCTTTGCAAGGTGTAGTCCTGCTCTATGAATTGTTGTTAGAAGGTTGGTCATGAGTGAACACTTGTTTGCATCTTTTGTAAGCCAAGTGTTCTTTTTTCTGCTAGCTGTGCGGTTTCGTATTCCCCCTGCTTGGTTATTCTACTCTTCTTCCCTTGTTTCTTGCTTTGTTGGTTCCGTTCTATTTTGTTTTTCTCGGACACCGTTCAGCGTTCCTGCTGCCTTTTGGCCCGTCTGTACTCTCAGTCCCTTAGGCCCGTTTGTGGTCTCTTGTTGGACATTAATAAATTATCTTATCTTATCTGGCCACTTGCTTGGTGTTCGGTTGGAGTATTTTGGCTAAGGATGTTCACAGGCAGCACATGGTTTCTATGTTATTACCCAGATCTGATCTTTTCAACAGTTCTCATGTGTCTTGTACTATGGCTCACTCCTCGTTTCCTCTCTGTTGTCTTTTTGTGGACTGTGGGCAGATTAGTCATTGAGGTCCTTTTCAATGGACTGATTCGTGTCATATTGGCGCACTACTGTCTGTATTATGTCAAAATGTCTGGTGGCTTCCAGTTCTTGTGCATTCCCACATGCATCTTTCATCCTTGGCAGCATTGTGACTTGGCATATGGACCTTTTGAGCAGGCCTTTTATTGCTGTCCTTCCCAGTAGGTTGCTTCAAATATCCTTTTGTCTTTAGTTCCGTTATTGCAATATGGCAGCAACTGTGTTTTGCTTCCGCTGTTTTGGTGTGTAGGCTCCTGCTTGTCTCTTCTTAGCCCTTCTATTTAAACATGATTTGGTTGGTAGAGTTGCAGCGATGTGTTCCTTTGTGCCTTAATCCCTCGATTAGTCCATGGGCCTATGGTGCTTTGAGTGGTGGTCTTTTCCCCTCTTTTTGGTTGTGCCAGGTGTGCTAAACTTCATGGATAAGATCTGTTTCTCTGCTGCTAGGTTCATCATGATGCCAGCCTTCCTTCCTCAGTCTTCTCCTAGATGTTCTGAGTTCTTCATGATGTGTATGATGGATTTCATCTTGTTGTGTGGTAATTTAGGAGCTTTTCTCCTCTATCTTGTCTTAATCTCTGTTGTTTTTCTCCCTCTATTTTGGAGTTTTTTCTTGTCTTCTGATTGTACTATTTTTCCCTAAATTAATAATATTACACGCTATACATGTTTCGCTAAAAAAAAAGGGACATATCATGTTTTTTTATCATATTATAGAGATAAAGGGCATACTCCATGAGAAGATATTGGTTTCAACATTAAGGTACGAGATTTGATTGGCAAGAATATAAAAGAGATGGAGGGTGTTAAGAATAAAGTAATCATTCAATAGCTCTGTTTAAGGCAAATTTGAACATCCACACTAATCACTTTCCATTGCATGTCCAAGCTAATCATGTATATTTGTATATGAATAATCACGAGGGTCATACAAGAGTCATAACGTGGTACATGAGCCTAAATATAATATAAAGGGGATTTATTATGAGGTTCACAATGATAGCAATCAAAAAACACTTTTATTAGTATGGTCCATACTTCAAGATTCTTATATTTTTGGCCTCATCTATTATTAACTTAGTAGGTTTGGTAAGCAGATCCTTGTACCATCTATCTTCTCCAAAACCACTTGAAAGTGTTACGTTCCACAACATTCTTCATTATTGTTCGTTGCCATTCTATGCATCCTAACTCAGTAGTCCTGAGCTATGCTATCTTACAAACATTTCACAAATAATAAATCCTCGAAAGATTATCAAAATTTATGGGATTATCCTAAATAATGAATACCTGGTGGGGTCACCAGACATAGTTGAAAAGGAAACCTAGCATTGAGACAACTATTTTAATTGTTAAAACATGTTAAGCATACGCTTTCTCTGGACTTTTTTTTTTTAAACATGGTATGCTTTAGTTGTGGAGAAATGTTTATTAAATTATTTAAGTCAGCACATGGCTGACGGTGTATGATAATTCTATAGATAGTCAACATCCAGATGAAGTTTCAAAAAATGTAACAAAAATGTTGAACTTAGGAAATCTGAAATTGTTTAAAGGGTGACCTGCATGGCTCTACAATGTACCCAATCTCCATTACTGCACACCTTCAAAAAGTAGAGAAATTAAGGATTTGATAAGCAAGAGAATATTTGAATGAGATAATCTACATTTGCATGGCAATGCTCCTATAGGACTCGCCTTTCTTGCAAGTGAAAAAGGAGAACAGTGAACAGGATGACAAACTAGGAGGGAATTACAGAGGAACCATCAGGTAGCTTATAGGTTACAGCACGAAAAGAATCACAATAATCTTTGAAACTACACCTTATAGAATCACTGGTAATTTAAGCTTTTGGACTTTTAAGATTGTCCACAAGCAACACACTTCTTGCAAGCCTGTGATCTAATTTGTGCCGCTCCTGCAAGTAATAAACATCACCCTATCCGTGTCATCATGAATATTCACTTTATAGCAAACGCAACTCTTCAATGTATAGCTGTGACATATGAAACAACAACAGTTATATCATCCAATTTCCCCCCTTTATACCAATAGCCTGCTCTTTGAGCAGCATCAGAGAAAGGAGTATCTTTATCTTTGTCTAGTGCACGCTGCCTTGCAGATACTGCAATTTTTTCAGCAGTTGTCTGAGGTCCAAAATTATCTCCTACCGCTTCAACAACCAGTGCACTCAATTCACCATCATACAAGTTGTCAAATAGTCCATCCGTACCAGCAATTATAACATCTCCATGTGCCACATTAATGGTGAAGGTCTGCATACATGCTTCCCAAATGGGTTAAAATTACTCCCTTTCCATATCAGGTGTACAAATAGAGCTGCAAGTCTAATGCAGTGAATCAAAAGGCAAATAATATATGCTTCCATTACCTGAGCAGAACTTGGAAGATCAGCACCATCACCACTTTGAAGCTGAAAACAACAATTGAAGCCATGCTGCTGAATAGGGGACTTGAATAGTGTATGCCCACCTCTTATTACAACGAATCCGCTATCACCCAGATTCGCTGCATGCAGTCCCTGGATTGAAAAATAATGAAAAAACAGATACTTGGGTATAAAGGCAAGCCTACTTAGAAACATGAAGAAGTAAATGAGACTATATCTTTTGCTTTTGAAGAATCTCAGAGATGCCAATCTACATACAATTTTATGCAAAAAAGATGCAGAACATTTACAACAAAAACTTAAAAAGATATGTAGGATCATATAACAAATCAATGGAGGATCCTTGGGATTTTTCTGTTACCTTATCTGAAAGTACTAATATACAAGCAGTAGAGGATCCTTGTGACTTTGTACTCAAATAGGCCTTCTCTAACACCTTAATGGGATCAATTGAATTTTGAGGCTCCCCTTGAATGGCAACAACAGCGTTTGCCATGAGTTCTCTAGCATAATCTCCTGCATTAATGCCCACTTCCGCCCACCCTCCAACTCCATCAGCAACCCCAACAGCTTGTTCCTCTGTAAGGATTAAGTGAGCATCTTCTCCACCTCTTTCCTCTTTGTCGGGATGTGGAAGGTAGTGTGATCCAGAAACCAATTTCAAAACTTTATTGTCCACAGATGCCCTGAATATCAAGCATAAGAGGCCATGAACAAGACTACAACAAGACAATGCACATTTACAATAGTTTCATGAAACTCTATCAAGAACCATGCCCTTTGATACTCAGATCCAACACAAAAAATGGTATTATAAATGAAGGTGCAAAAATACAGAACATGAGGAAGACTGCACTAAGAAATATTTCCCTTATTTGAACAGCTCGCAGATAAGATCAACATGTGGCAAGCTTTTATCTAGGGCCTATATATTGCATGTGAGTATTAACAAGTAGGGAATTTCTGTAAGTATCCTAAACATATATGAAACCATCCAATAGAAGTCGACAAACACCACAACTTGAAGACTAATTTGATCACAACGAATCTCTATGTGCAGCAAACAAAACTAAACTTAAGTTTCATATACAAATAATAATTTTGTAAACTTAATAGTTAATATGCATGCCTCTTCTACTCGCAAAATATACCACAATTTAAAGCGATTATAAAATAACAAAGCTTCTGGAAAATGTGCATAGGGATTAAGAACATCAATGTTTCAGACGATACTTTACCATCCATCATCGGGACTATAGTGTCACAGTCATCTACAATCTATTTTTTTTTTAGTTTTAAGAGTATCAAAAGATTCACAAACGCGTCACTCTTAAAACAACTTGATATCTTGGATGACTGGTGTGATGCTACAGTATTTGTACAACTGCAATGTTTTGGATGGCAATGCCATGGATATGTCTCATATTTATTGACAACATTTATCTTAAACTAGTGCTGGAGGGATTATTTTGAACATGTTACTACGATGTTCTGATCAATGAGGAAAATAGGATGTAACTACTTCATTGAGGATACTGTCCACAAATCCTTATCATTTACTGTAGTTCAGTCAATCAAGAGTTTGCATCATCACCATTCTTCTCAAGCTTGTCAAACAATTTCAATGACAACTCAATCAAACCTCCTTTGCATCTCCCCAACCTCATCCTCATCAACTCATAACAGTACAATGATGTGAATGCTATACATAAACTTTATACATACACCAAAGCAAGTAGTGATCTGCCAAAAAGTGGTGAATGATAAGTTGTCTAAGCTCTCTAACTACATCCTATGCACCCTTAGTCATCCAGTGGGACAATTTTGGGCAAGGCCAGTCTATCACATCTCTCTAATTTACTGAAAAAAACACTCAATTTTACAGTATATAAGAACTGCCTTCAAAGAATACATCCTTGTAATAGAGCACAAATTTTTGCTTTCGTGTCTCAGCAATTTGAGGAAATCTCCATGACCTCTTCGAATACAATTTTGGTAACTACAACATCTGCCATATAAAGAGTGGTATTCATTCTATCCTACCTACTTTTTATATTGCACTAGAAATTGTTATGCAGCTCCAAAATATGATCCCTCTGTGAATAATAGATATAACATGCTATTAAATGTCTCTCATCTCTTTGAAACTAGAAGCTTGTGCCTGTGTGGCATGTAACCTCCAAAACTGTGGCAATGGATACAACTGCATACTAGAAAGCTGAAGTTTCCTGTGCCTCATCTGACTCAAACTCTCAGTATCTTAACCACAAAGTAGATGCCAATGTCCTCTACAAAGGCTCTTACACCTCCATCACCGTCAGCAAATTTAGAAAATCAATTAGCATAAAATGCATTCCGGAGTCCTATAAATGGTTAGAGACCCATACTTAGTAAAGGTAAATATCTGCAAGTCTCTTGCAGTTACTCAGCTCTTGAATACATGAGTTTTTGAATTCCTTTCAATGCATTGTCAAGTGCACGCATACAAAATGGGGTCCAATAAATGTGTTTGTAGATGCTGATTATTAAATCAGTTGGAAGAGAAACAGTTACTGTATATAAAGTTATAAACCACCTAGACCACATTTTAGGATCGAAACTCCTCAATGGCTTAAATTGGAAAGTTGGTATCTTACACTTTCTAACCTTTTTTGTGCTCAACTGTATTGTTTGACATTTAAATTGAAAATTTTCTAGCTTATGCTTTCTACCACATTCAATTGCTTAGAGAAAGACTGCTTGCTGATGAGGCAGAAATGGTGTTGATTTGTGGGGGACAATTGATATTTGATCACCCATCAATTATAGATACTGTGTCCTCACATCACCCAAGTCCATTTGCCCTCTTTGATTCAAAATTCAAATTTAGGAATCATCTTATCTATGGGCAATGTCATAAGTTCATGCTTGTGCTGTGACACAAGAAGTTATACCTGAAGCCCTTGCTGCGGCCTGTTACCCTTACAAGCACTTTTTCCGAAGAGGATTCTGCAATAGGGCGCGGGAGACCAATGAATATAAATATCTACAAACCTTTCACCAGTTAGAGTCATAAAGTGTGACATGTAAATTTTTGTAAACACTCATTCCCAAATTATTTCTGTAGCATCATTAGCCTGGACACTGAAACCAAGAAATTCAACAGCACAATCACAGTTTCCATTGCATTCCAAAGCAAAATATAACAAAAAATCAATAGAAGCAAGAAAAACTTCGAAATAACGATAAAAAGATACGGAAAAAGAAAAGTTGTAACTATTGTAAATCTTTCCCATATTAAAATTGATCTCCTTGTCCAAACTTGTTTCGCTAATATCCTCTTTATCTCATGTTGTCCAAATTTTTTTAGCTAACATCCTCTTTATCTCATGTTATTGTCTTGTCGCCATGTGTTTCTCCCCTTTTTTACTCAAGTTGAAACAAATGCTTCAAGTGTGAGAGTTAGGGTTAAAGCAATAAGCAGATTAACTTTTTTTTTGGTGACTTTTGGTAGAAAACATCCTGCAGTCCCCTGTCAGTTGCCTAATGCCCCAGCATTGAGTAACATGCCTCTGATGTCTCCCTGTTTGTAGGGATGTCTCTGAGACATTTCCTCATCCCAATTCCCTAATTTACTTCATCCCAATTCCCTAATTTTCCTCCCTCCCCCGCCATCCCACAACCGCCGCACCACATGGATGCCCAGACGTCCCCCGTCACCAGCCGGCATCAAACATGAGGTTAAGTTCCAAAAAAAAAACATTAAAATTTTACTTTTTTCAATAGGATTCTATTTGAACCCTAAAAAGTGGTGGGTCCCATTTTGGGCACTCTAAGCTTACATAAGCCTCTCTAACTTCATTTTTTTCTCACATTTGGATTTCAACTTGTTTGCTACAGCTGAGAGAGAAGAGTGAAAAAGAGTGCAAAGAGTGATTGGAGAAGTGCAAGAAGTGATTGCAAGTGGAAGAGGAGCTAGAAGAAGAGAAAGATTCTACACCTTCCTTGGAGAGATTCATCAAGCACAAGGTAGGGTTTTTTGAATTTTTTTGTTTTATTTTCTGATTTTTATTTCTAAAACTAAAAGTAAACTTTAAATTTCAGGTTCTTTTGAAATGTTGAATGCATTGTTGTTTCTTTTTCATTGTTTCTTGTTGAAAGTGTTTTCATTTTTGTTGTTTGAAATTTCTTGTGTTTACAATTTTGTAACTTGTTTTTTGTTCTTTGAATTTCTAAATTAGGGCCTAGGCTGAAACTAGTTTCTTAATAATTTATTTTTGATTTTTTAAATTACTAATTAGGCTGAAAATTTTTCATTTTGTGAAATGCAGTGTCAAAATGGCCTCTCATGCTCATGATACCAATGGAGATGAGACGTAAATTCATTCTGAGGGTTCAAGTCTATCAAAGTATGAACCTGAGCATGACGCAAGTGACCATGGGGCTGATCCAAAAGCCCAATCTAGTTATGTTGCTATGTTGCTAGTGGACCACCTTCTATAAATTGCCCCTCTCACATTTTGACAGAGTTCGCTAGGGATCTTTATGATCAAAAGTCTCCTCTCAAACAATTTGCAATAAGAGTAACAGCCCCAATGCCAACAAGTGGTGTCACAAGAAAATGGAAATGCAGTTTTTGTGTTGCAGAATGGTTTGGGAGCATCACTACAGTTAATGCACACTTGCTCTTTTGGACAAGATATGGTGTGAGTGCATGTAAATTTTGGATGGATGCTAAAAATGTCAAGTAAAGAATTGAGATAAACAAGCTTTGGGGTATTCCTAATGATAGTGCAGTTCTAGTGCCTACTGCTTTCTCTGTTAGGCAACAAGTTTAAGCAATTCAGCAATCACAGGGGTAGTGACATACTTCTACTCGTGTCATGCATTAGAGAGCAGGAACGATGTCAGAGTCAGCTTTAGGACCTTCATCATTCAGAGTTCAACAGGGGAGGGCAACAACAAGGGGAAACACAAGGCAGGAACTTCAAGTAACCCCATAGCTGATTTGTTTAATGTGCACATGAAGGATCAGATAGAGGATTCCATTGGCAGGTTCTACTTTGCCAATGGCATACCATTGCATGTAGTTCGATCTCTTATTATAAGGAGATGATGTCCATGGTAACGGAGGGGGGAGGGCCATCATTTCTGCCACCAGGAGAACACAAATTGAGGACCACAATCTTGGATAACTAGTATAACAAGATCGGTGTTTTGACGAAGCAAATGAAGGCATGTTGGATAGAGTTTGGATGTAGCATAGTTATGGATGGGTGGACAGACAATAGCCATCATCCACTCATCAACATCATGGTTACATGCACAGAGGGCCCATACTTGGTGAGGGCAGTTGATTGTTTAGGGCATTGCAATGATGCTGATCTTTAGTTTCACATCCTTAGGGAGGCTATTGAGGAGGTTGGGCCACAAAACATGGTCCAAGTAATGACAAATGCATCACATGTGTGTAGAGCTGCAGGGAAGCTTGTTGAGGCGGCCTATAGACATATTTGGTGGACTCCATGTTGTGTGCAGCAAATGAAAAATGCACTCAAGGGCATGGGGAAGATTGACAGGATAAGCCGAGTGGTCAATGATGCGAGACATGTGCAAACGTTTATCTACAACCAACACATTTCACATGCACTCTTCAGGAGCTTTGCGAAGGAGTTCTTGAAACCAATTGAGACTAGATATGCATCGTATTATATTCTCTAGAAGAGAATGCTTGAGTTGCAAGAGCCACTGCAACTCATGGTTATGACACAAGAATGGAATCGGTGGGCTAAGGCGAAGACAAAGCAAGGGAAGAGGGTCAAGGAGACAATGAAGAGTGATCAATTTTGGAGTGATGCAAAATACATAATCTCCATCATTACTTGGATTTTCCAAGCGATCAGATATGGTGATGGGGATGCATCTACCCTTGGAGAGGTATATGAGTGCATCGATTATATGCTTGACTAGATGAGGGTTGTTGTATGAGAGAATGACCCCACTTTAGCATTCTACAATGAGCACATTCAGCCAATCATTCAGCGTAGATGGGACAAGCTGAACACTCCTTTGCACATGGCTGCTTATGCATTGAATCCTAAGCGGTACATTGCTAAGATGTATGGTGTTGATATTGCTGGAGAGATTCGCTCTGAGCGGATGGAATTTTCCACTCTCACAGCTAATTGGTAATTTGATATCCTTTATTTACTATTTAGACTTTAGTTTTACTATTGGGTATGTTTATGTTACTATGTTGCATGTTCAATGGTTCTGGTTCATGATGAATTTTCCTATGTTACAAGTTACTCGGATGTGACAAAGATGGATATCAGAACTATGGTATAGAAACATCCAATTTTGTGGTGGAAATGTCATGGATTACAGAGGTCAAAGATTACCACACTAGCCATTCAACTGCTATCTCAAGTTTCTAGTTCTTCGGCTACATACAGGAATTGGTCTACTTATAGCTTCATCCACTCTATTAAGAGGAACAGACTTACCTCTAAGAGAGCAGAGAAGCTAGTTGTTTTACACAGTGCCTTGCATATCATGGACCGTAAGACACACGTGTACAAGGAGAGCCCAGTAGCACGATGAGATGTAGAGCCATAGGAGCCATCTCAGATTTATGAGGACGACGCTGTAGCAGACACAGATGTAGAGCTATTTGGTGTTCCTTTGGCGGATCTTGACCGTGAGGAGTTGTAGTTCCACCGATGAGGAGTTTGGCTTGGGGGATGATTAGAGGCCTCCCTTCACCACATTCTGACATGATTTTGTACTCATTTTAATATCAATCATGATTCATATCACGCTGCTCATTACAATCATCTTTATGATATTTGAATTTTGACTCTTGATCAAACTAGAAGTGAACTAATATAAATCAGAATGTTCTATTTACTGATAATTTGAATTTCTATTTGAATTTTGAATGTTACCATTGGACATGTACTATGTTACTATGTTGAATGTTCAATGGTTCTGGTTCATGTTGCAATTTTGCTATGTTCAAGTATTTGGTATGTTATATTGAAACAAGATTTCATAAATAGCATTTCAAATTCTATATGTATAGTATACAGCACCCCCGCCCCCCTGCCACTGTCCCGAAATTGAGGCCCTTTGTCCCCCCGACCCGGAAACTCGTCCAGACGTCCCCCAGTGCCGGTGTTACACTGCAAAAAAACAAAAGAGCAAAATATTTAATCAATTAAAACATCACCAGTTAAAGCCAATGTCAATGCATTAGATGCAATTCCTAAGAGAACACAATTACGCAATGTTTCTTTTTGAGTCTGATGCCCCCTTAATTTTGTCCCAATGAGCTTCCTGAACAGATACTGGCTCTTGGAAACAACATTATTCAATAATTCCTGGGATGGGTGTGGGCAAGTCTTTCATTTTGCAGTAGCTGTCTCACTCTTTTGCTCCCACTAGGTGCTGTCATATGCCCTCAACCATGAAGAAGCTGAGGAACTTGCCCAGGGATATTGAAGTGCCCTGATTGTGTGTTGCAACGCACATTCTGCAAAGCCCAACTCAAATCATCTTACTCTTTTTGGTGAGAAGAAACCTGAACCTCCAACTTTCTATGAGTTTCCAACTGTATCAAGAAGTCGAGCATTAAGTAAACAATACCAAAAGGGAACTTGTCAGCCACACAATAACAGAGTTTGAGGTTATTTTGAGCCAGCAATCATCACTGATTTTGATTTTTTATTTTAAAGCTCAGGCCTCAATCCTGCATTGATTATGACACACGGAGTTAAAATCTCACCAGGTTGTAACCTTCAAAAGGGTTTCCCTGTTATTTGATGTCTCCTATCACAACTTATGAATGTCACACTTCATGACTTCAGAGAATAAATCCTCCAGAGAAACAATTAAATCATGTTCATAATGCTGAAGGTCCTATCTTCATAAGAAATGAGCCTATCGACTAGATATGACTCAATGTCATAAGAAAAGTAACACTTATATTAAATGTTCATTTCAACAGTATCCCATCGTCTAGATGGATTGACATGGCCAAGTCTTTCACAAGCTTGGTATAAAGGTCAAAAAGTAAGGGATACAAAGTTTGCGCAACGTATGGCATAAATTGTGTTATATACACAATAGGAATCTTATGTGCCCATGCTGTGCTTGTTTCCACAAGAGGGATCCCAATGTCCAATGGCGTGCTGACTAGACACTGACAAAGGATGACAGTTTTCTAATTAACTGTAACAAGTCACCTCGCTACCATAGGGAGGCCGTGTATGCCTCGGCAGGTGTATTAACTAGGCTTAAAAAATGGCCTTTTATGATACACAGCACGAGTCCCCTCATTCCCACAAAGAGCGTCTCATAAATTCAGAAATCACCCTGCCTAGTGCGTGACCTAAAAACGGCCTCTTATAAAATTGCGAACACTTAGGGTTTTGGAACCTTTGAGCACCTACAAATTGTTTTAAATAATTCAGAAAGAAACGAAGGGGACATCATATACCCAGAAGATGTGCTACTGGGGTATGACCTAAAAGATGGGCTTTAGCGTCTTTGAGGGATTACTTTTCCCTCTAAGCAGGTACATTAGTTTATACGCCGAATCTTGTGCCTGGCTGCGAAGTGATATTAGGTTTTCGCTCCAGACTTGGATATCAGATGCTTTAAACACTAGAAATTAAAGGCAGTCAACAGTAATAGTTCAACCAAAATGCAGTGGAATTGTCATAATTCAACCCAAATGCAGTGCAGCTTGAAATGAGGAGTCTTAAGCATGTTGATATAGCACTGCCCATCATATTGAAAAGCCAATACACCAGGGAAGCATAAAATGGCACTAATTAAAATGAGAAGTGTCTTAAAAATGTTGAATTGCATTACCCATCACATTAAAACGTCAAAATTCCAGAGAAACACAAAAAGACAATAATTAATATTAGAAAGAAGAAACAAGGGATCAGTTAGTACTGGTTGCTGTGATAATATGCAGCAGTGATGTGACGGTGAGATGATGCAGAGCAATAAAGAGAAGAAACGGGTTGAGCAACAGGCGTTACTGTAAATGTTAATTTTGGCGTCCTGAGCTTGATGGGCGTAGGCATCCACGCCCTAACAGGAGCGGAAATTCCATATCTATTGGTGAACTCAGTGAATAATCTTTGGCTTTGTGAAAACAAAGGTGAAAACAAAGACGACGACGCCATGAGAGCCCTTTCCATCGTGAGATTATGGATGCAATGACTCAAAAACCTATAATTTGAGTGTTGTAAGCGATCGCTGCATTGTTAGGTAAAAACAAAACACTCCACGAAATTGTTTTAATTTTTAAGGATGAACAATGAATACCTTGCATTGTTATCCTTCGTTTTAAATTGAACTTTGCCTTGTTTGAAAGAGCTTGAATGGGCTATAAGCTTGAGTAGTTTAATTTCAAATGTTGCATTTCGAAGCTAGATGAGTGTTTATATATATATATAAATATATATAATTTGTAAATTCTATTTTTAGTTTTTAAAAAGAAGTATAAAAATTTATTAATCAATAAAAATCATATATTATTTATTAAAATGTTATGAATACTTGTTAGATCGTACATATATAGTTTTGATTATAGATGAATAAGTTTTTCTATCATAATTGCAACACATCACAATCTATATTCACATATATGATATTGTTGAAACTAATACAATATTTTGATCAAATACATGATGATGTCATCAAGTAAATGAGGTCACAAGGTCAATATACATCCACATAGAATAATAGAGTGAAAGACTTACACACTGAGAAAATGGAGGAGGTGGAACTCCTTTCACCATTAATAATAAATTACTTCATTCTCATTGATGATATGACATGAAACAAGAATGGAAATGACTACGACCGTATTAAAGTTCTTTTTGAAGCCTTAATCACCCCCAAATCACCATATTGTCCATTAGGATCTTCTGAATAATTTACAAATCACATGTGTTGTCAATCAAAATGTTTATTGCTAGACAAGTGATTTTTGAAAGATAATGTGACAAAACTTTATTCCAACCCATTGCAAGTAGGTCAATAAGAATAAATGGTATTCAACAATACAATACAACCTCACACAACAAAAAAAGAAGGGCATACAACCCAAGATAAAGAAAGGTTGGGCCATTGCAAGCCTTTTAGCAACATACACCAAAATAAAGCATAACTTCATCAAATTATGTGTTGTTAATGGATAGTTTAACCAATGGTTTTCAATGAGTTTAAGCTACAACACACCATACATAAAACTCACAAGAGACCATTCTTCAAATCCACCAAAATGCTTCTACTTACATGCATTTATTCATTTACTCAAAATGTAGTAGACTATGCAATCTGTTCACATAATTTATATGAGAAAATTGAGGAAGTTGTGACTAGTGAACAAATATGGGATTTGAAGTCAAATCACAAACCAATGTATGCTAATTTTTTATTCATGAGGCTCTTTCAAAGTGCAAAAGAGAAAAGAAAAGAAAGTCTGAAACAAATTGTTTTCTAGTCAATGCATGGTTTGATGATGAATGTAAAATGGCTAGTAAAATTTTAAGAGAGTCAAATAAAGAAAACCTTAACATTAAAGCTTACAAGCATATTTTAAAGAAAAAAAAAGTTGATTATATGATCACAAGGCATGAAGAGCTATTTTTTCTTGATAAAAATAACCCCAAATTATTTTGGAAGGAACTTCAACCAAGAAAGAAGCAAACTAAAAATAATATCATGGATACTCAGTGGTTTGATTATGCAAGGCGGCTTTATGAGAAAGATTGTGAGGTGGACCCACTAGCCTTAGTCAACAATACAACAAATCTTTTCACTCTACAGAAGGTCAAGATGGGTATTAAGAAGTTGGGCGGTGGTAAAGAAAAAGACTTGGTTGAGCTTCAAGCGGAGTATCTCAAATGGGGCATGTAAAGGCTTGCACCACATATTACAAAAAGCTTCAATAATATCATCCAACAAGGATTTCCTAAAGATTGGACAACTAGTTTAGCAATACTCCTTTTTAAGAGTGGCAATGTCAATAACCCCTCCAATTACAAGATGATAATGATTAACCATTTGTTTACAAAACTTTGTTGTAGCGTGATAGAAAGTAGAATTAGTAAATGGGTAGAATAAAAACATAAACAAGCAAAAGGGCAAGTTGGTTTCAGACCTAAGCATTCAACAGTTGATAAATTGTATTACTCTAAGACATATTATTGAAAAAGGGTGGGAGAAAAAGGATGAAGTCTTTTGTTGCTTTGTTGATTTTAAAAAGGCTTTTGACACAGTCCCTAGGAACAAGCTTTGGCATAGAATTGAAGAATTGGGATTCCTTTACATCTTAGAGTTGTTGTTCATTAGATGTATGAAGAGGTCAAAGTCAAGATCAAAACTTCAGCCGTCATTTCATAATGTCTTAGGAGTGATATTGGGGTCAAACAAGTTTCTCCTGTATAACCTACCATGTTTGACTTATATATTGACAAACTTGAAGAGTGGTTAAACATGCAAAATGGTGAGGGTATTCAGTTGGGAGAATTTTTAATAAGGTTGCCCCTTTATGTGGATGATCTCATTTTGATTTCCAAATATGTTTTTGGTTTGCAAGAACATTTACTTACCCTTGAGCGTTTTGGTAGTGTGGTGGGAATACAAGTTAATATCAGCAAGACTAAAGTCATGGTTTTCTCTAATAAAAAAAACACAACCAGCATAAGTTTTATTTTGAAGGCAGTATTCTTGAGGAAGTTACAGATTACAAATATCTCAACATTAACCTCAACAAGAATCTAAAATGAGAAGGTTGCATAAAGAAAATAATTTTAGGAGGTTGGAAGGTATTTTATGCTCTTCAAAGCAGATGTAGAGAGGCAGAGGTTGGGATTGGAAAACTAATCAAACTCTTTTGGGTCTTTTAGTTTTGCCAATTTTTCTTTATGGTTGTGAGGTGTGGACCAAAAGCACCTCCATCTCACAATGGAAGCAAATAGAGGGAACCCAAAAATGTTTGATCACAAGTAAGTTAAAAATTGAAAGCATTGTTCCATATGATATCATGTTAAGAGAAACAAGAGTTGTCCCTATGATATCATGTATATATGGTGCATCTCAAGCTATCTTAAAAGAACCAAAAAAATGGAAGAAGGTAGATGGGCTATGATATATTGTGCAAAAGGAAGAAGACGTGGATGTAAAAAAAATCAAGTCGGTGAGTGAATGGAATATTCATTTCAATGTGCCCCACAAATAACAAAGAAATAAAGGTTTTCGTTATGGATAAGTTTCACAAGAGAAACTGGGGTATTGGGATAGGAAGGAAGCAAAAATATTATATCAGTGAGTTTAATCCCATATGTGATCAACTTTAAAAAGCTTACATAAGGGTCAATATTTCTTGGAGAGAAAAAATTCTTATGGCTCAACTTAGAACTAACTCAAATCAACTTCATTGTGAGATTGGGCATTGGAAAAGGCCAAACGAGGCGTGGGAAGAGAGAGTTTGTTCTTTTTGCAATTTTGGGAATGTGGAAACTAAACAAAATTTTATTGTTAAGTGTGTCTCTTACAAGGACATCAAGGACAAATTTATGAATATGCTAACAGCTAGCTCTAGGCATAACTTATTTAGCGAGGAGAACATTGAGAAGTTGGGAGCACCAATCATCAACTTGTATAGGAAAAGAATTGATTTACTAAAGGTGATAGGTTGTCCCATAGGCTATGTTTAGCCTCATGGACGTTAAATTATCTTCTTCTTTTTCTATCATGTATACATAAAACTCCAAATTTTAAGAGATATGAATTGCAACATACCGTTATTGAATTCCACGTATTCATAACATTAAAAGAGAGGCATAACATGCTTAAACCACCACTTCTCATTACAAGACCATATTAGGTGAATACATAAATAATAATAATTTCATTTGAATCAATGTGTGAGTTATAATCAAATGATATTTATTACACAATTTTAAAATAGTAACAACATCTCAAACATGGATGGAACACACACTAATATAAAGAAGATATACAAGTACCACTTTTTCATGCCTTTACAAAAGGTTGCCAATAACTGTAAATTTCAATGTTCTCAATTATAAATAATTCTTGAAACCATAAAGAGGTGAAATGAGAACCATGCACACTCACCAAAATGCACCTCCATGATTCTAGTGTGCATGCCAATGGCGATTAGAAATTCTCAACTATGTGGGACCCTTAATCCTATTCCTCTGAGAAAAGAGATGAACACCATGGTTGCAAGCATAAACAAGACATGTAAGTTGTCATCACACACAACATACAATAAGGCTCCTCAACACACAATTAGAATCAAATAATTTATTTGATACAAGGAAGAAAAGAGAAAGTCACAAAATTTGAAGTGATTTTTGACTTGGCATTCTAAAGCAAAAGAGGGAAAAATTAGACATGAGCATGCTTCCAAATAAGCATTCTCCTCAAGGAATGATTTTCATATTAAAGCATCACACATTAATGTCATATCACTTTTTCTCAAAAATAATACCTACTAAAAATAATAATTTCCCACTATCCAAAAATAGTAAGTTGGTGTTATACAACTATTTAGAAAAGAATAAATATTAATTTAATCTATTATTTTAATTTTTTACAAATCACATTCATCAAAGAAATAATATTAAATTAATGTCATATATTGGTGGTGTTAATTTTCAAAATGTTTCCTTAGTATCTTTGGGTATCTTTGACTAAGTTATGAATTTGTTCCCCTCTCAAAAGACAAGTTTAATTTAATATTTTCCACCCTTTTGGCATGGGGATTTCAGAATCTTCAAATGAGCTTTTATTTTGGCTTTTAGTGGTAATTGGCAGTTTGGTTAAGTTGGCATGTCATTGGGAGTTTAGGAAGTTTGGAGACACGTGGTAAAAAGGAGTTACATAAAAACTTTCCTTCCAATTTTGGCATGAATTTGGGTGGATCTTATGAATTTGGGTGTCTAACTTGGGTTTTAAAAGTGGTTTTATATATGCATACTTTTGGCTCCAAGTTTCATGATTCTTGTTGGAGGTTTTGCTAAGCTTATTCTTGTTTAATTAATGACTGATAAAATAGTGGAGAGGGAGACTATAAAATAATATATTTGAAGATTTCCAAGTGATCTATGGATGAGACTTAGAGGATTACTAGGAGATCTAAGACGAGAGTCAAAGATAATCGTAAAATAATCTCATTTAAAGATTAAAATTATGCTAATTAGTTTAGTATTTCTTTAGATTGTAGTTATTTGGAGAGTGATTTTGAGTTCTAAGTGCTTCATAGATTTGTAGTATTTCATGGAAGTTCTAAAGTTGTGAGATTTTTCTTTATTTTATGTATTTTTTCATAAATAACTTTGGTATGAAATTTGGTGAGTTATTTCTGAAAGTTGGTATATTTTACACTGAGATTTACTTTCAATTTTACTTCAAAATTCATATAAGATTCACAACAAATGTAATGTGTTAGTTATGACAAAAAAAATAATGTATTTTCTTGAAATAAATTTGAAATAATTATTTCATATTAGCTACAAGAAGTTTGTTGAAGTTTGGGTGAATTTTAGAATCATTTTTTTAGCCAATCTATTTGGTTCTTGTTGTTTACAAGATTAAATTTTATAAATATGTAAGAGGATTCATATCTAATTAAAATATATAAAAATTGACATTACAATCAATCACATAGGGATGAGTATTAATAACATATCTCACATCCAGCACCAATAATTTGGTACTAATAGATCCATTAAAATTGTTATTTAAGCATTATCCATCAACCAAACCATGGGTTGGTGCCAATATTATATTTTTTTAGTTTTCAAACCTCGTTTTAATTAATTTCTTTAATAATTAAATATTATTTTTTCATGGATTGTTACTAATATATATCTTCCTCAAACACCACACATTGATCTCTCATAGATCAACAAAAATTGTTTCACTCTAATCCTCCAACTTCGTCATTATTACTAAGATAATCAAAGAGACTAACTTTTATAATAAAGCTCAAAGATGGGTAAGCTTAAGTTTTTCATACTAACATGCATCCTAAAGCACTAGAAACAACTTCTATGGAAAAAAAACTTTACTCCATAAAATAATTTCCACTTACTACTTCCAAACTTAACTAAGATTTTCCAAAAAATTCAAGATTTCCAAATTTCTCTATTAAAGAACATTTAATTTTCTAAAAATTGAAAAATACAAGTCTAAAAAATCTAAGTATACTATTTTGACATATGTTACATGGGGATGCGTCCCTTATTTTTGGCCCTTTAGGAAACATCCTGGAAATGTGTACCCTGTTGTCCCCTCATCCCCATCCCCAAAATGTTGTGGAACTTTTTAAAAACCAACACAAGTCAATTTTTTTCTTAAGAATAAAAAGTTTTAAATCCAAGTGGACTTTGACATTAAATAATGGAAGCTGGCACTAAGTTGAATCTATGTTTCATGCATGCATCAAAGTGTTGGAGGTTCAGGCTTATTATGTATCTCAGACAAGACATTTTCTAATTTCACCATAAATGTTGTCATTAAAAGCTACATAAAACATAAAAAATCATATAATATATTAATGTATTTTAAAAAAATTATATGCATACATACATACATATAAACACACACATACTTACATACACGTATGCATACATACATAAATAGATTGTATGCATGTATGTATGTATGTGTAGATAGATATGGTCCCCTTTCATTCCCTATTTCTGGCCCTCTAGAAAATGTCCTAGAAATGCATCCACTATCATCCTCCATCCCTATCCCTAAAACCTCATGAAATATAGATTTTAACCCAATGTTACCCATTAGCACAATTTTGTAACCAACTGAATCTTTCAAGAACTTTTGTAAGGGTTTGGATGCAAAATTTGCATTTTCAAAATTTAATTTCATAACCATAAAATGAAATCTACCATAATATCATTTACAAAATGGTGCATTGTATTTTCTAATACAATGAATCACAAAGAAAATAAAGCCTCATGCATCGTGATAATAATTGGGAGCATAAACATACAATTATCCAAAATCATAATAATAAATTATTATCAAAAGCATTAATGAAAATATATAAATATTTTATATTTTATAGAAATGTCTTAGGGAAGGGGTTGACCCCATGATGTAATGGTGAAAAAGTGGCAAATATTGTTAATAGTGCCACAAAGGTTCAAATGTCATGGAGGACAGAGAGAAGGAAGAAGGAGGTGATCATTAAGAAGGAAGGAGGTCATTAAGGAGGAAGACATGAATAAGGAGGAGGATGCATAGAAGAAGGGCATGTAAGAGGAGTAAGATGATTGAACATTAATGCCAAATGGATGACCGAGATTTTATGTTGAGAATTAGGTCCCCCTTTTGTGGCCTCATCTGGAGCAAGGCCCAAGCGAATAATCCTTGCACTTCACTGATAAAAAAAATTGTCACATGGAATGTCTCTATTTTCACATTGTAATCCAAAACTAGAAGCTTTTAGATCTTTACTACTTCAAGAAGAAACAAGAAGATTTCACAAAATCCCCTTCAATCTTTCAATGCAAGCAAGAAAAGGCTCCAAAATAAACACATGCTCTTTTTTTCTCTCCAATTTTGAGAAACTCCTACAATGAATAAAGAATTGAAATGTGTCTTTCTCATATGAACTAAAACCTAAAATAAATAACACTTAATTCCTTTTCACTTGATTGTGCACTTTGAACTAGGTTTTTATTTTCAACAATATATTTATTAGACCATTTTATCAAGCTTAGAAAGTTAATTTTCTATTTTAAATGACTTAGAAACATTCCTAAGGTATATATTTATGAAATCGCCTTTATTTTTGTAATTATACTTTAAAATTTAATATTTTTTTATTACTTATAACTTACCCATTTTAAATTTAAACATCCCTTTTATAATTTCAACTATATGCTAATATTTCACTAAGTCATGCAATTTATAATTTCATTTATAGCAACCAAAATATACATAGGAGAATTAAATTTAAAATACTTAAATAAGTATATTAGAAGGCTAGAATACCAATCATATGGAACTATAATTTATTTGGATATTAGTTTTATAGATTTCTACATCTCATGTCTTCTTATTCAGAATAGGACAAAGTTTACAATGTCAAATAAATCATTTAGCATGTCTCTGATTAACCATCATTAGGATTTTACCTCTGCATGCAAACTTCAACCAAACATTAATCACACTTGTCCAACACATAAAAATAGATGATGTAAATGGTAAAGTCAACCAAATTCATAATTCACACTTCAATAGTAATATACAATTATGAAATCATTATAATCTAGAACATATATAATTTGATCATTTATTAACAGGAAAGGGTAAGAGTTAATACATATTGGCCTTACACCTCAGTTACTCTACACATTGGTTAGCAATTATTTATAGTTCTAAGAAGGATTCACTAATATATTATAATAAGATCTTTATTGTGTTATAAGCATGTTTACAAATGAAAAAATATATTATAATGCAAATCATGCAAGTGAGACTCAAAAGATCATTTTCATGGGGTGTGTGTGTGTGTTGTAATTAGATAGTATAAATATAAAAATTTATTGTACAATTATTTTATTTTATTGAACTTAAAAAAATAACATGTTAAGAAAAGAATGATTAAAGTGTGTTGGGCTATAGTCTAATTTCTTAGTTTTATGACTAGAGAATGAAACATGGTATCTATAGATGTTTAGTTTGTATCCATAACATCTTTATATTTGATAATCTTGTCTTGGGATCATAGCACACTTTCTCTATTTTTAAGTGTAACCGCTCTTTTGGCAAGTTCGTTTCCACTATCCTTCACGATCTCCCTCACCAACTAATTTCACTTTCGTATAGGTATATCTACACAATTAAAAATCTTGGTACTTAGTAGACCTTTTCACTATTATACAAACCACACTGCAACCCTTAATATCTACAAGATCATTTAAAAGGGGATTTGATACTATATGGCCTTTAAATTATTGAATATACTTAGTAGAAGTAGTAAAGCCATACAAATAGTGTTCTTACTTTAAAAAAAATTGGCTTGGTAATAATTTTGTTATTTAATTATTAACCGAGAGAAATCCCTGGCCCGTACCAGAGGTGGTTACAAGTAGGGAAACCACCTTCCCACAAATAATAACAGATCCACAAACTCATAAATGAGTCTAAACCAAGAAACACAACCATATCTCCAAGCAAGAAAGTCATTAAGGATTACAAACTTTTTCCTTTTGTATGAGAACGTAGGATCATTTCAAAGGGGTCTCTCTTTCCATTTCTGTTCTTTTTCCTCTCGATAGCTTTCGAACACTCCTTCGTCTTCTTTGCCTCGACATACCATTCCAAAGAACATTATTGGTGAATACTTTCCATCTCAACAGAGGAACTACCCACTTGATGACATTGGTTCCTCTAAATCACAGGTTCCTCCCCATTATTGTGGAAATCCATGGGGGCCCATTTATCCCTTGCATATGATGTAGTTGCACCACATTGCTTCAACTCCTTGTCATTATCGATCTCTTGGTTGTCTTTGTTTATTGTATCAAAATCCAGTTGTTGCCCATTTCCAATAACAACCTGAGAATAACTTTATTGATTCTCATTTTTCTTCTCCACGATGTAATGATAAGTAGTAACATCTTTCCTCCATGATGCAGCCTTTTGAGTTCTTTGGCTAGCACATTGATCAGCTAAATACCCTTTTTGAAAGCATTGTCTACACCTAATGGTACCCCTTCATAATCCAAAGGTTGAGCCCAAAATCCTTTTGATGTTTTGATTATTAGCGCTTCATGTGGCCCATTGGAGAAATTCATTTTAACCAAGATTCAAGAAAAGGTAGAATGCACAAGGTTTGAAGAACTGTCATCCACCCATTAAAAAAATCCTAGAGAATTTCCTACATTCTCAAAACACGACTCAAACCAAAAATGCAAAGGGAAATTTGGAAGCCTTACCCAAATCGGAACTCTATCAAAGACTTTTGTGGAGGGACAAAAGTTTGGATGCCAGGACTCAACATTAGTGGATATTATGAGGAATAAAAGGATGTTTTATAAATTAAAAATCAAACAATCATGACTTCTACAATAAAATTGAAACCTAATTTAGCCTTTCAAATTATAACACCTAACACTACCTAGTATATAGAAATTATATTCTTTGACAAATCACTCATGTACATGAAGGTGTTAAATTATCTCGATGTTAAGACATTTAAATAACAATGGGTAGTGTAAAGTACATTAAATATTTAATATTAGCCAAAGTATTTATACATTAAATTCTATGACACATTTTTCCCAAATTCCATTCACATACAAATAGTCAAATGCCACTCTTTGAACCCTAGAATCCTAAGGGCCTATCACAATATATAGATTCAATCATGTAATCTTACTACTTCCTCGAGTACTATAGGCACAATACATAGTACATTAAAATTTTACATGATAATAATAAGGTCCAACTTTGTAATTGTGAAAGGTGCATACCCATGCAATTGGACCCTAATACAAGACCCTACTATATTAAGTTGGATAGAGGGATATTTGGATATTAACTTGGAGGAAGATTCATCATGTTATTAGGCCTACTATAAAAAAAGTGAGTTTGACATTTTATTTCTTCCAAAATCCCCAAAATATCTAGGGAAATGTATCCATAATGAATGAACTCAAATGGACCTGTTATGGGAAATTAGAAGTTCAGTAGATTATACCCTAATCTAGTGAAGAGTATTCTTATTACTTAGACTAAGATGAACCAATAAGGAGCAGGGGGAGTTGATCACTTCCTTAAACTTCTTGGTTTGAGACTATATCATTTATAAAGAATGGAAGGCCACAATATCATCTCTCTCTCTCTCTCTCATAACGTGTATGTATGTATATTGTAGACACTTAAAATTGTCCCATCACCTATGAGTGACATTTTACTAATGTTCGTATGGATTAATTAAATATTATTATTATTTAATTAATTTGTGTCTTTCCTCTAATTCAAATTTCAAAATTAACATTTCCCTCCAATTTCCCATAATTGAAATTTTTTAATTATTTAATTATCTAATTATTTCTCTAATATTAATTTAATGATTTAATTATTTAATTGATCTCTCTCCTTAATTTTATTTAATTTATTATTATTTAATAAAATTAACTTTATTTTTCTTTATGCCCATAATTAAATAATTGTTTTAATTATTTAATTTACTAATTATTCCTTCTATAATTAAATGAATTATTAATTTATTTAATTATTCACTCTCTGCAAAGATAATTAATTCTTCTAAAATAAGTAAATTAATATTTTATTTATTTCTCCTTATGCACAATCAAATAATTTTTTAATTATTTAATACTAATTAATTCTTCTAGTCCCACCTCCATAACTATCATTGTTACCAGTCCACCTTTCCAATCAATTCACTTAACAATTCAATCTATCCATTCATCTACAAATTAATCCAGTCAACATGTCAATCAATTTTGTTATGCAACTAGTCATCTGCCAAATAGTTTGAGTCAATTGTCCAATCACAATTGTCTCAATTAATCCTAGCCATTCATTATGAGTTAACGCATGTCAATCTCAACTGTCTATTGAAGTCATGAATTCTATAAAAGGAATCTTATTCCTCATAATTTCTTTAACCAAAAAGTTCAAATCTTTATGCAATCAAGCTAAAGGTGTGAATTTGAGAGCGTAGAAAATACATAAAGAAGAGAAGTGCCAAGGGAGGATTTTTGTGAATGGTTTGCATTTGTTTCAATGAAGCTTATTGTTTTATGTTCATTGCATTCAATGTTTTGTCTTTCTCTCCTTGATTAGAGTAGGTAAACTCTCTAATTTATTTGTTGTTTGTTGTTATGCTCGAATTCTTATGTTTACACACACACACACACACATATATATGCACACATGCATACATGTAAATATGTATGTATGTACAAACATGCATACATACATACATATATATAGACACACACATAAATGTACACATATGTGTGTGTAGATTTATATGTATGTGTGTGTATTAGACTAAATAAAATATAATTTTTCTTGCTATGCTCTATTGCGATATGAAAAATGTGAATAGGCATGAATGAATCACGTGGGAAGAAAAACATTCTTGTGAAACTAGTAATGGATAATGAAGGGTGGAAAATTGTGTTGCCTCGAAGAGCCAAGGGATAAAAAAAATACCAAAACAACCCCTCACACTTTGTAACAGGGGTGAATAGGATCCCAATAAGGTTGAAACTAGGGTTCGATAGCTTCAAGAAGAGATTGGATAGTCCAACTCATATAAACCAAAAGAATAATAAAACATGATCTTACAAGACAAACCCTAATTAGCAAGCTCCAAGAAATGCATCAGGGGTAAATAGAATCCTCGTGGATCAGGGGAAAATGGACAAACATAGAAAACTCCCAATTCATAAGAGAGAGGAGGATAATCAAATAGATAAGTGAAAACTATGAAGTACAGCCTTCACCATCCGATCAAAATAATGTAGTCTATCTGGGATCATCACTCAAAACTAAGTCTTTAGGCGCTCTGGAGCCATTTCAATCAACCCATTCAAAGCATCACAAAATGGTGGGAATCTCAATTTCCCACCCAGGTAAGTATCTCTAGCCTTGAAAATAATTTCCTTTTAATCATCTGCAAAAATAAAAAATTGAAACATGAAATTCTATATGGAAAACCATTATTTTTTAAGGGTTATTATTTTCATTGTTCTGACTAGGTCCTAAACTTTAAACCTCGCTTGTATAAACCAGATAAATTTCCAAAATGGGTCAAGCTAGGTGTGCTCCCAATAAAATATCATTACCATGAAACCCTAGAAGTAATTGGTAATACCATGGGGTCTTTCATCGCTTATGAGAATCATCCAAATAATGATTTATCAAAAGAAGTTAAATTTATTAATATAGATTCGGGGGTAAAATCTTTGGATCCACTAGAATTAATAATTGTCAAAGGGAGTTAGTTTTTAGACCCAACCTTTTATAATGGAAATATAGAAGAGAAAAATATAATCTTAAAAAAATAAAATACAACGAGACATCAGGTAAAGATCATTCAAAAGATAAACAGAATTAGGCTATCCAAACACAGGGAGTATCTATAAAATTTAATGAAGAAATTGGAGGGTTTTTTGTGGATGCCATGGAAGAATATAATAATCCAAAGAAGGATAAAAAGAAAAGTATAGAACGGATTCCAACAAGATCTAAGAAAGACAACAAAAAAGTAATAAATTTAAGAAAATAAATACCAATTATTACAAGATGCTGAAGTATTTCAAGCAGAGGTGAAAGAACAGTTAGCACTTTTAGAACAAGGTGATGAGGGGCTAAACAATAAGCAAGAAAATCTCACAGCAGAAACAATTAAGGAGAAATAAAGTATATAGGAAGACAAAAAAAGAATAGAGCTCAGATCCAATCAACAATATCAATACAAACATTCCTATAGAGTTGGAAGCAATCTGTGATTTCATGGGTTTAAACCAAGAACCATAAATTGAGAATGCAAAAATAATGTTGGAGAAGTAGAAGACTATAAAGATAATTTTGGAAGAAAAAGATATAGAAGAAGGTGAAATAAAAGAATTTGATGGAATAGAACAATAGTTCCTCTAGAAGGATTAGAAATAGAAGCGGACAACATTGGAATATCACTAATATTCCTTGTAAAGACACTGCAGATTGCACTAAATCTACAAAAAAAGGGGAAGAAAATCTATAGCAAAATTACAACAAAAAGATGGCTCAATAAAAGACCAAGAAAATAACAACATTATTCAACATATGGAAGGGGAAGTGTCTTTCCAATGAGCCATGATGCTAATAACTTGGAATATTAGAGGCATGAATGTCTCTAACAAACAATGCATAATCAAGTATTGCATATTCTCATCAAATGCACAATTGATAATATTGCAAGAAACTAAACTAAAAAGGAAAGAAATAGAGCTCTTCAAAAAAAAAAATAGGACCATGGAATTCGGAAATGGTGAAGGTAGAGGGAGCCTCATGAGGATTGGGTATAGTATCGAACCCGAGAATGATTTCATTTGAGAAAATAATAAGTTACAAGAACTAGTAGAGTGATGGAATTAAAAGCATAAACGGAAAACTAAATTTTATTATAATCAATGTGTATGGTCACATACAAAACAATAAGAAAAATGAGGTATGGGAGAAAATTGAAGATTTCTTCAGCAACTACCCAAATCATAATTATATAATTGGAGGCGAATTTAACACCATATTAGATTTATCAAAAAAAAGTGGAGGAATCACAAGAGAATTGCAATCGCAAATTAATTTTAGAATCTGAGTTAACCATAATTATCTAATGGAAATCAAAACGGATAATGGAAATTATACATGGAATATTAGGAGGATGGGTTTTAATGACATAGCAAAAATAATTGAAAGGTTTTCCTTCAGAGAAAACTTGGCAGACTTTAATTACAATTTCAACTCACTAATTCTTCCAAGTTATGGATCAGACCCTTTTCCTATTTAGATACTAATAAATGAAGAAAAAAGACCCAAAAGATGCCCCTTTAAATTTGAGAAAATGTGGATGAAAGATGAAAACTTCATTAAAATGATTAAGCAATGGTGGAGTGAAGAGAATTCCTAGAGTCCATTTTTTTTGCTTTGTATCAAAATTAAAAGCAATTAAGAGAAGAATCCTTACTTGGAACAAGGAACATTTTGGAAACATCTTTGAACTTAAAGAGAAGATATAAGAGGAAATAGATAATTTAAATAATGAGGTAATTATAAATTACATGGATCAAGAAAGGTTTATGAAAGAAAAAGAGATTCTAGGCATATAGAAAGACATACTAGCCAAGAAAGAAATCTTCTAGATACAGAAATTCAAAGAATTGTGGCTAAAGGAAGGTGACAAAAACACAAGATTTTTCTATGATAGCACTAAGAAGAGAAGGGCCATAAAATGAATAAATAATATCAAGAAAGAAAATGGGCAGATAACACAGAACCCGTCAAAAATAGCTAAAGAAGTTGTGGAGCTTTACAACAAAATTTTGAACTGATGGGAAGGATCATATTTAGAAGCTTAGCGAAAATGATATCAAACAATCCTAAAATAATTACACAAGAACAAAACAAGATGTTGAAATAGAAATTCATAAAAACTGAAATAGAGGTAGTAGTGAATCAACTAAATCCAAACAAAGCCCCTGAGCCAAATGGATTTCCAGCATGCCTTTGCCAAAAATATTGGTATTTTCTAGGGGGAAGAATTGGTTGAGACCTTAGAAAACATGAGAAACTAGAGAAGATTTCTCAAAAAAATAAATAATACATTCATCACCCTAATCCATAAAAAAGGAAAAATCGTAAAATCTAGATGACTACAGACCTATTTCATTATACAATACTTTATATAAGATTTTAACAAAAGATATGGCAAACATGATTAAAAAAGCTTTACCAAAAATAATAGTTGAAGAACAGACAAGTTTAGTCCCACGAAGATCCATTTTTTATGAGTAATCATAGCATAGGAATTAATCCATACAATTTAGCAAACTGCAATCCAAGTATGTTGATTAAACTGGACATTATAAAGGCCTATGATAAAGTGGACTCAATATTCCTATGTAAATGTCTAGAAGCCTTTGGCTTTGCCAAACAATGGATAAATCTCATCTTTGAGTGCATATCAAGCCCTAGAATCTCAATATTTGTCAATGGAACTTCAGAGGCTTCTTCAATATATCAAGAGGCCTCAGGAAAGGGGACCCTATTTCCCCCTTTCTATTTATAATAATGGTTGAATCCTTGGGTAGGACAATTAGAAAATGATGAGAAAATGAACAAATTAAATGTATAAAAGTAACCATTAATAAAGAACCTATAACACTTCAATAATTTGTTGATGATATTATGCTCTTCAGGAGGGAGAGAAAAAGGAAGCAAGACAATTCAAAGAAATCCTTAATTGTTATTCTAGGACATTTGGACAAGTAAGTTCAGAAAAGTCAAAAATATTCTTTTTTAGTATGGATCCCAAGAAAGAAGTAGAAATATGCAACATTTTGAATTACAAAATAGGTGAGTTGCGTTGCAAATATCTAGGTTTACCCTTGGACAAGGGAACAAGATCCAAAAAATTATGGGATGAAATACTATCAAAAACTGAGAAAAAGTTGGAATCATGGAAAGGAAAATGGTTATCAAACATAGGAAGAGCAACAATGTTGAAATATGTCCTTGCAGCATTACCTATCTATCAAATGTCATGCTTAGATCTTCCTTTAGGGGTTAATAAAAAAATAGAAAGGAAATTGAGATCCTTTTATTGGCAAGGAACAACGGAAAAAATTAAAAAAATTAAAAAATAAAAATTGCAATGATAGCCTGGGATAAAAGATGCAAACCAATTAAAGAAGGTGTTAGGGAATAAAAAGTTTGATAGAATAGAATATAGTGTTAGGAGAAAAATTGGTTTGGAGGATTTATAAGGACCCGACATTAAAATGGGTAAAGTCCTTAGCTATAAATATCTCAATGGGGATGATCCATTAGGTATATTTAGAATAGCAACCCCTCATAAAGGATCAATATACCTAATGGATCATCCACATTGAGATAATATTGGACTAGTTAACATGGGATATAAAAGAACAATGGAAAAAATAAAAAAAATAAAAAAATAAAAATTGCAATGATAGCCTGGGATAAAAGATGCAAACCAATTAAAGGTGTTAGGGAATAAAAAGTTTGATAGAATAGAATATAGTGTTAGGAGAAAAATTGGTTTGGAGGATTTATAAGGACCCAACATTAAAATGGGTAAAGTCCTTAGCTATAAATATCTCGATGGGGATGATCCATTAGGTATATTTAGAATAGCAACCCTCATAAAGGATCAATATACCTAATGGATCATCCACATTGAGATAATATTGGACTAGTTAACATGGGATATAAAAGTAGGAGATCAAGCACTCTTCTAGAGTGACTCTTGGGGTGGTCAAACAACACTAGAGAAATTGATAAATATTAATAACACAAAGCAGATGTTGATAGATCAATGGGGATGTTATGTCAAAGAGAGTGTCCTATTGGAGACTCTCCCTTAGGTTGGAAATGGAAATCCATTGATAACCTAAATTTGCCAAGAAATGGAGTAGAAGTCCTCGGTAATACTTTGACTAACAAGAATATAAGAATACGAAAAGGAAGAGATAGGTTGGTATGGGCAGAGGCAAAATATGGGGACTACAATCTTAAGACTGGGTATAAATTCTTGATTAAAAAACAACATAATCCTCCCACGGAACTCCCAATAGACTTATACTGGAATAAAAGTTTCCTTCCAATAGAAAGAATATTTGTATGGGACCAACTAGATGCCCACTATGTGAAAAATAAGTAGAAACAACATATCACTTACAAGTTGTAATCTGGTGGCGTGGGGAATCTTCTTCTTCTCCATTTCTTTGTTAAAGGTTGGGGGAGCCTTTCAAAACCCTATAGTGCTCGGCCTTTGCTGGAGAGTCATGTTTTTGCCAGAGATCCTTGAATGTCTTTTCTTTTATCTGGCAGATTGTGACTTGGTGGTTTGGGGAGTCATCCTCATTCCCATTTCATTGTTAATGGTTGGGGGAGCCATTCAAAACCCTAAATACTATGGTGCAGCTGAAGATTTTCTAGCTCATATTTTTAAGTTGTTGTTTCGTCTTTGGTATGGTCATGATAGGGTGGACTGGTTTGTTTGCCAGATCTATTGGTTGTTAAAACCCATTCTGGTTATGGGAGCTATCAAAAAGGTTGGGGGAGCCTTTCAAAACCCTAATGGTTTGGTGTAGCTAAAGCTCTACTTGCATAATTATGTGAGTTGTTGTTTCATTAAGTCTGGTTATGGGAGCCATCAAAACCCTTATGTTTGGTTTAGGGAGCCTGAAAACCCTAAATATTTGGTGATTCTGTAAGGCATTGGTTTTACACTATAGGTCTCGGCAGCTTGAGCTTTTCTGAGTATCTTTTTTTTGGTTGTTGTTGTTTTGTTGGGTTTGTTCTGCTGGTAATTCTACTGGCAGTATGTGCTGGGGGGTTATGTAAGGTTTATCTTGTGCCCAAGTTGTTTCACTTTGGTTTGAGCTAATTCTTCCTACTCTTAATCTCAGGGTTATAGTTCCCACCAAAAACTAATTGTATATGGTTTTGGGGCCCATTCAAAACCTGCTTTTACCTTAATCAAAAACATATCACTTGCTAGTAAATTGTCAATTCGCCATTAAATGTTGGAAGTGGCTATGCAACAAGATAGAATGGAAAACTCCACTCCCCAAAGATCAATTAAGTTTATTTCAAAGTTTTCCAAACAAAAATAATAGAAGCTTGTATGGAACCTATGGATAAAAGTTTTGTCCTTACTAATTTGGGAAGTCTAGAAAGAAAGGAACCTAAGAATTTTTAAAGAAAGAAAAATGGAGTGGAATAGCTAATTAACAAAATGGAGGAAACAATAGTGGAAGTGACCAACAATAGACTAATTACATACCAAAAGAAGAATGCAAAATTCATACATTGGGATGAAGAAATCAAATTAAGATGGAAAGGACTAAAAATCTCAATATATATAGGGAAGGGGGGAGAAGATAGCAAACAAAAAAGAGCTTAATTTAAATGGAACCCACCCAAGTTTGGTTGGTATAAGCTAAAATTTGATGGAGCATCAAGGGGCAACCTAGGACTATCATGTATAGGGTGTAGCGTTCATAACTGAGATGAATTTGAAATAGTCAGGTTGGCCAAACCAATAGGCATTGAATCAAATAATAATGCAAAAATGAAGGCCTTAATAGAAGGTTTCTTGTTATGAAAATATTTACAAACTAGTAAATTAGAGATGGAATGTAATACCCACCCCTTCACTACCATTCATGTTTATGATGCCAACCCTTTTAGACCACTTTATACGGATATTATATCTTCAATTGTATTTAATGATTCAGTGTTATGATACATTGATCATCTTATTTATATCATGTTAGTAAGATGATGATGATAGTTATTTGCATATGATGATGTTACTTATGTTTATGATTTTTACTAACCCCATACTTGCATGTGTATGGTTGGCATGTATGTTTCATATTTTTGTTTGATGTGCCTAATGTGGTTGAGGGATGGAGTCGTAGTTACTTTCTTGTGAGATCCACATGATCAACTAATCCTTGTCATTGTCTGTTTGTGTGTGTGTGTGTGTGCGCGCGTGTGCGTGTGCGTGTGCGTGTGTACATGCTCATTTTTTATGTAGGATTTTAGGTACTACGCATCGACTTCCCTAAATTGCTAGGATGAGCATGTCCTATCGCAATATCTCAATAGTAAGAGAGGGGAGATAGCATCCAGGTCTAAATCCTATCCTAAGCTAATTATTGTCCTGGAATAGTGGACAAGTTTTTTATTGGTAAACCCCCTAAATTCGTCAGGGTGGCATTATTCGTGAACCCATCCTTTTATCTTGATTATTGTATGTTGATTTAGTCAATTTTCATCTTAGTTTTATATGTCAGAAGGTTTGATGTGATTTTGTGTTAAAAATACTTTAAAGATTTAATTAAGACTAATTAAATGATTGAATAATTAAATCTTATTATACAGTAAAATATTAAATATAAGGTATTTAATTAATGAAAATTAATTAAATACTTATGTTTATGTAAAAGGACTTAATTAAAAAAAATAACTATAGAAATAGAGGATTTAATTAATTATTAAATCTAAAAATTTAATTTAAAGGCATAATTAATGAATTGATATTTAACTATCAATTTGCATATTATTAATATGCTAAAAATAATAATTGTCAATTAAATACTAATATGCAATTAAAGTTGCACATTCAATATTAGTGAAATTAAAATATAAATTTGAGTTAAAAGATATTATTTGATAAGTGCATGTAATTATTATTAAATTAAATTTAAATCATGTTAAAAGGTCTTGATGAAAACAAAGTTAAGAGTTGAGTTCTAATTACTGATTTTAAGTTGCATGTTTGAGTTTGGTTTGTTGGGTTTTCTATATTTGAGCCATTTTTAGTCATTTTTAGGGAGAGGTTTTGGCTCTCAATTGGAATTGAAAGAATTTATTGAAAGTTGGAATTTTGGATTGTGGATTGCGTTCCTCTTTTCTTCTCAGTTTGTCCTTGGATTGGAGGTAGGGTTTTGAATCCTTTTGTAAATTCTTCATTTCAAAAAAGACTGTCTACTTCATGTCTACTAAGATTTATATGGAATTTGGGTGTCAAATTATGAAATTGATCTTAATTGAAGAAAAGAATTGATTTGGTTTTCGTTATTTTGAGAAATTGGATTGAAGAATTTATTAATTCCTCGTGTAGAAAATTTCGTTAAAAACCTAGATCTGGATACATTTGTATTCAATTTTTAAAAAACTATGTTTAAATAGACATGTTGAAAACCCTAGGTTTACCATGACAAATTTGGAGGCTATTGGAATTAAAAACCTACCTGATTTAATTTGTAAAAACTTATTTTTAAATGTGTAACCCTCCTAGAGAAATTCAAAGAAACTATTTTAGTTATATATGTATTTGTGTGTGTGTGTGTGTGTATAATTTATATATAATTGAAGAAATTTATTTTATAAAATAAAAATTATGGGGGCTTTGTCCCTGTGGCTGTCGCTGGCAAGCCAAAGCAACAAAGCCATTGGGATGCCTCAGTGGCCAAGTCTCGAGCATGGCGCAGCGGCCAACCATGGGCATGCCCAACGGCAAAGCCATGGGCATGGCCTAGCGGCCAGTCGTGGGCATACTTGGCGGCAAAGTCGTGGGCATAGCCCAACGACCTATGTCACAGGCTCCCCACATAGTGGGGTGGATTTATTAAAAATTAATTATTTATTTATTTTTATATTAAATAAAATAAAATTTATTAATTTTAAATTAAGTTTTTGTTAATATAAAAAAATTTAAATTAAATTTTATTTAAATTAATATTGATATTTATTAAGTAGTATTATTAATTATTATTTTTAATGTGAGATTATTTAATGGACTTAGTATAATTATATAAATTTTTAAGTAATTATGTATAATAAATTAATTTATATAAAGAATTTTATAAATTAATTAATAGAGGTTATATTATTGAGTATTATTCAAATTTAATTATATTATTACGTAGTAATTATACTTAATAAATTGATTTATATATAGAATATTACAAATCAATTTATAAAGGGTTAATTTAATAAATATTTTATTTATTTTTTATAGAATTTTGATTTGAGTGTGCTTTATGGTATAGTGTTTCTGATTGGGGTTTTGTTTTGTTTGGCCTTGTTGAATAAAGTCAGTTGGGGTAGATTGACACCCTAGGTGGATTTTATCTTTTACGACTTAAATTACTTTTATGATTTTGTACTTTTATTCTTTGGCCTTGTATGGCGGGAATTTCATAACCTTCTTATGTCACGATTGGTTCCTGAGTTATGATGTCTTGTGTTCTATTGAGTTTCGATCATTATGTAATTTAAGTACAAAAGGTGACAACCATTATTGTGTTGAGTCTTAATTAACTTTGTCACCTTGTTTCTACATTTATGATGATTTTATGTTATGAATGATGACTTTTGTGGGTTATGTTTTACTCCATGTTTGGAGAGAGATGCTTTGATTCTTTTAATGATCATTTGATCTTGTGATATGAACTATGAGAATTGGTAATTGTTTATTGAGATGTCGAGTATGGGTTGGGCAGTTTGGATTCTTGTATAGGATGAGATATTGTTTATTACGCTCCAGCACTTGTCTTTGATGGCATTCATGATTTACGGATTTATGAAAGTCTTTTATGGGTTTGGTTTTTCTTTCTCTTTGGTTCTTTTGTTGGGAACATTAGGGTAGGTTATCTAGGAGCATAGAAGGGGAGTGGCTTACTTTGGAGGCATCGAAGCCTGAAAGTGGCTTCCTGGGTATCCTTTGTAAGTCAACTTTGTAAGTTGACTTAATAAGTGATAACTTAATAAATCTATTGAGAGACAATATTAATGCCTCGCTCATGTCTTTAGTGCTAGTATAGATTAGGATGGGAGTGGGAAAAGATTCTAGCCCACCCAGAGAGATGTTGAGGTCTAGCATAGTTGGTTTTACTTGTTTGTATGAAAGGACTATTGATACCGCATAGAGTCACTAGGGGGTTGGGGTCTAGAGAGACTACCAGGGTAACCTTAGAGTTCACTTATGTGATGACACTTCCCTATATGTGTCCTAGGTTCGTACATTGCATTTGGTACACCTCATTTGTGTCTTGATCATTTATACTTGATAACCTTAAAACCATTACTACCATTTTATCCAGTGTACCTTTGTTGTTTTGCTTGTTTTGGATATTTCCTTGAGTGAGGTGTGGTGTTATCTCCTTAGCACGGTGGGAGTGAACTTCTTGGTTCCATGTAGTCGAGTGGTAGTGATTCTATTACCATTGAGATCTGATGTTCGTGACTTTGTGCTTGGATGATCCTTGATGTTGCTTTTATCTTCTTATTTGTTGGTTGGAGACTTTATGATTATCATCTTGATGTGTATATACTTGTATTGTATTATTGTTGTCCCTACGACATGTATAGTGGAAGATGTATTATCTTGAAGACTATGATGTATCAGTTTGTATCTTGTTGTATGTACCTTTGATTACATTGATGTAATAGATGTATCTTGTATTCAGTTGAAATGAATATATGTTAGTGTACTTTATGATTTTTGATTAAGTAAAGGGTTAGGAATAATTTAATTTCGGTTTTAAAATGAACCTAAGATATATCACGTGATTATGTTATGGATTATTCTTAGCAGATTAATTTATATTTACATAATTATACATCATTGAACCCTTGAGACTTGTATTGTCTTATGTTATATTGCTTATGCATTGTTATTCATTATTGATTGTAAACTCTTAAGGAAAAAAAATTATTCAGTAAACTTAGTAACATGTTTTAGGTTAATTTCTTATGGGTTCTTGGCAAGGCATTATACAGAAGGATCGGAAATCATGGTGAACGCAATTAGAAAAGGACCCACACCAAATTGGAAGTTAAATATTGTATTGGAAATATCAATGGAACTATTAAAGCTCTTTTAAAAGTTCATTATTAATCACATATATAAAGAATGGAACGTAGTTGTAGATAGCCTGGCAAATAAAGGAGCAAATGGGGAATACATAGCAAATATTGGGTGATATAGCAAGAGCTAAATAAGTCGATCTCTATTTGAGATAGTAATTAAACATTAATAATATTAACATTACATAGCTCAATAATAACAATAGCTTATATCATTGGAGATAGCTTAGTATACATTATAATCTAGACTCAGATTATAGTCACATAGAATGCGACTATATATTACCAAAATCTAGGTAATGATTATTAATCACAACTTAAGGAAGTCATGATTAAAATCGTTTCAAGCTATGATAGTTCAATTAAACATGGAGATCTATAATCAACTAACTCCAACCCTAATGTAATCCTAGCAAGAACATTTGAGAACAATATCTCAGTTGGCATGTGATATAGGAGTATTTGGTGTGGGATACGAGTATGTTTGTAGTGAAAAATGGATTACCCCATCTGTTTGAGAAAAAGAAGCGACAAATGGCTAATCTTTAAGCCTGATAATTCTGATACAGGTGAATCTTTCTATATGTTATGATACTCATGTGGTCATCTTTTAGTACTCTTTTGTCGAAAGTCTAGCTTATGGGGATTCTTATCGATGTATGGAACAATTAAGATCTGAAACTTAATATAATATAACTATGCTTATCTAATTCCTAGATGGTGTTTAGTCTGTATCATGGATGTTGTTATTATTGAGTTGCTTTAAAATTGCTAATTTATTGGTATTTTTAGTTGATGGGTAATGAAATTAGATAGCAATTTACAAATTTCTTATGGATACTTAATGGTTATCTTTCATTTATCGCATAAGAATTAATGATCAGAATTCTAGCTACTTCTGGTAAAAGTGGATGTCTAAATGATGAAGTCAGTTAAGCTAATTTAATATACTCTATTTTATAAGCTGCTTTTTGGAATGGAATCCTTCTTGAATTTTTTAATGAAGAAATAGGCAGGGAGATCTTGGAATGCAGGAAGTATTAGTAAGCATTTATATAATTCTTTAGCTAATAGATGTGGAGGATCATATAGGTGAAACAGATTAATCAAAATGAATTAGCATATTCTTAATCTGAGGCAAGGTAATCACGGCCATTTAACTGGTAAAAAGTATGTATATGTGTTTCTAATCATTTTGATAGGTATAAAAGAGCTTGATATCGTTAATCATAAAGCCCCACGCAGAGGTTTAATCGAGGATGGTTTAGAGGAGAGAACTATTATTAAGAAAACTAAGGTAAAAATTAAAAAAAATTAACTCTTTATTAGACTTTGGTTTGTTATCAATCACACATGTTGTGTACATACATACGTACATGTATGTATGTATGTCTATATGTATGTGTACCACTTAGCAAGAGATCGATTCTCATTATTTGGCATTAGTAGTTCAAATAGATTTTATTTCAATCATCCATCAAGGGAACTAGATTTGAGAGATAATCCTACATTTAATTTAGGAGCAGCATCTTTGTGCATCGAGGCCAATAGATTTTATTAATCAAATATAAAAATTACACCTCCATTCAGTGTGGGCACTGGTAGGAAAGAATGGAGGAAATAAAACCTCCAATCTACCCTAGATCTTTTAAAAGATCGGAAAAAAATGGAAAAATCAAAAGTTCTACATCTGCCTTCCCTTTCCAGAGCAAACTATGACCTTCCGGTCTTCTTTACATGAGTATTTAATCAGCATACATTGGAGTTCATAATTCTAATCCTCTTAATTATATACATCTGATGATACTGAGTCGAATATAAACATTGAGACTAGTTTATGAGACCCGATTTGATCAACAAATTAGACTTTTGCGTTTACAATTCCTATTGTTGTTGATCTAGTAGACTTTAATGTTGAATCCTTGTATATACACTTCCCCTTACACTCAGCCAAGATCAATGTTAATAGCCCCTTATATAAATGCAAGTAATCTATTCTACAAAAATAGAATCTAAAATAAATTATAGTTGAGCAATGAAGGCTTAGTCACCATAAGTAAACAATATGTTGAACCAAGACCTACAAAGTGATTCTCAAGTGTATGCATATATAAACTATTCTATATGCTTTCATTTATTCATTTTTCCAAAACAAAGAGTAAATCATCTACTTAATCCATCAGTCTACAATGCTCAGTCCATAAGACTATCTTATTTAAGTACTGAAATAAAAGACTAGAACTAAGGGCAACATTCATATATAAATCTATCTCAGACTATGAATTTGATTAGCTTCCAAGAAAAACACCCATGTTGTTATGTCTTATACTACCCACATTCACATGCCAATCTTGTTCTAAAGTAATTTTGGAGAATTAAGTGTAGTTATACGGGGATAAAAGCCTTCATAGAACTTCCCCAACTAACTAAGGCCCTGGAAATCTAAATACTTCTTTTGCAAATTCAAAAAATAGGAGAAGAAGCGTTATCAGACTACCATAGAAACAACAACCCAACACTGAGGACAAAGCACACAAATACACAGAATCTATGAACCCTATCTATAAAGGAAATAATCATGGCAGAAGCATCCATTACTCCCTTACATCCAACGCTACATATGTCCAAAACTAACCATTAGTAGCCAACAAAAGGAAATGAAAGGTTAATTTTAAAGATGAAAGATTCATCCCTAGCGAGTTATTGACAAATCAATTGAATTTCACAATTAGAATTCAATGTTTGAAAGTTTGGAAATTTCATGAAATCTCTTCCAAAGACAAAATTTGCATAATTAAAAAGATTTATTGACACCTTGATATTTGTTTATAATGTTGTCTTAATAAAGAAAATATTATAAATTGGATTTGATTTGTTGTGTAGAGTTCTCTAAATAATATTATTTCTAAGAGTTTTTTTGTTTAGGCGAAGATTATTATTCCTTGGCATGAATAATACAAAGAGCATCCAAAGAAAAAGTTGTGGCAATAAAGTATTAATTTTGGGCACCTTTTTATAGCAAACATGACAAATTTGCAAGTGATTTCTAATTATTTGTATGTATCTATGTATATGTGTCTACATGTGTGTGTACTACTTAGCAAGAGATCAATTCTCATTATTTGGCATTCGTAGTTCATATGGATTGTATTTCAATCATCCATCAAGGGAACTAGATTTGAGAGGTAATCCTACATTAAATTTAGGAGCAACATCATACTAATAATCATATAAGTGATACCAAAATTTGTAATGTCTCCTTTCATCTAGCCTAGACATATAATTAAAATTATGTTTTAATTATTTAACAAGGTTATTCATTTCTAAGTTTTAAGTGACCACTTTTATGTTATTTCCCAAGTTAAAGTTTTAAAATTTAAAATAAGGGAACTATGAAGGGAAAACGAAGCTAAAAGATGAAATTGAAGAGCTTCTCATAATGATTATAAAAGAGCACTGAAAGGTGCATTGAAGTTATGTTGAGTTTATTCTTTTTATTGGATTGAAACCTTCATGATTCTCAAGATTGGTACTTGTTCCATCTCAACCTCTTGAGGACACAAACTATCTTGGGAAGGCCAATTTCAAAGGTGAAAGATTCCTCCCTAGCTGATTATCGGCAAATCATAAAGTTGTGCCAGTAAGTATTAATTTTGAGCACCTTTTTACATACCTTACACCATACTAGAATTGAACTTGTAACCTATCTTTGAAGAATACAAGTTCTCCACCCTTAGGCCAACTCAAGGATATAGACTCAAGCTTATAGTAAAAACCTTGTCACTTTTCTATAAGGAAATACAAAACACAAATTAAATTTTTTAACTTCAACTACACAAAAGTGGTCTTTTATGTTTTGAGTTTCAAATTGATGTAAACTAATAGAATGTAGAACTCTTTGATGATTTTTTATGCTTGTCATTTAAAAATAAAGATAAAAATTTGTTTTGATTTTTTTATATACATTTTGAATATAATTTCAATTGATAAAAAAAATTTTAAAAAGTGAAGACTGATAGTGCTGTCATAAAAAAAGAGCAAACATTTTTCCTTAATTTTTTTACTTCAAATAGCTCACTTCAATAAAAATAATTTTTAAAGGAATAATTTTGTTGTAATAACATTTTAAATTCAAACTTCACTAAATGTCACAGTTTCCATGGGACATCAACTTTTATCAATTCTTTTATCATTAAAATAAATTATACCCTTTTGGAGAGAATTATCTTCTCTAGTGCACCATATATTATCTTTAAAAAAAACATGTATATATTATTTTATATCCAATCAATATCATGTTTAATTAAAAGCACTTACAATAGATTTAAAATATACAATAAAACTAATCAAAATGTCAAAAAATTGAATTCTAGACTCTCATTCGTACATAAAGGTATTTTTAGAGTTGTATTGAAAGGGTTTCAATTGAAACTTTATGTTAATTTGATTACAATTCAAAATTCTCAAAAAAAAAATATACATATTATATTATATTATACTAAAACCTTTTTGATTGAATTATTTTTTCTAGAAAATGTTTTGTTGACTGAAAGTGTGACATAAGTTGGTGCTTTTACCCACCTCTACCTCATCATGCATTGTTGAATGTTTGATGATTTTGATTAAGTTGTAAGACATAAAAACATAAATGCAAATAATGTAGCTATAAAAAAGATAAGACTTTTGAGCTTTGATGCAATGTTGTACAATGTAATGGATGCTAGAATGGCCTAACGCAAGAGCTAGGGCTTGAACATATGTTAATGCAAGGGCTAATGTGATTAATGTGGAAAGTTGAATAGTGACCTTAGGCTAACATATTGACATTATATTGTTGCCCTAATGTACATAGAGAAGAAATGAATAATTACTCAAATCACCTAAGAATGGTGTCCTCTTATACTTATCCTTGGTGCATACTTTGAAAGCTTTGGTATGAGAAACAACAAACTTGGAAGAAAGTTGGCCTCTACCCAAGCTAAATTTGAGTCTTGATCAAGCAAGTCAATCCCATTTCTACATATCTGACTTAGACCAAAACTATAGTTTTGAACATAACAAAAAGACCAATAATTTACAATCTTAGAATTAACAAAAGCATGCATAACACCCATGCAAAGTACTATAAGACAAAAGGTAAATGTCCACGTTATGCACTTTTCACCCATACAAAGACCATATTGAAGAATCAAGATCTCCATTGGACGAGTAAATGAGGCTAAAGTAGATCTATTTAAATATTGTATTTACCATTGTGAAAAATAGGTGCCTTGCGCAAATAAATGATATTATAAAAAGATTCAAGGACGCAACTGGTAAAGATTCCACTAAAGTGCCAATAAACTACGAAACTGATAATCGATACAAATAAATATGCACGCAATTATCCACAAAACTGTTAATCAATACAAATAAACTACCTTCCAATTTTTCTCGAGATTTCCATTCTCATATGTATTGTATAATAAAAGCTCGACAAAAGTTTGTTACGTCCTTAATGGTAATGAGCTTCCATGCTTCACTACTCCTATCAACTCGCTTTCAAAAGTGCCACTAATAAAACTCTTATTAGTTTCAAGAGTTGTTAGCTACTGAAAACCTTTTGTGTCCTACTGATCACTATTACTATATTACTGTATGCAAAATGTTCTTAATTTGCATCTTTAAATTTTCACCTTTATCTATACAGGATCCAATTTTGTTTTCTGTCAAATGCATGGTTTTTGACATGTTTTAACCTAAAACTCCTTTCTTGTGAACCATCATTTGATGAACTTCTAGGCATCAAATCTCCAATAAAGGACCCTATTAAGCCAATTGTTTTCTGTAGACAACTTTTGAGCTAGTACATAATGATATTAAAATATGAATTTAGAGCGCACAAACTATACATTATCACGGCATAGCCATTTAAACTAACAGGTCCTGCAATTAATACGGTGTATGTTGTGCACACAATCCATTCAAAGCAAACAACTAATGTTACTATTAAATGTATTCAGGCCCCTTTCAAGGTCTTCAAATAGTCAATAACATGAATTGAACCCACAGTGTTGAAGTCCAGTTGGTGAGAGAGTTGCACTCACAAGAGCCCACCACATTTCAATTCCTGTTGAGTGCAGTTGAGTCTGGCTTCCGAAATGGATTACCCCCGTTATGGCCCCGTACAAATGAGGTAAGAAAAAAAATTGCAATTCCAAACCCAAAAAATGATGAACAGCATAAGTATAGCAGCGGAGAAAAGAAGGAACAATAAAAATATAGAGGAATAAGATAATAATCATCATAGTGCATAAGTGGTCAAAATTCTTTGTGTGAAATCCATATAGAAGAAACCACACCTGATATTGTATTGCCGAAAATGCCATAAGTCTTGGATGCTTCTTGCATTAACAAAACATGGTAATTCTACCAAACATAACGCCCTTGGAAAGAAGTAACAAAAATCAGTACATAGATTGCTTGTAACGAAAGCTAATTCTTCACACTAGTACTGAAGATAATAACAGATTGCAAGAGCTTCAAAGAAAACAAGGGAAAAATTAAATTGCTATTACACTCTGTTTATGATTTACATCAGATAGTTGAATGGTCAGGAAACCCTTACAGATCTCATGTTCAGCCAAAACAGTATGCAGTCATAAGTTTAATCCAGCTCACAGATGGCAATTTGTTAAAGGATAAGGTTATTGTTGCATGCCATGACAAGGAAATTCACAAGAAATGGAAGAAAATAGAATTATAACAGGTAAACCTCATCTACTTGATTAAATTGATTTCTCCTGATAATCTTTTTGAAACCCATTACCAATTAGTTTGCAGATGCTTTTGCGTCCCTCTTTTCTGCATGTAACTTGACTTCCCTTAACAAAGCCTTAATAAGATAAGCCATGAAAATTATTTTCATTATACTGTATCCCACAGAGAATAAAACTGAATGCAAGCCAATATACCATCATCATAAATGCCAACCTTTAGCTAATGTTACAATCTTCATAGGTTTTAATGGCCCTCTTCAATCCACCATCCTATCAATAAAAGGCTCAAAATTTGGTAAAGCCCATTTGTTTCCAGTTATTCGCAACTATTGCACACAATATCTCCTAGAGAGAAGGAAATCCCTTAAAGTGTTTTAACATAGATGCTGACCTATGTACATGTGATCGTCTATCTTGTAGAAATTGCTTGGCATTCTGAACGCGTTCTAATGAAGACATATCCTGCAAAATTACCACTTGAACCCTGCCAAAACAGAAACAAAGCATGCTTAATTTTTTAAAAAGGAAGCTTCATGTAAGTTCCATGCGACTAATGCTTAAAGTCCTCTTGGTTATTTGCATCAAATGAAATTGATAAAATTGTGTAGTTCATCAATCCAGTATCATAGCAGTAGACAAGGACAGCCAATGGAAAGAGCAACAAATTCACTCACCTGCCTGTCCCATTGCTGTTCTGTTTTATCTTAATTTTTTTCTTCTTAGGTTTTAATGTGGATGCAACATGGTTAGCATCTGTTCCAGCAGAACTTAATTGCAAATGCCTGTACACGAGAATATTTGAAATGAATTAGGCCAAGAAATTAATGTTTGCAAAACCATGGACTCAATTCAGCAACATGAAAGTGATAATAGAGCAATTTTTTTAGTTGGAAAAAGGTAAGAATATATTAAAAGTGGGAATAATTTACATGAGGCCCAACCTAAGGATGATATTGCCTAGGTCTGGCATGTTACTCTTCATATTGGATCATTACATTTTGAAGCATGTTCAGGATGTAATAACCCAAATTTATTCCAATTACGGTATGGACCATCAAGGAAAATATAATTAACGATACAGGATTATAAAATGAAGTTGAAAATTGCTCTACCTTCTCACTAACAGCAATTTATCCAGTAATTTGCTATGACATTCATATGAACTATGAATTTACTTCTAGAAATGCACATTTATTGACAAATGTGATGGGACTCGGGAACATCTATTGTTGCAGTCTAGAAAAATAAGCCCCTATAACATTCAAGAGATGAGCAAAAGGAATTTAGAAAACCTCATGCTCAAAATAGGGAAGAGAAAATGGGAAGATACCATTAGAAACTACTTGAATAATGATCCTGGCACCTAAAAGGATGGAAGCTGTGGAAGTCACCAAGATCAACAAGGGTTCCTAAAAAATATTCATAAAATGAAGGGAAAAATGGAAATTGGCAAAATGACTAACTCCTCAAAATGAAAGATCAACTATATAAGATGCTTGGAAGCTTTTCTGCAAGGATCTTTAAAAAAATAATAAGCATTGAGTTTTTCAGTATCAATCAAGCCATGCAAAAAATTGTGTTTCTTCAAAAAATTACAATTAGATCCGGATTCCCTCGTATTATTGTGTTCTTAGACACAACATAGTTTGTTATCATTATGTACTGTCATTGAGTTATTTTGTTATAAAATGCTAAGACTGTCTTTTGAGAAATAGACTTGAAAATTCCTGCAAATGCATAAAAAGTTGTGTCACATGACAAATAGTAAAAGAGAAACAAATATACACCCATACACAACAGATTCTGGATGACAGTGCTTAGGTGGAAAGAGGGTGAAGCAGGTTGGGTGGCATGGATTAAAAGAAATAGTGATGAGCAGATCTGATCATATATTTATGTTTTTGTAAAGCTGTACCTTTTTTATAGGTAAAGAAATGTATGGTATTGACATAGAGGATTTTGTAGACTAGTATACGAACTGTTCCATTGTAGTTGTGAAAGTTCTCTCTGAACTGCACATTGAAATACTCTATCTGAAGTATATGTCCTGAAAAGATACATCTGATCTGTATTTTTGATCCATTATAAGTACTAGAAAAAAAAGAGAAACAAATATGGCTGGGACCGTGCATAAAAATATCAAACCGCTAGCGCACAAAACTGATATTATATGCATCAAATTATAATCAAAAGCAAGTATTTGCACATAGCCGAGAGACTGACAGTTCCACATATATTCATTAGAAAAAAGCTGGTGAGATTATATGGCTCATACAGATTGTTTCTCAAATTACATTGGCCTTTATAATTACTCATTATACATTTGTGGTTCTTTTGCAGACAGATATGCTCAATCTTTTTTAAATGAGATGAATGGGCAAGAAATCAGATGGCAGAATCTCTTCTGGGAAGACAATCAAGCAGAAGATTGCTTGGCCAATCATTGAATTGACTTGGTGGGAACTTTTGAAACTTTGCAAGAATCAGATTGACTCAACCTTGAAGTGATTTATTCTTGAGGATGCTTAGATTCTCTTGAGATCCTCGCTATGTAAAAGATTGTCATGTCACATTGCATATTGCAAGGCATAATTGAATGGGGTTTTATTTACCACAAGCAAAACATTCAAATATTGCCATTTCAAATGAATGTCCCATTATAGGCTTTATTAAAGCTTTCCTTTTATTTGTACGCCATTCCATTGCATTTATCTATTCCCATGGTCTATTTGCTTCTGTTCAATGGCAGATGAAAGAGCAAAATAGCCTACTAGTAAAGATTTGACAAACACTATCAACGTCTTCAATTAAATTGCTTTGGCTTTTCTGCAGGCAATGTGCTCAGAAAAAAATCTCTTTGAGAAAAGAAAACTCATGATGAACTGCAGGAATATTTCTCATGCACTTGAAACGTTTGATAAAAAAATTTGTTCTGTTCGATTTGATTTGTCATGTTCTTTTCAAGAGACATGATATTAGATTGTGCCTTGTCTGCTGCATTGGTCCCCACAATGTCAATCCCCTGCTCAAGACAGAAAAAATTGCATCCAAAGTTGAGAAGGAAGTTTGGATTAAATCCAACCATAAGTTCTCTGCATTTATCATAAAAAATAAGCCTTTAGTATCTTCTCATGTAGAGGCGTCCAAACCTTCCTATGCCTCCTGCTCTAGCTCCCCCAGCATTTAAGGTTAATCTTTAAGAAGTTATTCTTCAATAGAAACATGGGCACCATAAAGAACTTGAGGTGCTTCTCCAGAACACCCACAAATGGCTGATCGTGGAATCACCTCTAACTTTCATTCCCAATGGAGAGGGCTTCAGCACAAGATCATGGATGGGTCAAGTGCTGGCCTAGACATCACCATAACTTCTTTTCAGAGACCGATCAACAATCTTGTTCCTTGGCATGGCTATGGAGTGGGGCCACAGATAGCCTTGGTCTCTGTAAGTTTCCAAAAACTGACATTTGTTGGTATTTAAATGCTCAGTTGTTTGATTTGAAGGCAGAGCTTATTTGTATTATGCCCAGCCCAGATAATAGTAGTTAGTTTTACTTATGTTAGGATGTTAGTTTTTGTTCATGGTTAGCCATTTAATAAAGGTTTGTAGTTGATGCATTTCAGGAATATTATGGTTCGCACCAGCCCTTTATCTGGTACCTTCAAAAAGATAATGTAAATCTTTCTGGGAATCATGGGTGAAGGACCCACACAACATCCATTAATGCCCAGAAATTGACTGGATACTAATTGATTATAGAAAAACAATATGTGAAGAAAAGCATTCTTGATATACAATAATTTTTATATAATCTCAAGGATGAGAATATAACTAAAACTCTTTTTGTGATATTGCCACCAGGATTCAACTATGTAGTTTTTGAGTCAAACTCATTGCCCCACGTTTGATCACAATTTGAGTTGCTGAGGAAAATATCTCCTACTTATAAAACTCTTTTTTTCCCAAAGAATTCAACTGGGTTATATATTAGTTGGTTTCTAAGTTACTGATGCGTAGGGTTTTTGCCTGGATGCGGAGGTGGATGCGAGTGGATACGGATGTTGATCCCGGTGCCCAGTGGATGCCACCCGGAAGCGCATCCGGGGGCCCAGGATGGGCTTCTAGGTGGCATCCACAGGGTTATCGGGGCACTTCCTTGGGCATTGCATAAGGGTTTAACTTTCGTTATATTAATCTCACCCAGCCATCAGAGCTTCATAAATGCATAAGTGGTAGTTTTGATACCATACTAAATTTAGTCAGATTAAAGAGGCTACTCTGACAATGAATCAAAATTGTAAAGGGTTGTGACATTTTGCTTCCATTCTAAGAATTACGATATAGCAATGGCATGTCTATAATGTATGGTGATCTTTAATGTAATTCGATTGCTCCATAATTTAAAATTCTTGCTATGGTGGTCTTTCTGATTAGTAATTCGACCACAAATGTAATTCGATTATCAACAATTCAATGGTCTGTCTTGAGTCTTCACAACTATGGTGATAATCTGATTAGTAATCAACTATGGTGGTCTTTCTGGTTAGTGAATCTTGAGTCTTGATTCTTGATTGATGAACATTGCATCATGAACTAAGTTTTGATTTTGTAGTTCAAATTGCATTGGAATTTTGAACATGAGTAATTAGTTATTGAACTTCTTTCAATTTGAATATTTGCGTCTATGAAGTTTTAAGTTGAACTATCAAATATGAAATATCTTGAATCTTGATCAATGGTGAAGTATCATTATTCATACTATCAAATGATTTTTTTTTGTATATTTCTTGCACTTATTTGCATATATATATATATATATATATATATATATATATATATATATATATATATTTTAAACATATATACATATATATATATATATATATATATATTTTAAACATATATACATATATATATATATATATATATACACACATCCGCGCACCCAATTCTCGCATCCGCATCTGAATCCACACCCGAATCGGCAACTTAAGTTGGTTTGATGAAAGAGCTAGATGCTTTGAACAAAATGCATAAGGAAGGCTAGGTTCACTAATATTTAGGAAAGAGAGGCTGGGTGAAGGCTGGGTGAAATATGAACCAGCAATAGTGGATCAAGTCAACATTCAATCAACTAGAGTCTACATAGCAATAGGACCCAACCCAATATGGATTAAGGAAAGCAAATCTAGGGCACCGGATGGATGGTATAACTTGAGAGATATGGTGAAGGAGCAAACACTCCTCTGCCAATGGACCACATTTATATATATGGAAATAACAAACTTTGGCAAAATACACCTTTGATATGGCACATAATCATAAGCAATGAAAAACAGGTTTTTAAAAACCTCAAGTGTGATATTATTAAAGTTTCAAAGATTTAAAATTTTAAAATCACCTAACATTGTGTTCTTTGAGATATGCTTTTTCCGCTATAAATGCAAAATTACCCTAGCTTATCTTCTTTAAGATTCAACTTTGCCCCCACAAATATAGTTTTACAATCCCTTGTATTTACTGAAAAATCTTGTTTCATCAAACCCTATCTTTGAAATCTGCTATTCCAATTATTGATGGAATTCGATATTCATTCGATCAAAGAAACTTAAAAGTCAGACAGTTATATTTATACATATGGCACATGAATCAAAAACCACATATAGCAACTACACTCAAAATCATGCCATTAACCACCACAAAAAGTGTTAGAGCCTTTTTACATCACCTCCAGGAATACCACGTTAAAATCCAGGCAATAAATCACAAATATATAGTGCAAGCATATAAGTTATATGATAAAAAGCCCACTTCAAAGTGTGTGCTGCTGGCACGAATGCTTGGAAAAGTTGTCTCTTGACCTCTTTTCATAGGAAGTTAGAAAACTACATTGATTTCATGCCCTGAGCAGGTAGCACAGTTTCTAAAATTAATATGAGTACAATAAAAACTCCTGAGAGTTTACTTATACTTTGAGTTTTCATTTTAGAGCTTAGGCTTTAAATTAAATTGAATAGATTATTGGCTCCTGTTTTTGAGGTAACTAACATGGCTCTGAAAAAAATACGGGAGAAAAATGCATGGTCTTGATTCTCAACTCTCCAGCATGAGCTCTGAGGTCTTGCTAAGACTTTTATCATTGTCTCAAATAAGTTGAGAGAATCTTTATAACTATTGGGGCAAAGTAGTAGTTAAGGGAATACAATGCAAAATCAATCAATCACGGAGCCAATTATACCTACTAAATACTTCAGAGTTCAGAATACCAACAGCAACACTATACCCCCCAGTTCTTTTCCTTTATAACTGAAAAATAGGGCTACATTTTCTTGCAGGCAATAGAGAATTTAATTCATGTGATCCTAAAGAAAACAGAACACCCTGAGCCCTTCTGAATGTATCTAATACATATAAATTTATGCAATTACTAATTTTGGCTTGAAACTGAAGGACATTGGCTCCTGAACATCAGCACAAACTTATCTAGATTCTACTATTTTCTTTCATGGAAACTGTAAACAGAACAAATAATATTTGATCAAATCAAAAGTTATGTAGTGATTCTCCAGCCAGTTATGTACTAACAAAAAAACTTAAGTCTTAACGAGCAAGATTGCAATGCAGGCAGGCCTGTACACATAAGAAACATGTATAGTAATTATATTTATAAAACAATAGAGCAAAATTTATCATGAAAATGAGCACCACAATTTCTTGTGCAACTATTTGACTGAGTTATGCACACCTTGCACGTACCAGATTAGTATAACCACAATGACCAAAAATCTGGTTAAATTTGTAAAGCCATTGATAAGAAAAAAAAGGTAAGAAGACAAGCCTTATACATCATCTCAACAATATTCTCATCTTAGCCCTCATATCTTCAGCATTAAAATATCTTGTTGAAACATTCTCATCTCAGCTCTTACATCTTTGACATAATAACATATGGCATTGTGTTCTTCCTTCCTGACCTTTTAACCCTTGTGGTTATCCACCTTAGGATTTAGCTTTGGCAGTGTACTCCACCCCTGCCACAGCTGGTCACCTGTCATGAACCTTTTAATGAAACTAAATGCTTTATTGAAAAAGTTAATATATATATATATATGATATTTTTGTCTGTATATGTGCATCTACGTGTGCGTAGATATAGGTATATTAAAAGCATCATGAAATGAAGACCAGGTTGTTAGAAGGTTTCCCATTGGGCTAAAGTAGCATAATGATAACATCTGAATAATTTTATTCAGTTTAGTGTTGTACCAAATGTTTCCTGCTTTTATGTACAACCAAAAGAATGGGCTAATTTTCAGAGGACTGTACCTGCTCCTGACATTTATCAATCACTTGTACCTATCGAACACATCTAGGATGACAGTTGGAAACATGATGTTTTTGCATGCGGCAAAGGACATCATCAAGGGAGAAGAAATCACGCTGTATTACTGGGATGCCCTGCTTCCACTAGCTATACCAAGCAAAATATGAGGCCTGCAATTTCAAGTGCAACTGCAGGCATTGCACTCTGGAGAAATCGCTCAACCCCATCCACAAGCATTTTGTATGCACAGTTTAGAACTTCCACAACAACATTATAGAAAACAAATGCAGCCAGGTCTGCAGACCAAGAATTCCCAAGTTACCCAAATCTGCAGATTTTGAAGAGGTTTTCACAAACTTGAACAAAAAGTGCAGGTGTCCTGTGCATCGCCCAGGGACCGTTTTTTGGTAGACATACCTGGGCAATTCTGGGGTTAAAAAACTCAGTACCCTATGGAATCACCATAGGTACCCTTTCTGGTTCAAAATCCAAGCCATTTCATTCCCGATTGTGGTAACACAGAAACTGAATTATTATCAACAATGCATTTTAATAAACTTTAATATTCAACAATCTTTTACACTAATATTCACCATCCAGCGTGGTGTTCCACAGCTAAGAATACTTTGGAAAAACTATTTGATTAGATTGGATGTTGAAAAGTGATTAATTGTACCATACAAAATTACAAATACATAATTCCTTGTCCATGTCAGTAATGATAAGAAACAAGGAAAATCTAGAGAATCATGTTGAAAGTTGAGTTTCTTTCAAAAACAAGGTTCAGTGTAGGGAACAATTTATATAGCAACAAATAAATAAGCATGATAAGTATACATTCCATATAACCCATCTTTAATCCAGATTAATTCTAATTATAAAAAGAAAATGTTCCATAAAGAAAAAAATAATCAAATAGGAACGTAAATTAAATTCTAAGGTTGCATTAAAAAGTTGAGCCCACTCATTCAATAGCTGTATTGTTCAATAAATCATGTATCAAAAGAACAAAAATGTGCACTTATAGCTGGTACATACTTCTCACGGCCTGCAAGGAAGTTCACAATGCTATCTGGAAGCATTCCATCTTTCTTTGCACTCCCAAAACTCAACTGATCTTCAGCAGACATGGGATCAGAACTCTCTTTGGATCTAGATTTGTCTTGGCTATCTATCTCCTGCTGATGTTCTTCATTTAATCCTGCAGGTTTGTTAGTTGCCTTCAGCTGCAGTTGGAGTTCCTCTTTCTTTGCTGCTTGCTGTTTGCGTCTTTTCTTTGCTTCTACAGCTACTCTGAAGCAACCAAAAGCCAAAAAGTAAGAGAGCGATCCTGAAAATGCCCATTCTTTCAGCAATATACAGCAGGAATAAAATCAAATTTACCCAAAAATTTATTATAGTAATTCACATATGCCTAGTTATAGCATCAAACCTAGGTGGCAACTACTGAAATGCATCAGCTAAGGAAAAACCAACAGAAGGTCAATTGCATGATAAACCTAACCATGAATCTGCTATCCATGTTACAGGGTACCATGCATAGACCTCCATGTATTTTTTAACTTTCAAATTTGTTGCAAACTTGACTTGAGAACACACGGGCAGAGATAACATTAGATTCACAAGTGGGCTGATCAGATAATTTTTGATAAAAGAACCAAACTTATTATTCTATATAAGTGTTCTTGAAGTTTGGGAATAACAAATATACCAAAGAAAAGTTAGGCTAGGTCTATGTCCTATATGAAACACATACATAGGAATACCTTATTCGATTTTCCCTCTCAGTTTTTCTTAGGTTACTTGCCTCTTCTTTACCCTGCAGCACAAAAGTGAACATTCAGATACATGTAGAGTAAAAAGTAAGAAGCTCTGTCTTGCCAAACAATATAAGATAAAATTCCAACTATCATATAAAAATAGGCTTATCTGCAAAGTAAAGATTTGCATATTTAGTTGGATGCCAGAGCCCCATAAAAAGTTAAAACATATCTCAACATCCAGAAGGGAAAAGTATTCCTGGTTGGACGAAGCTGTATCCTTTGACAATAAATGTAATACTGACAAACATTTAGTATCTAATTCTAACATAGTATAAATGTGATGCCCGAGCCCCACATCTCAGCATAAACAAGAAAGGGATGGTGCTGGTAGCATTAAGCCACAGTGCTTCATATAAAAACAAGAGTTATGCGCTTTGTATTATTATCATTCTGTGAGACAATATATTGCAAATATCCCAACAAGAAAGCTTAACTCATTTCAGCTTTACCCATAGAATGATAGCAATAGGTAAAGCCATAACCCTTTATAAACAAGCTAGAAATCATTGGTGAATCATAATAACATTTTGAGATTATGTGATTATACTGAAGGCAAAAATATTTGTTCCATCAAATGTTACTGTCATACTGTGGATCCAACAATGTTACCATAAGTCATTCCATAGTTTTCTAGATGTCAGTGCATATATAGTTTATTCCATGAAAATTTTGCCCAAACCACACATGTATTATCATCAGCATTTGACAGTTAGAACAAATATTTATTTCACAAGATTAATTTCACAGACCCACAATCAAAGAAACAATAAAAATCCACAGGAAAGGAGAGACCATCAATATGTAGCGGTGAAGGGGCCAAGAATAATACCACTATTATAAAATGGAATGAAGTGATACACAATCATTGAGAGGCAGTAGGAATTGCCTCCATTTATACACTCACAATAAGTTACGTAAGTGTAACCTGACCCATTACAGATCTAACCTACAATACATATAAGTGCGGTTCACACATACATGGAGACATTTACACATGCAAGCTACCATAGCCCAATGGTATTTCATATTGATAACTCGAATAGTCCTGACAAAATGGGTTTCAAGTTGGTTCAGATGTTCTTTTTATTGCCTCAACCATTTCTATTTTTTTTATCCATGTTACTCTCAAGGGACATCAATCTATTGTACAGACATTCAAAGTTCTCCATTTTCACCTCTTTACTATACCTTAAAGCGGAGCTATCTGGATTGCAAGGCAGTAGCTCCTTGTCTTTTTGTGATCTAGTAACTGTCCTACAAAAACTCACTTCCACAAATTGCTGAAAGATAAAAAATGCTCTGATGCCAAAACAGTCCATAGAATCTCAACTCGTAGAAGAATTAAACAATCAAAAATTGATTTATTACTGTTCTACTTGATTTATCAAATGGTAGCTTTTAAGAGAGATGAATGTTGTTGCAAAATAGGAAAATAACATACTGGAAATTAAAGAATTCAACACAATAAACTCAAATTTCTTATACCATGGAAACCCTCAATGAGGGAAAAGCCAGCTTTGGTAGTGGTTAATGCACTTATTCCATAATAATATTAAAAGATTATTAGGCAAATACAATGAGTTGATATGGATGCAATCTGCCCTTTGCTCCAATACATGCATATTGCATACTGATACAATTGTGAAGCCTCCAATTACAACAATGAACTAGCAAAATCTTCCTCTATTTCGATCAATACAACACTCTTTTCCTTCCCTTTTTAAGAAACATACTTCCCACCTCTATATATAATTATGTCCATGCTCCACCAGAAGCTGACAGTGGAAATGTCATCTTATCATTTCAAATTCCATTGTGCGCAGTCAAGGGTCAATCCTGAAGAGCACACAAAAAATACTAAGAGGGGGGTGGGGGGTACTTTTAAAAACATGTAACCACATAAAACATAGAAAGAGCAAACTTGAAGAAGCAAACACAGAATTTCACGTGGAAAACCCTTTTGAGTAAAAAACCACGGCACACAATAGCTTTCATTAACAAAAAGGGCACCAACCCAGATTATTCATTGCTGACGTTTAATATCTGGGTGGAAGTGTATTTCTGTTGGGAGCCCATTTGGATGAGTTTTCAGGACAAAGGTTGCAGCTGATTTCAGGAACCACATTGCTGTAGTAGAGCCTATAGCAGGCTTCTAACAGGTATGTTGGTTATTAGTTATTACTGTAAAATTCAATCTTTTAGTACTTTGATTTCAATCTCCTCACTGAGCTATTGTAAAGTTAAATTGAATTTATACTTAATATGTAATGTTTATCTCCTTAGTTACCGATGTGCTCAGTCTAGGGCCAGAGGTGGAGGCGGATGCATCTGGATGCAGATTCGGATGCGGATCCACTTTGGAAGCAGACAGGATGCGTAAATTCGTCTGAATATAACCTCCGACTTCCAGTCCAGCTCGCCACACAATTTCTTTCTGGACAGCCAACACCCGTGCCCGATTTTTCTGCACCCAGTCAGCATCATTTTGTCTTTTTCTGAGAGCCGGCGCCAGCGATTTTTTTGATTTTTTTACAAACCCCACAATCATCTATTTTTTTGTCTGTTTTTGGCGCCAAGTCCCTGCGTTAGACTCCAGTATTTTTTCAGCGATCACTTATGTTTTTAGCAGGATTTTTTTGGTGGTAGCAGATAATTGTTAATTTATAATATAAATATTAAATAATATATTATAAATTTATAATATATAATATATATATAAACACATCCAAACACACCCAAAACTCCTAAAAAAAGATTCATGCATCCACGTATCGGATTATCGCACCCGCATCTGCATCCGGATCGGTAACTTAGTTTATCTCTGTTTTGAAGGGAATATATCCAAAAACTTGCCATTGCAGCCTTGTTATTGAACAGTGATCTAACAAAAACTATGACAGCAGTATGATAAAAAAAAATACATGATCTTTGTAATGAATTATATTGTAAAACATTTCAAAAAAAAAAAACATGGTTGTACGTTACAATACTCTCATTCTTATTTGGTGGTATCTGAAACACAAATCAATCTTAGAGAAATATTTGCACCATGGAGTTCATCAATTAATTCATCAACCATAAAGATGGGATAGTGGTTTCTTGATTGTTTTTTAATTAAGTGTCCCATAATCCACACTCATCCTTATAGTACCATCTTTCTCCTTTACCAATACTTCTGAAGAAGCAAAAGGGCTAGAGCTAGGCTGCATATGCCCCATACAAATCAATTCCTTAATTGTTTTCTCAATCTCTTCCTTCTAGCTCTTTGAGTGGTGGTAAGATGAGGTAATGACTGGTTTTGCTCCTACTTCAGGTTCAATGGTGTGTTCAAAACCCCTCTTAGGAGGTAATCCAAGTGGAATATTGTTGAAAACCCTACTATGTTTGTCTAGCATAAATTGGATATCAATAAGTGGTCTTCCCTTCTTTGGGAATAAATCTATCAATGATCATGCAATATGTTGCCCATTCTACTTGTCGATGTCTAAATGCTCTCTCAATCCTTCTGGATGTCACAACCCTTGGAGATCCATCTGATGCACCTTGTAAAATTACTTCCTTGCCATTATGTTGGAAAAATAATTCCAAGATTTGAAAAGTTTGATAATATCTACCTCAAGAATGTAAACATTGAATGCCCAAAACCCCATTTGCATCACCCATGCTTACCATATAGAAATCTTCACATATTTGGTGTCTCCCCAAAGTGATGTCTAGCTGTTGAATTATTTATGTAGTACAAGGGATAGTGAGTATGTCCTCCATAACTACCTTGAAACCCTCAAAGTTTAAAGCCTTTAATTTCATCCTCATCACTAGAACTTTATCAATGAAGTTATGCGTACCACTGCTATCAACTAAGACAATCACCTTATTACCTTGTAAAATACTACAAATTCTAAAAGTGAGATATTTGGGTGCCCCTAAAAGTCCCCTTGTTAACTTTACTTCTTGTTTCCTCTTCTTCCATTTAGGTTCAAGTTCTTCCTCCTTTGATTCTTCCTTTGTCATTGCTTCTATGTTGCATACTTGTCCCTTCTCTAAACATCTATTAACCAGGTCCCATGATTCCCTACATTTAAAACACAATTTCTTCCTTTGAAGCTTGTTCTTGTATTCTTCCACCTTGTTGAATTGAGCAAGTAATGCCTTTGGTTGGAAATTATCCTTGTAAAAGGGTTGCTTATGCAACCTTGATGGAATATTCGTAGGATAGTGTAATGTCCCCAACTAGGACTATACTTGATTTACCCTAAAATTCCCAACTAGGGTTTGGATTGAGTTTGGAGATGACTATTTGTAACGTTCCCTACTAGGAGGCTGCCAATTCCCAAAGATTAGCATACATCAATATGCATTTAAATCAGATTAAATTAAGAAACAATCACTCGTTCATAATATATACTTAAGCCCCAATTCCTTACTTCTCTCCTAAACATCAACCCTAAGAAGGATGGGGATTTATTTGTCCTTAGGGCACTCAGACATCAATCTACAAGTAGGCTCCCTCAATGTATTGGGAATGCACATTCATACCCATCTTGGGACTTTTTCCCTCAAGGCATTGGAAATACATGTCCTTACCCATCTTGGGATTTTCCTCCTACATTGCGAGGTTTTACTTCATCTCTACCTGACAAAACCAACCTATCCTCTTAATGGTATTAGTGAGTGATTCGGGAATAAGCTATGTATACATTATTATCTTATGTATTTCAAATATATATATATATATATAACAAAACTGATATATAATTCTGATTTCACTATTATTAACAGATATATATAATATATATATTAGACCATATAAGGATTCCTTATTCAAATATAATATTATGTAAATCAGTATGTAACTCATAAATAAGTTCAGCACATAGATTTGTTGTCACACGATGCTTGCCAGTGATATAATATATTTTATTCCCTTTGATGAGCACAAATGATATGTACATCTTTCTCATGTCTCGATTCCTCCATTCCCTATTGACATTAGTTGCCGATTCGGGTTCGGGGATGGATTCGGGTTCGAGAATCCGGTTCGTGGATTCGTGAATTTTTTTTTCCCGTTTTGGATTCGTAAGGATTCGTGAGTATATATATATATATAAAAATATATATATATATGCATTATATATCCAAAAATATAAGAGAAATATACATAATTCTAAAACTAAATTATTTCATACTATGAATCTATGATGCTTGATCATTGATCAATGCCAAATGTCAAAGTCTTCATAACTAGGTCTTAGGTAGTTTTTGTTGGTGGTTGTTTTCAAGTCCCTAGGTCCGGCAAATGAGGTTTGAGTGATTTTGGCCTATTGGAAAGTCATGTCTGACTGGGATTTGGGCGAGAGCTAAGTTAAGTTTGTCATAGAGATGGGGTCGAAACCAAGTGATTTGTGATAAAACGAGTTAAAACCCTTTGAAAATCCTTTTTTCCAGCTTCAGTTTGACCTTAGAAAGCCATGATGGATTGTGGAAGGTAACCCTGCTAAAGGCTTGCTGAATCCTGAAATTTGGCTAAGTCTAGAATTTTTCGAATCTAGAATTTGCATCTTAACTCCTATGAAGCTGAAACCTATCTCAAAATCCTGGAATGTATTTAGCTTGTATTTATACAAATATAAATTAAAGTATAAGAAATTAAATAAATCAAACTTATGCTTAAATGTTATATTTGTATAAATCCTCTTGCCAATTTAGGGTTAGATGAAAAAAAATTAAAAAATAGACATATTAAGTGCTTTATGCCTTCATAGGTCGCGGGTCCCTAGGGATTCGCATGGATCCGCACGGGATCCTCAAGGATTCGTGCTAGATCCCCCCAGGTCCGTGACGGATCCGGGCAGGGTCCTTGCAAAAGCCTATGGATCCGTCCGGATCCGCGAGCCGAGCAAGGTCCTTGCAAAAGCCTGTGGAGCCACGGATCCGGACGGATCCATAGGCTTTTGCAAGGACCCTGCCCGGATCCGTCACGGATCCAACGCGAATCTGGACTCGGATAGGACCTGGATCCAAGCCTGTACAGGCGAATCTGGCAACTGACCCTTCTTCCCCCTTTATATCTTTTGTGAGGAAGGGTCACACGTCTTCACCATGTCCGCCCTTTTTAACGGTCACACCCTTTCACAATTACCACCCTTCAAAAAGGACACAACCCTCCACCATTGTTGCCCCTTTGGAGGTTACTACTTCTTTCATTAATCCTTCATTAATCCCTATGCTCCCTTTATGCAGATCAGAACTGTCTTATATCTCAGAACAAAACTTACTATGATTACCTTCCTTATGATGATCCCCTCTTCCATGCCTTCAACAAATGACTTTCCCTCCTCTTTATGATGGGAGAGTCACAACCTTTCATAACTATCCCTTTTCATTAATTCCTCCCATTTCAATCTTCTTCCATTACTCCTTCCTTAGTTCCCATGCTCTCTTATTTCTTCTTTTCTCCTTGTCCCCTTCCAAATTAAATTCCCTTTTATATCTCATGTTTGAGGGTGCCACATCTTTTCATTTCATGCATTTTGACCATTCATTAAACTTAATTAAATTTTAATTTTAATTTTATTTATGTTCTTTTTATTATTCTTTATTATTAAATCCTATTTTAGAAAGGGAACATTACAGACAAGTCTTATTTTTAGGTGCCATATTCAAAGCCCTTCAAATAGCATCTTATAGAGAAGATGGTGCAAAAGCTTAAACCAATCCCCTAAGTGATTTTGAAAGTCCCTCGATAGATAAAAAAATTGAGTCCTTTTTCAGTAATATCTGGCACCATAACCAAGATTCTTTGAAATTCTGCTACATATTCTTCTATCGTACCTTGTTACCTTAGTTATGTTAAATCCTTAAAATGTTTCTTTAGGTGTTTTCTATTAAACCTTTCTATGAGTCTTTCTGTGAAGTCGGTATATGTTATAATTAGAGGATGCCCTTGTGTAACTAGCCCATGATGCCACCATCATGTGTTGTTCCTCTAAGTGAAGAATGGCAAATTTAATGGAATCGTCTTCCATCTGGACCCATGGTCATGCAGTGACCTTCCCTGAGCCATCAAAAATGGGGAGAGTCATCTTAATTTTTTCTGCAAATCTTTGTAAGGTTGTCTATTTTCTCCTCTTGAGATATTTCTTGATCTTGCATTATAATGTTCTCTAAATGGAATTTATCTTCTAAAGTCTGGATCAAGTCTTGAGCATACATCTATACATTCATTAAAAGTAATTTGCTGCCATGTTTGGTTCTTCTTCTTTTGACTGCTCATCTCTAAGTAAGAATGTGGGCTGTGTTCTTATAGGTGCTGATCCAAATGGAGTTCTATTGCTATTTTCAGAGTGGTTTGAATTAGCATCTATTCCATGGGTTTGTGTAGGCCTAAAAGAACTGATTGCACTGTTCGTATTTTGAAGTGTTTGGAGAAGCGTTTGTGTTGTTTGTTCTTGTCACTGCTTTGGAGAAACAATTGTGTTGTTTATTCTTGTGATGTCACATCCCTCTTGTTTACTGTATCTCTATTATGTTCTTTGTTTGATATCATAGATGTTTATATTCCATGTATTTCATCGAGACAGTGTTTGTTTTGGTTTGTTACCATAGATGTTCATATTTCATGTACTTTATCAAAACACTGGTTCAAACTGTATAAATGAAATGATATTATGTTATGTTCTTAATCTTGAGTTGCAATTGAGTTATTGCACATGTATTATGAACGAGACAATGATTATGAACTAATTATACATTTCTTGACTGTGTGGTTGTTGGAGATGATCGTCCTCCAAGGAAGGATGGAAACTATCGCCAGATATGGGATGCAAACATGATCATGAGCTTTGAGCTATCTGAGTATTGGCTAGGTTGAAGTTGATGCAAGCCTAGGAAGTTAAGGTTTGGACTAGGTTCCTAGTTTGGTCACTTCGTCAACTAGAGCAGTTGATAATATTTTTGTAGTTAGGATACTACGTCTTGGACCTAAACCTTTGATTAGCCTAGATCCTTAGTAGGATTTAAGGTGTTAATTTATCGGTAATATCGTTTAATGATTCTAAACATATATTCTTAATTTCTTACCTTTATATATGTATATATATATATAGTGTAGTATACGTAATATGTATATATATGTATATAGGTGTGGACCGCAGTAATACGATACACAACTACATATATATATATATATATATATATACGTACTAAGTGTACATATATAATTAACATTTTATTATAAACCTTGTGGTAGCAACTAAATATATATTCCTTAATCTTTTTATAGAATTTGAATTTCATTGAGTGCTCATGTGAATTTGATTTGAGTAATGAAATCATAATTTGAGTGGGATCTTTCTAAAAACCACGCCATGGAATTAGGTGGTCGGAAACCTTTGGAATAACTCATTTGAGTATATCTTCAAACTAGCATAATGTAATAAATGTTGAGCAAATGGAGAAGAACCGCCTCTAGCTGAAATGAAACACACTCAAATCTAATATGAAATATAATTTGGTAAAAGCGGTTTTTAAAATGAAATTTGATTCTTAGTTTTGGGGATATACGAATACAAACAAAATCAGAAGCCCTTGCTTGGTGCATTGAAAAAGTATGACCATTTTTCTGAGCTTTTATCTTTTCCTTTCACCATTGATAACAGCTCTTTGGCTGCCAATTCTGCAGAGGGCGGAAGGAATAGACGTATTTTAGCTTGGAAAGGAAATATGGCAGAAAGAAGAGTTTCAGCTGGCAAGCTACCCGGTCTTGAACACACTCTTCCAGGCATGTGTTAATCTTATTATGCTCTATCCCTCTTCAGCTATGAATAGTTTATCAAAATTAAGATATGTTCAAAAGAAATCATGCTTAAGTGACTTTGTAGTATCTTTGTGTACATCGTAAGGGTTTGGTGTTTATCGTATTAAAATCTTGGAACTATATTATTTCACAAAGTTCTAGAAACTCTCTATATTTTCGTGTGTATAGGCTTCCATAATGTCATTCCATCACAGACTTTATATTGCTACATTCAAACTTAAGTAAGTTCTGTGGTTTCTCAAGAAACTTAATGAATATAAATGAAAGGCAAAGAAAAGCGGATTCTGAAAACTTTAATTCAAGAAGTAATAATGGGAGACATGCTGGAACCAGTTCAAGGGGTTCAGGTTTAAATTCTTCAACTATAAAACAATTTCCATGAATATGACAGCAATAGCTTGCAGTGAAAGCTTTAACCAGATCTACTTTAAGGCACAGAAATAAAAGAAGACAATATTTCTTCTTAATAGGGAGTTGTGGCGGGCTATTGATGAAAGGCAATCAGAAAAACACTGAGAGGGGGAGGGGGTGAATCAGTGTTTTAACGAATTTAACTTCTTAAATTAAAATATTAGAACAAGATGCAGAAAATACAGAGACACACATTTTATCTCGTGGAAAACCCAACAGGTTAAAAAACCACAGTATCACTAATAAAAAAAAAATGTGGGCTCCAACCCAATACAAAAGTGAGCTGCAACTCACTGAAAGGAAGCACCAACTTAGAACTCCTTACAAAAGGGCACCAACCTATTCAAACAAGATGACTAAATATTGAGAATATGTTCAACTCATACATAGCTATGAATTCTCCCAGTTAAGCTTACAAAAAGTACACATCATTTACAGATTTAGTTCAACATGATTTTCTCAAGAAAGCCTCAATGATAACACAATCAACAAACTAAAAATCAAACCCTGAGAGAACACAGTACTTTGACAGATTCTCCTTTTGTTTCACACTTATGTATATTATTTGCACTTCAACTTATACATGCACCCCCTTCATAATAAGTTACCTATCTCAAGAAAACAAACTTGTTAAAGAAAAGATGTCCAAAAGCCCCGCACAAATAATAACTCCAGAATATTTTAAAAGAAAGACGACACTTCCAGAATTCATTCAGACTTCAATCTCTTGTTCTAGTCTTAAAAAAAAAATCACAACACCCATCTAAGAATAGTCTTCACGATAGAAGCATGTATACATCTGAAGCCACATTACTAGAAGCGTTACAAAAATCTGACAGCCTCCACATAATTCTGAAATCATCCATGATATCTTAACGCACACCCCTTTTTGACCATGCATCAGTTTTCTTTATTTAACACGACTCATACCATTTATTCTTAGCATTTTAAAAGCTTTGTTTGAAACTCCAGCCAAGTGTCGTGAGACCTGGAAATAGAATCACTGACAACTCCATCACTTTTGTCTTTAATAGAATGGAGACAATTCTAAAGTGATTTCCATTATATTTCTGCCAAGAAAGAATCGCCAGCTGTCCACCACAAATATAGAATAAATAAAACTCCACATATTTGTCTTCAAAGAATACACGACACTATAAAATGCAAGCAGCTCTCCATAAGAATGAGGACACACGGCACAATATATATAAAACACTCCCAACCACTATCGTACTCACAACACAAATTACTAATTCATCCAAATTTGAAGAGTCAACAGCTGACTTAGCAAAGGTTATAATCTGATGATGACAAGTAGACAAATAGGCAGGCAGCTAGCTCATGACAAGTAGGCACCTAAGCACCCAACTCGTGACAAGTAGGCACCTAAGCAGCTAGCTCAACCAAGTAGGCATACAAGCAACTCGCTCAACCAAGTAGGCACACAGGCAACTCAACGAAGTATACAAACAACTAGCTCAACCAAGTAAGTACACAGGCAGCTCAACCAAGTATACAAGCACCTCAATTGAAATCTCTAATATATACACAATCTTGATCACCAACCTTTTGACATTAATAAAAAAACATCCAACAATCTCCCCCTTTTTGTCATTGATGGCAACCCAATCTGCAGCAAGTCTTAGATAGAAACCAAGAACTTTACTGAAACAAACTGCTCCCCCTGTCTTACTACTCCCCCTTTGACATCAATGACTGAAACATGTAACCAAACTACAACCAAACTGAAAAACTGAAACAGGGCTAAAAAGATGGACCAATGAAGCACTCTCCCTGATAAAGACAACTCATCAATGGTGGAGTGAAATCACTCCAAGTTTTTGCCTGAGATATTCAAAAGTTTCTCGCGGCAATGGCTTTGTAAATATATCAACAACCTGCTCTTTAGAACACACATATTCCAACTTGACAATTTGATTAGCCACTTGTTCACGCAAATAGTGATATTTAATAGGAATATGCTTAGTGTGAGAATGCAACACAGGATTTTTTGAAATATCAATAGCACTAGTATTGTCACATGGAATAGAAATAGGTTCAGCAAATTCAATTTTAAAATCTTGCAATGTGTGCTTCATCCAAATCACATAAGTGCGGCAAGATACAGCTGCTATGTATTCCGCTTCTGTTGTGGATAAAGAAGTAGATGTTTGTTTCTTACTGAGTCATGAAACAAGGCAGCCGCCAACAAAGAAAGCACCTCCGCTTGTGCTTTTTCTATCATCTATTGAACCTCCCCAGTCTACATCAGTGTAAGTCATTAGTGTAAAATCTGGACAATTAGAATACCATAGACCAAAATTGATAGTTCCCTTGAGATACTTAAAGATGCTTTTCACTGCTTGCCCATGAGTTTCTTTAGGTGTGGCCTGAAATCTTGCGACTTATCCAACAGCTTGCATAATGTCAGGTCTTGTAGCTGTAACGTATAATAAGCTGCCTACGATAGACCTGTAAAAAGTCTGATTAGTATTGAGAGATTCATCATCTTTACTAAGTTTGCATCCTATTTCCATGGGTGTACTAACTGGATTACAGTCCTCCATTCTAAACCCTTCTAACATCTCTCTAATATACTTTGTTTGAGAGATAAAGATACCATCTGTTAACTGCTGAATTTGAAGACCCGGAAAGAAAGACAACTCACCCAACATAGACATTTCAAACTCTTGTTTCATATTTTCAGCAAACTCCTTGCTCATACCTGTACAATCACTCCCAAAAATTAGATCATCCACATAAACAACAACTAAGATGTTGTTACCTTCTTCCTTTATATATAAATTGTTGTCGGCAACACCTTTTCTGAAAGCTTGCTACAGTAAGTATTTGTCCAGCCTGTCATACCAAGCTCATGGAGCTTGTTTAAGACCATATAGTGCCTTTTTTAGCTTGCAAACATAGTCAAGTTTGTTAGTCAACACAAAACCATAAGGCCACTCAACATAAACTTCTTCATTTAGATCACCATTAAGAAATGTGGATTTAATGTCCATTTGAAACCTTTATGAGGCAAAAGCAAGAAAGAGTCTAATAGCTTCTAGACGTGCTATAGGGGCAAATGTTTCATCATAATCCACACTTTCTATTTGAGCATACCCTTTACAAACTAAACGTGTTTTATTTCTTACCACTTGACCTTCCTCATTTAGCTTATTACGGTAGACCCATTTCGTGCCAATGACATTCTTGTCTTTGGGTTTAGGCACAAGCTCCCATGTGTCCTTCTTTTGAATCTGCTCAAGTTCCTCTTCCATAGCAGCTATCCAATATTTATCTTCAGCTGCTTCTTCAAAACACTTAGGCTCAAACATAGAAATCAGTGAAATGTCCTCATCTTCAAAATAATTTACATTCCTCCTAGTAGTCCTAGTCCTATTTTCAGGTAAGACTTGCTCAATAGGATGATTTCTTTGAACAAACTTAGGAGTTTTGTAGGATGTCTTACCAAGGTCATTTTCATATTCATTTTTAGAGTGTGATCTTGCTGTCCCAGCCTGTGTACTAGAACAAGATGCATTTCCAGCTTGTGATTGTGAATTTTTTGGAGAATTTTGAGTGTCATTACTCGCTGTCCCTGCTTGTGGTGGTGGAGAAGAGGGTTGAATTGCACTACTTGTCTCCTCCTTTTGATTAATGCTGCTGCCATTTCCATTCTCATGAAAAGTGTTAGTTATTTCATGAACTTTTGCATTAACACATTCAACAATTTTATGCAACCTTTTGTTGAAACATCTATAAGCTTTGCTTTTAGAAGAATAACCTAAGAAGATACCCTCATCTGATCTAGAATCAAACTTACCTAGATTATTATCATCCCTTTTGATATAACAAGGACTAACAAAAATCTTAAAGTATTTGACAATTGCTGGTTTACCTTTCCACAGTTCATAAGGTGTCTTGTTATATTTGGTTCTTAACAAACCTTTGTTTAGGATATACACAGCTATGTGGACAGCTTCTCTCCAAAAAGTATCACTAACCTTGGCCTCATTCATCATACTGCGGGCCATTTCTTGCACAGTTCTATTCTTCCTCTCAACAACACCATTTTGTTGTGGTGTTCTAAGTGCTAAAACTTGTCTCATAATTCCATGTTGCTCACAAAAACTCACAAATTCATTAGAAGTAAATTCACCACCATTATCAGAGCGCAGACATCTAATCTTCAAATCCATTTCATTCTCTACTAATGCTTTAAATGCTTTAATTTTTTCTCGTGCCTCTGATTTTTCTTTTAAAAAAGTAACCCATGTCATGTCGGTAAAGTCATCTATTAACAACATAAAATATATTTCACCTTGCAAGCTTGCTGTCCTAGTTGGTCCACATAGATCCCTATGGACTAACTCAAGTGGTTTGGAGCTAGATAAATCTTTGGGTTTGAAATTTGTTCTTGTTTGCTTCCCCATATGACAATTTTTGCAAATAATGTCTGCCGATTTCTCTAGTTGAGGAATATCTCTAACAGCTTCCTTCTTGCTGATCCTAATCAAATTCTCAAAATTCATGTGCCCAAGCCTCCTATGCCATAGCCAAGATTCATGAAACTGACTTAAACAACATGTTTCACTGTTAAAATCATCAAGAATATAAAGATTGTTTTCTGCCCTAGTAGCATTTGCAATACGTTTTTTCATTTTTGCTTATAGTGCAACAATTTGAATTGAAGGAAAGATCATACCTTGATCACATAATTGACTCACACTTAGCAAGTTGTGTTTCAGACCTCTAACATATAGCACATTTTCTACTTTTGTCTCACCATCATTTAAAACAAGAGTGCCTATACCTGCTACTTTTGCAAAAGAACTACCTCCAAATCTGACTTTACCTCCATTCATTCTTTTGAGTGTAAGAAATTTACTCTTGTCACCACTCATATGTCTAGAGTAGCCACTGTCAACGTACCAAGTATCCTTTTCATTTTGTGCAAGGAATGTTGTTTGCACAACTAAAGCTACCTCTGAACTTTTCTTTTCTTTCTTCTTCCAAACTTTCAAGTACTTTTTTTTCTCCTTTTCATCCTTCTTCTTAGACAAATCTGTCAATAAACTCTTACAAAACTTTGCAGAATGACCAAGGTTATTGCATTTGAAACAAACAACGTTATAATTCCTCAATGGAGTAAAAGAGTTCTGATTTACAAAACTGAAATTTCTTTTAGGAAATCCTCTACAATTTGCAGCCTTGTGACCATAAAAGTTGCAGGAAAAACAATAGCCATAGAAATATGCATTTCTATAACTACTCACATGAGCATGTCTAGTATTAGACAAATTGTCAATGCTCCTATTTCTGTTTTTGAAAACAAAATCAGCATTGGGCTTTCTTTGTTTACCTTCTGTAGATTTAGAGCATTGACCTTCATCATGGCCAATTCCACTCTTGTCAAAGGGCTGCTTTTGAGAGCTCAATCAGCCATCTAGTGACATTGCATTATTCTGAAAGGTGTTCTCATTGCTGAGCTGTTGAGAAGACTTTTCAAGCTTTCTCAAAGACACGATTTCTCTTTCAAGTTTCTCACAAGTAGCCTCCTTGTCTTTGAATTGTTTTCTGAGATCTTCTTCAACCTTTTTGCTTTTTCAATCTGAATTTTCAAATCACTCACAATCTTTTCAGCAGCTTCTAGAACCAGAGTTTTCTTAGAAACTTCATCATTTTCTTCTTGTAGCAGCAGCTTAAGATTCTGATTTTTCTTTTTAAGTCTCTTGATTTCAGCTAGAGCAGCCATCAGCTCTAGTTCAAGATCAACTTCGTCCTCCTCTTCATCAACACGTTCTTCATTCTCTTGATTTTCATCACTTACTTCATCAGTTGAAACTTCATGTTCTTGATTTTTGTTAAGGTTTTAGGATCATTGCAAATGTAATAGCACTATTTGGTTGTATGTGTTTTCCAAATGGATCGATCTCTTTGTATTTATACATGACAAGGACAAGAAGAGACATGTCCCTTCATGGGACATGTCTATTCATTAATTTATTTTCTCAATTTAACTATTTAGTTATTATGAGAGTAATTATAATCCAACTTTTAATATATATATATATATATCAATGTATATAGTAATATCAATTATTATATGTATTGATATATATGTATATATATAATAAATCATTTCTCATAATAATCATATATCAATATTATTTATCTAACCGATGCTACAAACATCAATACTCCCTCTTAGCTAGGGAGGATAAATCAATCCAATGTCAACACTTAACAACATCAATCATATGATGTAAGCAATAAAGGCATCATCCTCAAGATGTAATCAGTAGAAACATAGTCTCAATGTGTGGATTGCCTCCATCGGCGATTCTATCCACAAGCCCTCGGGTGGATTGCCTCCATCGGCAATTCTATCCACAAGTTCTCGGGTGGATTGCCTCCATCGGCGATTCTATCTACAAGCTCTCGTGTGGATTGCCTCCATTGGTGATTCTATCCGCAAGTTCCCGGGTGGATTGCCTCAATCGGCGATCCTATCCACAAGTTATGTTATCTTGAGTATTGGCCAATCAGAATGTCAACACATGACATTCACCAAGTACTCAAGAGTTCATAAAGATATCATCTCATGATATCGAGAGCATTGACCTGCAGAATATCAAGTCTCATGATATTCACCAAGTGCTCAGAGTAATGGCCTGCAAAATATCAAGTCTCATGATATCCACCAAGTACTCAACAAATGTTCATAGGTAATGGGCACTTACCATAAGAACATTCACATCATCTATTATGATCTGTTTCAGCCATCACAAGATGTCTATCACAATAGAAGATCAAGTTATGGTAAGATTGTCACCTTCCAATAACTTTTGTAAATAGAAGTGATAATCATTTGGAAGTCGTCACTTCCTCATGATTTACACAGGGAGCAGGCCCATTAAAAACATTCATGATTCATTAGTATAATAATCAATTATATCAAGTTTACCTCAGAAGTGTTTCACCTTCAATAGTGAGCTCCCTCTCAATCAATATGATCAAGATTGTCACAAGTTGACTGAACCATTTGCTCCCTCTGAAGCTCAAGTTTATCAACTTCTTGACCTCTTTTGAAATGTCAGATTCCCTTTGCATCTAGTCTAAATCATCAATTCGTTTGCAAACATCAAGTTCTTTCTCCCTTGAATAAAATTATCTTGTGCTTTTGTCCTGAAGGTATGTCAGAGAGAGATTACAAATAGCTCACTAAACTATCTCGACAGAAAATACCAATGATAGAAGCATACAAGATTTTACTAACCAATAGTATAACATGAGTTACAAACTTTAAAAAAAAATTATGTGCATTAATAAAACATGGAATACTTATCTTTTATAAATTTCAAGTATTTCATTTTGTAAGGTGAGCCCATATAGAAAATATCATGCAAATTCACAGAATGATGTCTTCGTTCTCAAACATTACCATAATTCTTCACATGACCTATCTTGAATATCCAAAGGTTCTATACACTATGACAACCTTCAATATGATCGGATCTCCCTTCGAGTGGTTAGGCTTTTAAAGAAGGAACCTCGCTCTTTTACAGATTTTGCATAGACCCGTACACAGTCGGTCATAACTTTTGAATCTGACATTTTCTCTCCAATCGCTCCGATGAGATTCTTCTAAATTTGTTTATCACCAACATATCCAAAATTCAGCAAAATCCAATGGTGCATTTGTGAGATATGGTCCTCGTACTGAGACTGTATTTTATGAGACAATCACATTCAACATCAACAAACTACTCTCTTACATTTGCAACTTGGCTCTCATACCATGTTAAGGTTTTAGGATCATTGCAAATGTAATAGCACTATCTAATTGTATGTGTTTTCCAAATGCATTGATCTCTTTGTATTTATACATGACAAGGACAAGAAGAGACATGTCCCTTCATGGGACATGTCTATTCATTAATTTATTTTCTCAATTTAACTATTTAGTTATTATGAGAGTAATTACAATCCAAATTTATATATATATATATATATAGTAATATCAATTATTATATATATTGATATATATGTATATATATAATAAATCATCTCTCATAATAATCATATAGTCAATATTATTTATCTGACCGATGCTACAAACATCAACAATTTTCAGCATGTACTTCTTCCAAGGCCATGTACAAAATATCTTTGACTAAGGATTCTCCATATGTTTTCTGATTTTTTTCCCAAATCTCTTTAGTTGTATAGCAATGCATGACTTTCAAAAGTTTTATCTCAAATAAACAACTTAAGATCGCATTCATAGCTTTAGCATTACTATCAGAAGCCTTCTTCCCATCAGCATCTGTAGGAGGAATTTGAGAAATTGTATAACCGGTCTTCACACTATTCCAGACATCAAAACCAAGAGACTTTAGATATGTAAGCATTTGAACACTCCAGGGTGTAAAGTTGGAGCCGTCAAATAAGGCAACTCCACTTGCAGCATGAACTTTGGTAGTAGGTTCCTCTACAACCATGAATAAAATTTCATCATTCTGATTTTCTTCTTCACTGCTAAGAAAAAAATCACTATCCTCTTTCGAATAGAGGCTTTTCTTGAACTTTTAAAATTTCTTTCCCTTTTTGAGAAACCTCTTGGAATTTTTGAAATTAGAGTTTCTTTCATCATCGTTGTCCTCTTCTTTCTCATAGGGACACTTTGATGCAAAGTGACTTATCTTCCCACAATTAAAGCACTTTAATGGCAGCTTGCCCTTGTATTTGTCAAAACCACTTTTTCAGCTTTCTAACAAGATGAGCAGCTTCATCCTCTAAAGCTTCTTCCGAGCTCTCGTTGGATTTTTGCTCCTTTTCTTTACCCTTCTTTGAAGCTTTAAAGGTTGTTTCCCTTTTTGATGAGCCCTCAACATTAGTACGCATTTCATATGCAGTTAAGATTCTATTAGAGTTTAGGTGACTCTACAACACCCCAGGATCAAATGAAACACCAAGATAACTTCCACAAGAGAATGGCAAGACAATTGCATTAAGCTGCAAGAATGATATTATTGATAATGGACATTCATTCATTGATTGAATGAACTGAATCAAATGTACATAATAGGCCTCCTAATATAGGAAAGGCAATAAGAGAGAATGATAAGGAGTTTATAAGCTATCACCTATGCAAGGTGTAATCACATATCCACCAAAGGTGGATCGTCCTCCATTATGCAATGAAGTATGTGCCATAGGATGGGGATGATAATATGATATGTGCACTAAAGGTGGATCTCACACCTAAAGTGGAATTTCTCCTACACCATGTGCTTAATTAAGGTGCAAACTCCTAAGTGTCTCAATGACAAACTACTATGCAATGCATTATCCTAGGTAAGATTAACTAAAGTGTAATTAGGAATATTTAATTACACCAACAAATTCCATACAGCTTATCTGCAGTAAGTTGGTCCAAGTCAGTCATCTCTTCAAGAGCAGAAACTTTGGAGTCAAACCTCAAGGGCAGCGTGCGTAAAATCTTATAGACTAGAGTTTTGTCTTCAACCGTATCTCAAAGACCTTTCAAGGTATTCACTTCATTAATTCTTAGAAAGTAGGCTGCAATGTTCTCCTCCTCCTACATTTTAATACTTTCAAACAGCGTTCTATGGGTCTGAAGTTTGGCCTTTTCAACTTTGTCATCACCATGATATGCATTAAACAATTTGTCCCAAATTACTTCGGCTGTTTCACAATGCTTTACTTTGACAAACTCAGATTCTGAGAGACCAAAGAGAAGAGCATTCATTGCTTTAGCATTGTTCTCGAACAACTTCTTTTCATCCGGGTCTGTAGGTGGTGTAGTTGGAACGGTATAACCATTTACAATACTCATCCAAACATCAAAACATCAAAACCTAAAGACATAATGCATCTCTTCATTCTGATACTCCAGAAGGCATAATTTGCACCATCAAACAAAGGTGCTCTATTCGTGGCTAGACCTTCTAAGGCACTCATTTTTGACACAGTAAGGACCTACTCTCAAGCTTTTAAGCTATGACAGAGAGAACTTGCTCTGATACCAATTGAAAGGCAATTAAAAAAACACTGAGAGGGGGAGGGGGTGAATCAGTGTTTTAACGAATTTAACTTCTTAAATTAAAATTTTAGAACAAGATGCAGCAAAGACAGAGACACGGGTTTTATCTTATGGAAAACCCAACAGGTAAAAAACCACAGTATCACTAATCAAAAAAAAATGTGGGCTCCAACCCAATACAAAAGTGAGCTGCAACTCACTGAAAGGAAGCACCAACTTCGAACTCCTTACAAAAGGGCACCAACCTATTCAAACAAGATGACTAAATATTGAGAATATGTTCAGCTTATACATAGCTGTGAATTCTACCAGTTAAGCTTACAAAAAGTACACATCATTTACAGACTTAGTTCAACATGATTTTCTCAAGAAAGCCTCAATGATAACACAATCAACAAACTAAAATCAAACCCTAAGAGAACACAGTACTTTGATAGATTCTCCTTTCATTTCACACTTGTGTATATCATTTGCACTTCAACTTATACATGCACCCCCTTAATAATAAGTTATGTATCTCAAGAAAACAGACTTGTTAAAGAAAAGATGTTCAAAAGCCCCGCTCAAATAATAACTCTAAAATATTTTAAAAGAAAGACGACACTTCCAGATTTCATTCAGACTTCAATCTCTCATTCTAGTCTTAAAAAAAAAACCACAACACCCATCTAAGAATAGTCTTAACGATAGAAGCATGTATACATACATCTGCAGCCACATTACTAGAAGCGTTACAAAAATCTGAGAGCCTCTACATAATTCTGAAACCATTCATGATATCTTAACGCACACCCCTTTTTGACCATGCATCAATTTTCTTTATTTAACACGACTCATACCATTTATCCCTAGCGTTTTAAAAGCTTTATTTGAAACTCCAGCCAAGTGTTGTGAGACCTGGAAACAGAATCACTGACAACTCCATCACTTTCGTCTTTAATAGAATGGAGACAATTCTAAGTGATTTCCGTTATATTTCTGCCAAGAAAAAATCGTCAGTTGTCCACCACAAATATAGAATAAATAAAACTCCACCTATTTGTCTTCAAAGTATACACAGCACTATAAAATTCAAGCAGCTCCCGATAAGAATGAGGACACATGGCACAATATATATATAAAACGCTCCCAGCCACTATCGTACTCACAACACAAATTATTAATTCATCCAGATTTGAAGAGTCAACAACTGACTTAGAAAAGGTCATAATCTGATGATGACAAGTAGACAACTAGGCAGGCAGGCAGCTCATGACAAGTAGGCACCTAAGCATCCAGCTCATGACAAGTAGGCACACAGGTAGCTCAACCAAGTATACAAGCAACTGGCTCAACCAAGTAGGCACACAGGCAGCTCAACCAAGCATACAAGCACCTCAAGCAGCTGAAGCTGGTCAAGCACCTCAAGCACCTCAAGCAACTCAATTGAATTCTCTAATATTTACAATATCTTGATCACCAACCTTTTGACATCAATGATGAAAACATCCAACAATTAACTGAAACCTTTTTCAATCATACTTAAAGTTGAGTAGATAAAAATTGAAATGTCTAGAGTAATGTAAATATTGTTTATAGTTGTTCAAATACAGCAGTATGCTGGTAGAGCCTCGTTGTAGAGAGAGTTATTAAAGGAATACAGAGGTTTATTCTGTATCCAACCATTACTACTGTATGCATGAACAATGAAGAACATAATGCAATATGAAACTAGTGGTGTTTTGCAACCATGCCTCAAATGAGGAATGTTAAACGTACTAGGAATGCTAATAGTTGATAAATTGTTAAAACTACAAGTTGAACAAGATCAATTCAGATAAGAAACTACTAAAACTAGAGTCAAATCTGTTTCTACATCCAGAGCCTGTGCAATTTGACTAAGAGGCAACTTGGTTAGTCAATGTTGTTAATTTTAATAGCTAGATTTGAATTCTAGATAATAACAATAAATTAGACTTAAATCTAATATTTAATTAACATATTTTAATTTATATATTTAATTTAAATTAAAATAAAATCGTCTAAGGGTTGGGCCCTTCCTTCTCACGTTTTCCTTCTCTTGGCACCAAAGAATTAAATCCAAGGTCGGCCTTGGAAGCCGACCCTACATATATTTTTGTTTTTCCCTCATATATATGAGGACTTTCAGGTGTAAGGAAAATACAATGAACAAGGGCCACATGTGATATTTGTCTGCTACTCTAATCAGCGAAATCTCTTTGCTCCTCTGCAATACAATTACATCATACAAATTTTCTCCAGCTGCTTCAATCAACATAGGACTGCGAATTCATGGTGTGACTACAAACAGCAAACATAGGACTGCAAATTCATGCCCACGCATGTGCGACTTGACCTGCTCCTATCTACACACCAATCAAAGAATTAACAACAAGCTCATGGCAGTCTGATCCAACAGCAAACTAATGGCGGAGTTGTTTATCTGATTATAGACATCTGGGCATCCATTCAAGACTAAGATTTGATTAAGAATTCAAATCTGGGCTATTATTTGAATCAGTCCTCCACAGTTGATTTGCTTCGTGGATCGGTGATCCTCAGAAAATCTTCAGCAATGTCATTGTAAGTCAATTGGAGAGAAGTAATAATAATTGGATCTGAATGTTGGGTTTTTCCTCCTAGAGGTTTCCCAAGGTAAATTGTGTTGTGTCTTTTATTCTGATTTGTTTAAATTCTCTGCTCTGATTTAATTTTAGATCTGATTACTTAAAATTTAACATGGTATCAAAGCCAGGTTCTTACTAAACATGATCAGATCTAACTCATTATATATTAGATTTGTTTATTTTCTCTCTCTTGTTGTTGTTTTCAAAATGGTGACAGGGCTCAAGGTGGAGGACAGATTGGAAGGAGCTGTAAATTTCACATCATGGAAGGTTCGAGTGCTCCTTGCTCTAGAGGAAAATGATCTACTTCAATTTGTGCAAGGGCCAGCTCTTATTGAACCATCTGATCCGGATGAGTTAAGTCAATTTAAGAAGAATGCAGTAAAGGCAAAGAAAATTCTGATTGACTCCGTTAAAGATCATCTTGTTCCAATCATCTCCAGGGTAACTTCAGCACATGATATGTTCAAACAACTTGAGGGCATGTATGAGATCAACAATTTAAGCAAGGCTCTCACCCTAAGAAGGCAACTTCTTCAAATCAAGATGGACAAGGGAGAAACCATAATGACATTTTTCATGAGGATTGCTGAATTAAGGGATCAGATTCAAACTATGGATGGAGAAGTGGTGGACAGGGACCTTGTTATGCTAGCTCTCAATGGCCTACCTCATTCTTGGGAACCATTCATTCAAGGTTTGAGTGGTGGAGGTATTCTTCCTTCCTTTGATTGTCTTAGAGCTGATTGTATTCAAGAAGAATCTCGTCTAAATGCTAGAGGATTTAGAAGTTCTTCTTCTTCTTTAGAAAATCAAGTTCTTGCAGCTCAATCCTTTAAGATGTTGAAGTTGAGTAGCTGCGACAGAGACTTCAACATTGATTTTTGTTGTTACCTTCTACATCTAGTTATATTAGACATTTTGGTAAGCCATATTGTTGATGCTCGTATTGCTTCAATTCGCACATCTTTGGTGACATGGACTTCATGTATTATTTGGCACCATTGTCGTTAGTGATTGTTGTGAGGTTTCACACCATCTCCCCCAAAAAAAAATTTGGGGACCCCCATTTTCGAGCAAACCTTGGCTTTTTCCTTGATCCTGGCTTAGCGAGGCCATAGCAAATTTTGGTCTTAGACGGATGATTTTTGAAGATTATTGAAATTGAACCTTGGGCCTTCATTTTCGAATTTGTTTTGATTGTAGTTTGGTCGTGTTTAGAGAACCTTGCCATATTTTGATTTGCCAAAAGGGGAGATTTGAGACGATCTAGGCCTATCATCTTTATTAATTTCGAAAATTTGCTTTGAAATCTCAAAATTTGGCCACTTTATTTAAAATCTAAACTAGACCTATCACCTTGTAAACTATAAAATCTGAGCATTTATTTAAATCTGGGCATCAATATTCGAAAATTTGGCCTTTAGAAATTTAAAATCTGGGCACTAAGATTTAAAAAGTGAGCAATAAATTAAAGTCCGGGCAATCAAATTTAAAATCTGCATTGAAAACATAAATTCTAAGCATTGATCTCAAAAATCTGGCCCTCAATGAGTGCGTGTGGCATTAAAAATGAAACTTAGGACCTCTTTTTTGTAATGGCGTAACCTATCTCCAATGCAATTCGAAAATCTAAGTTTGATAGATAAAATTTAATACAAGTTTCAATGCAAATTCAAATTTTGTAGTAGGTCGGCCCCTTTTATGGATGGAATTAATTAATTTTGTTGTTTTATTTGCCCAGGTCGGCCCTGCAATTTAAGGGAAGGTTTGATATAAATAAGAGGCAGCTTCCCTCTTCTCCTCACCATCCTTTCTCTCCATTCCATCAGGGCATTTGGTGAGCAGCGAAAATATTAAGGAGAAGCGAACTTTTGTCTAAGGAGGAGCGAATTATCAAAGCAGAGAGGGCAGTGACTCTGACTGGAAATTTGTGAATTGGTAGCAGACCTGCCATAGAATCTGATGCCCAGGCCAGCGAGTTTATGACAGAGAGCTGCTATTTGGTAGTAAAGACCACAGTTTGGAAAGAAGACCTGCGACATTGTCTAAGGAGACCTGCAGTATGTGAATTAACGAGCATGCCAGCGACATTGTTTGAGGGTACAGCAATTGTTTAGTACAGCGAGTTTATGAGAAGGGCCTGCTACTTGATTGCCCAGGCTGCCATTGTTAGGGAGACTTGCGATTTTTGTTGGAGGGCCTGCTATTTGATAGCAAGGGGCAGAATTTTAGAGGGCCACGAATTGTGAAGGTAGAGGCCACGAATTTTGAAAGGAAACAGCCACAGATTTGCCCATGCCTGCCTATTTGAGGGAAAAATTTGCAAAATTTGGTGAGTGGACTGAACTATTTTCTTAATTGTTATCTTTTTCTTTGGTGGTTGATTGTTTGGTGTAGGAGACAAGCTTCATGATTGAAGGTGAAGGCTGGTCTAAAAGACAGATTTTCTCCTTGTTCTCGCTTAGTACATTTCCCTATTTTCTTGCTTGCATCATCCATCCATCACCTCATCATCTCACTAGGGCTTGAAGTTGGGAGATATAAGTGTAGTTTCCGTTTAGGATTTGGAGACAGAAGATATAAGTGGTAGTCCCACCCCTAGGAAAGAAGTTGGAAAATATAAGTGTAGTCCATCTCATAGGTAACGAAGAGGCAGAAATAAGTGATAGTCCATCCCTAAGAGAAGAGGCAGAGATAAGTGTAGAGTGATAGGAATTGGCGAAGCAGAAATATGTTTGATCATCCCTAGACGAAGGGGCAGAAATAAGTGTAATCCCACCTCACTGTAGAAAGAAGGGGCAGAAATAAGTGTTTAGGATGGCAGATACTAAGCAAGCAAGAACCCAAAGGGAATTAATACCAAAAGAGACAAGGAAGACATGACGCCAACATCGGCACCATAGATATGGTACAATTGAGAGATAGGTTGAAAGGAGGCCAGTCCTCTATGGCGAAGAAGATCAGTAAGTGTGGAATTGTACAAGGAAGTGTTCAATATACCCCAACAAAAGGGCAGGATAGCGGCCAGGTTCTTTCAAGACAATCAAGATGCCTACCTCGCTCTACTAAAGCAGAATTGGTTGCACGAAGGCAAGAAGGGAGTCACCAAGTCATCAAGGCTCACCAGGTCAGATTTCAAATCAAAGTATGGCGACCTTATTGTGCTTCTCAACCGGGTCATGGGCTCCGCTCAAGGTACACAGTTTGATCCTTGGATGTATTATTTTATTGAAGGAATTGAAAATGGAAAAAGAAAATTTGATTGGGTTAGAATCATTAGTGAGAACTTAGAGTTACAACTTAGGACAGTACAAAATCAGAAGCAATTCTACATGGGGGCCTACCTCTTCTATTTGAATGGAAGGCTGTTAGTGATGCTTTGCTAGTCGAACCAAATCCAATTTTGGGGAGATGCACTGCACCACTATGGTTGAGACAGATGCTTATGCCAAGGGGGTGAAGTTGTGGCAATCCGGGCAATTGAAGACATTCAAAGGTTGGCCAAAGAGGAAAACATTAGTAAGGAGGCAGGTTTCATTGCAAATTGGAAGAGATTTGAAGATATTTGAGGCTAGGCAGGGCTTGGCTATTTGTGCAAGCTAGTTTGGTTAGATTTGAGAAGGAGGTATGGCCGAGGCAGGTGCCCCCAGAACCCAAGAGTATTGAAGCAAAGGGGGGGTGCATACAAACCAAATTCGAGTAGGAAGGTTGAAAGGAAGGCAAGGATAATGAAGGGGTCAAGTTTGATTTCAAGGTGGTGGCCAAGAGCAAGGCTCTCAATTTGCAAAGAGGTTCACATCCAAACAAGCCACCGAGGCCAAGGCAAGATTACCCCAAGTGCATAGAGACCTCACCCTTTCAAGGTCAGGACATCAGGTACAAGCAAGTTCAAGCGGTGATGAGAAAGTTTCTAAGGACGAGCTCAAGCATCCAAAGCTTCACCTCATCTCAAAGATTAAATAAATTTATAAGATAAGGTTGATGAGGTGGCAATTTCATGTGCATGCAATCAAATCATGCCAAGCGTCCTATGTTCTCATTGGTTGACAAATTATTGTAATTTTCTCATTGGCCCACAAAGTTGGTGTCCTCATGTAATTGGTTGAAAGATGGTAATCCTAATTAGGGTTTGTAAGGTTTAATCTTGGCCCTTGATTTTGCCTTTTAATCTTGGCCACTCATTGTAATTTTGAGCCTCTATATAAGGCCATTTGTTCTCATTTGTAAAAGGGAGTTATGTTGGAGAATTGTTGCCAAAATACTATCAAAATTGTTCTTTATTCATTGTTGTGGCTTGCATAGTGGATATACATGATCATTTTGGTGTATTGCATGTTTCTTCTCATCTCTTAAATTAAAGTAGGATTTCATTTCATGTTGTTAGAGTAGAAATAGATGGCTAGTTGTATGGTGATGTTAGTGAATGTTTGATAGAGATCTATATACTAGAACACTAGCATCCTAGCGGCTTGTTAGGAAGCCTTGTGTGGTAATCTAGTCCAATTCCCCTTGAATCATTGCATCTATGGAGGTAGCGCCGCTGGCAAGCTTTCATTTGGTTGGATTCCCGTCCATTTGCTAATTTCTTCATTCATAGTAGTAGTAGAGCAGTAAGCAGTTAGTGGTAGGAGTAGTTGAAAGTGAAAGTGATCAAGGAGAAAAGAACAAGTCAAGCAAGCGAAGTACCACCAAGTTATCTTTGAATGAACAACGTAAGCCCGCCTATGTAATTAACCAGCAAATCACATTAATATAACTGAGTTAGTATCCACAGGTGTAAGGAACCTTGGAGTTTTCTCATGTTCTTCATGAGTATATACTTTTCAAGAGAGGGTTGAGTGTTTGGTATTCTATATCAAGTATTCAATTGCTATATGTTATGTAGTGGTACAAAACTGACATCAACAGTGATTAAGCAAGTGCTTAATCACCAATGACAGGTGTATTTGTTGTCGGGCCATGCTTTATTCTTTTTGGCATCATCATACTTTACATTATAGGTATGAACCGATTGATTATTGTTGGTTCCTTTTTGTTTCATAACAATTGGATAACCGGTTTTCATTATCGGCACTTAATATTATTAATGATATCTGCACCACCATCTTTGTAACGCCTAAGATGATGGCGCTTCACCTTAATTGGTGGAACGCCAAGTAAGGTGAAGTGTCACCTTCCCAGGCGCACTTCATTATGATTGTGAGCTTTCTTTTGCTATCAGTAATTATTCATTGGCAGACCCATTTTCGGTTTTGGGCGCGACCAACAAGATAGACACGAAAAATAAAAGTACCAGCTCTTTCAGTATTTGGTTCTCCATGTGAAGGACTTTTATAACAGAGATCTATGTTTGTGCATTAGGGAGTATGCAAACATTTCATGCTCTATGAGTGAGCTATTTTATGTGCGGCTATATCATTTACGCAGTGTGTTTAATTTCAATTGTTTATATTATTGTACTTGATCATCGTATGGTCATTGAAGCATCATTTCTGTGTAAGACATTATAAAGCTTATTGACTATTAAGCTGTGACGTCAATGAGAGCTACATATCGTATTTGGTGTTGAATCTCAATAAAGGATACTATTTTTTGTGGGTTGGGTTGTTTCCCTCGGTGAGGAGGGTTTTTCCCAGGATGAAAGATTGTGGCTTCTGCTTTTGTTTATTTTGTATTGCACTCTCTTTTGTTCTGCTCCATTCTGGTTCAATTTTAACATAAGGTGGAAATTGGAAGAACAACTTCAAAAGGAATAACAATTTCAGATCTCGAGACAACAATAATCCAAGGAAGAGACCTAAGGATTTTTCTCACATTCATTGTTTCAGATGTGACAAATTTGGTCACTATGCCAAGGAATGCAGATTCAACCAAAATATCAAGAAACACACATCAATGAAGTTGATGATAAGGAAAACAAGGAAGACTTTCTTTTCATTTATGCCTTATCTAATAATATTCCTACTGACAGTGACACTTGGTTGATTGATAGTGGTGCTTCGAGGCATATAACAGGTTATAGGAATCAACTTACATATTTGACTGAGAAGGAATCAAATCTTCATGCGGTCATTGGAGATGATGCTCAATACTCCGTAAGAGGTTTTGGTAACACAACTCTCAACTTGGATTCTGGTATCTCATTACAGTTATCTGATATCTTATTTGTTCCCGGAATTAAAAGGAATTTAATTTCTATTTCTGCTCTAGAAGATAAAAGTTATCAAATTGCTTTTTCTAAAGGTAGAGTTTTAGCCTGGCCTAAGAAATCTAACATCAAATCTACTAGAGTTATTGGTAGAAGATTTGAAAGCCTCTACAAGCTTTCAGCTCGTCCTTTCCAAGCTCTTATTAGCTCTTTAGCTGAGTCTAGCGATCTATGGCACCGGAGACTTGATCATCTTCACTACCGTGCTCTTCCTATACACTTGAAAGGATGGTCAAAGGTATGCCTAAACTTAGTCATGTTCATGATGATGTATGCAAAGGTTGTGCAATAGGTAAAAATATTAAAAATTCTTTTCAGAAAAGTGAATCTAGATCTAAAGAAAAACTTGCTCTTATCCATCCTGATTTATGTGGTCCAATGTCAGTTGCATCTTCTAGTAGTTGTTTATATTATGTTACTTTCATAGATAATTTCTCTAAGAAAACTTGGCTTTACTTTTTAAAGACAAAAGAATCTGATGAAGTCATAACTAGGTTTAAAGAGATTAAATCTCTAGTTGAAAATATTTCTGGTAAACGCATTAAGATTCTTAGATTTGACAATGGAGGTGAGTACACCTCAAATGTCTTTCATGACTTTTGTGTAGAAGCATGGATCAAGAGGGAGTTATGTGTTCCTTACAACCCTCAACAAAATGGAATTGCTAAAAGGAAGAACAAGACCATTATTGAATCAGCTAAAGCTATGATTCATGATCAGAATCTGCAATTGTTCCTTTGGGTTAAAGCTGCTAAGATTATCGTTTACATCCAAAACAGGTGTCCCCACAACGTTCTGAAAGATATGACTCCAGAAGAAGCATTCACAGGAGAGAAACCTAACGCCAGCCATTTGAGGATCTTTGGAAGTCCAGTCTACATTCACATCCCGAAGCAGAAAAGAACCAAATTGGAACCATCTGGTAAGAAAGGTATACTTGTTGGCTATAGTGAGAATTCCAAAGCTTTTAGAATCTATATTCCAAGTCAAAGGTATATTGAGGTAAGTAGAGATGTTACTTTTGAAGAAAACATTGCATTAAGAAAATCTAAAAGTTCCTTGATTGAAGATGAAAATGTTACTAACAAAAATCATAAGATGGATGTTGATTATAATGTTGAGTTTCAGAGGGAGTCTACAGGTCCTCTCGATCCAATCAGTCATGATGAACCTTTAGTTCCCACAAATGATCCTAGCAGCAACATCATAAACAAGAAAATATCACTTTGGGTGAAGAACACAATTCAAGAGGCAGAACAATTCGCTGCTCCTCCTAGCACTTTCCGAGAAAGCAGAAGACCTCAAGCCTTCTCCAACTATGTGACCTTGATGTGCAACTTCATTGAAAGTGAACCTGTCAACGCAAGAAAAGCTATGGATCAGCTTGAGTGGAAAAATGCCATGGATGAATAATACGAGTCCATCATCAAGAATGACATGTGGGAGATTGTGCCTAGACCCAAAGGTAAGTTTGTTGTATCTTCTAAATGGTTATTTAAAATTAAGCATTCTGCTGATGGTAGTATTGAGAAATTAAAAGCTAGATTTGTAGCTCATGGTTTTTCTCAAAAGGAAGGTATAGACTATGAAGAAACCTTTGCCCTTGTAGCTAGATATTCTTCTATCAGGTCTATCATAGCCATTGTTACAGCTAAATGTTGAAAGTTGCACCAAATGGATGTCAAGACTGCTTTTCTCAATGGTGTCATTGAAGAAGAAGTTTATATCGAGCAACCTGAAGAATATGAGATCCACAAAAAAGAAACTCATGTGTGCAGGTTGAAGAAAGCTCTCTACGGTTTGAAACAAGCTCCTCGTGCATGGTATGAAAGAATTGATAAGTACTTAATATGTTTGGAATTTTGTAAGAATAATGTTGATCCTAACATTTATTTCAAAGTCCTTAATGATGAGATGTTGATTTTGGTCTTATATGTTGATGACTTATTTCTAACTGGAAAGAAGATATAATCATTAGATGCAAGGAGTTAGCTTCTGAATTTGAAATGAAAGACTTGGGACTTATGCATTATTTTCTTGGCTTAGAAGTTTGGCAAGGGCCTAATGAAATTATTTTAAGTCAAGGACAATATACTTTAGACATTTTGAAAAGATTTGGCATGTTGGATTGTAAACCTATGTCTACACCTATGGAGACTAATCTGAAAAAGTTGAGTGCATGTGCAGAAAATTTTGATTTTACAGATGCTACAGAATATAGGCAGTTGATCGGGTCTTTGATGTATCTAGTTAACACTAAACCGGATATATGCTATGTTGTTAGTGCACTCAGCTAGTTCATGAACAAACCTAAGCATGTTCATCTTGTTACTGCTAAACACATCTTGAGATATTTACATGGCACAGTTGACTATGGGCTGAAGTACTCTTCCAATATAATTTCCTTGGAAGGATTTTGTGACTCAGATTGGGCAAGCGATGTCACTGGAAAGAAGAGCACTTCGGGTTTATGTTTCAGTTTGGGATCTGCCATGATCTCTTGGGCCAGCAGGAAGCAGTCTTCAGTTGCATTGAGTACAACTCAAGCTGAGTACATTGCAGCAAGTGTTGCTTCAAGAGAAGCAGTGTGGCTTCGTAAACTTCTTATTGACCTGTTTAGACAACCATTAGATCCTACCATTATTCATTGTGATAACCAGAGTTATATAAAGATGTCTGTCAATCCTGTATTTCATGACAAATCTAAACATGTGGAAACCCATTATCACTTCATTCGAGATATGGTACAGAGAGGTGCCATCCAGCTAAAGTACATCAACACTGATGAGCAAGTGGCAAATATTCTTACCAAGCCACTTAACACGGTGAAGTTTGAATACCTTTGTGAAAAGGCTTGGACTTGTAAAGATACCTGCTATTGCTGAGAGGGAGTCTCAGCTTCACTGATGTATCTTGTTTATGTATTTGATTTTTCCACCCTTTGCAAGTAATGCAAGGTGGTCATTGTTTTTAGTTGTACCTTGTATCTTCCTTGAGAGAAGAAATGTAAAACCACCCTCTGCAGGCAATGCAAGGTGCAGATGAATCTATGTTTTATCACCCTCTGCAAGCAATGCAAGGTGATGTTGTAATTAAAGTCTACCCCCTGCCGGCAATGCAAGGTGGCAATGTAATTAATTTGTTAAGTCCACCCTCTACGGGCAATGTAAGGTGGCAAAGTTTTTTTTTTTATCACCCTCTGCGGGCAATGCAAGGTGATCCTCCTTGAGGCTTGTCCTCTTCCACCCTCTACGGGGAATGTAAGGTGGATCCATTCTGCGAGTAGGCATGATGGAGATCATGAAAGGAGTTCATGATATTGCCTAGAATCCTCCCTAGCTAAGAGGGAGTGGTAATTTTAATAGCTAGATTCGAATTCTAGCTAATAAAAATAAATTAGACTTAAATCTAACATTTTAATTAACATTTTTTAATTTATATATTTAATTTAAATTAAAATAAAATCGTCTAAGGGCTGGGCCTTTCCTTCTCACATTTTCCTTCTCTTGGCGCCAAAGAATTAAATCCAAGGTCAGCCTTGGAAGCCGACCCTACATATATTTTTGTTAATATATGAGGACTTTCGGGTGTAAGGAAAATACAATGAACAAGGGCTACATGCGATATTTGTCTGCTACTCTAATCAGCGAAATCTCTCTGCTCCTCTGCAATACAATTACATCATATGAATTTCCTCCAGCTGCTTCAATCAATGAAGGACTGTATTCATGATGTGACTACAAACAGCAAACATAGGACTGCAAATTCATGGTGTGACTACAAACAGAAAACATAGGACTGTGAATTCGTGCCCAGGCATGTGTGACTTGACCTGCTCCAATCTACACATCAATCAGAGAATTAACAACAAGCTCATGGTGGTCTGATCCAGCAGCAAACTAATGGTGGAGCTGTTTATCTGATTATAGACATCTGGGCATCCATTCAAGACTGAGATCTGATTAAGAATTCAAATCTGGGCTATTATTTGAATCAGTCCTCCACAGTTGATTTGCTTCGTGGATTGGTGATCCTCAGCAAATCTTCAGCAATGTCATTGTAAGTCAATTGGAGAGAAGTAATAATAAATGGATCTGAATGCTGGGTTTTTCCTCCTAGAGGTTTCCGAGGGTAAAATGTGTTGTGTCTTTTATTCTGATTTGTTTAAATTCTCTGCTCTGATTTAATTTTAGATCTGATTACTTAAAATTTAACAAATTTGACTAATTCCTAATTTGTGCCCAGCCGAGTAGGTTGAAGAACTTGACTACATACGTGCTTGCATCCAGGAACCTTGGCCAAGGTACACTAAGCTATGTAGTGTTAGTCAGTTCGATTACTCCAGATACACCACCTAGTCAGAGTTCATACTAGATAGGAGTGGCTATAGAATGTGACTGACTAGAGTTGTGTAGGAACAACCACCAGATTCAGACGGCTTACCTCGTCGCCATGTTTACATCCCTGCGAAGAGTCGGGCTGCTTCAAGTAGAAAGTTGTGCAAGGGGGATCAGTAGATCTGTAGTTGGGTGGTAAAAACATACTAGTGATATTTTCCTTCCATGTTACATTGATACAATCAAGAAAGATATAATGGAATCCAACGCTAGTACACTCACAGTAAGTTTTTGTACTTACTTCGTCTTTCATGTTAAGTTAATTGACAAAGATGATGCATGTTAAGTTATCTTTCCTTTTAATAGTTTACTGTTCCGTTTAGAAGCAATTTCTTTACTTATGTTTTAAAAAAATAAATTAATTGATAATGTTAGCTTGTACTTAATTTACAGTTTTGCATTTTATGCTGGTTCATAGTTCTTTCTGTTTCAGCAGTTAGCTAGTTATTTCTGCTTCAGCAATTTGCATGTTACATGTCACTGCATATAAGCCTTTAATACATTCTCTTGATCTACCTCACAATCACCCATTTTACTTTTTCCTCTACCTTTAATTTGGAGGTGTTTGTTGTAATGTTGCCTCTAGCTTTTTCCTTTCTCTTTCCAAGGCCCGTTGATCTTTTGACTCAACTACATAAACTTATTTTTTAGATCCGCAGGCTGGTAGGACTACTGTTCTGATACCAATTGTAATGTCCCTTTCTAAAACATTTCTAGTGTTTGCCCTAAAACAATAATCCTTACTCAAAATGATAATAGCTTTGTCTAAAATTATGAATTTATTATGATATCAAATTAATAATTTATGACATAATTCTGAAAATAAATCGTATATTGATTTTCTACCATAATTCTCCTTCAAAATCTGATGATTTCCTCGTCTGTCTACTTTGAGAGTGCTTTCAGTTTCATCCCTAACTCAGCAATGGCAAATTAAATTTTTTTGTCCTTAACCTGCTAAGAGAATTTAAGGAGTTTCATCCTTAAAACTCCTAATTTACCTTGAATGGTTTTTGTCCTCTTTGACTGTAATTCACCGGTAAAGCATTTATTTCAAACTTGATCATCTTTGCAATGAAATGATTTGTCTTTTATATACATTTCTTGAGGGAGTCACCACCCTTCATCGCTGCCTTTGAGAATAATAATTCATTTTTTTCTTAAACTAATGTGCCAGCTCTATTTCATACTGATAGCACCACTTCTTAATTTAATTGATTGCATATATTTTGACCGTCTCTATTTTTTTCTAGAATGTGACGCCTTCAAAGACTGTAGGGACAGTTTTAATACTCTTTTGACCGTGAATTCGTGGTTTGATCTTTTCAATGAGAGGACAGTTGAGCAGTTGGGGCACTCATCATCAAGCTTCACAAGAAAATGGCGGAAATAAAAATTTCAGCATGTGAGACGGTCTGTCCCATAGACTATCTTTAGCCTCACAGTCGTTAAAATTATTTTTTTCTTTCTTTCTATGATGTGGGCGCTGTCTTTAAATCTCCTAGTCGCTGCAATCTGTTCGCCTTTTTGACGGGGGCAGTGGTGGCATTTTATAACCGAGTGAGTTAGCTTATTACCTTTTTATACAAAACGTGTTTTCACAGTCGTCCCCGTAATCATTACACCATAACTCGCAAACATGTATACTACGCTTATAGCCAGCGGTATTCGGGTTTAAAACTGGTCAACTATCTTATTGTAATCGAAGAAATATTTGTTTTCACACTATGGAATGTCTTCCTTTAAAAATGTCAAAACATCTATTACCACCCGTTTGGTTCAATGCAGACGCTCTGAACGAGCAGCAAAAGGATTTGATACATAAAATTTCCTCAAAACTGAAATGTAGCCTAGTTCTTTCTTTGATTACTCTTATTGACCGCACACCCTACGAGTATAGATTTAAGCCGAGATGCCCAAAGGAATAATAAGCATTAGCTCTGTTTGTAGTTCCTTAGCTAACCCTGATAATTATAGACCAGTTATTAATCCAAATACAAAGGTAAAATTGCACGCCCAGGACAAAAGCATGAGCTGAGAGATTGCAGTGTAAAAGCTTGGAGGTTAATAGTGATAAAATACCTTGACTAAAGTAACTTCCTCGGGCGTATCCATGTCCTCCTCCATTCTTATATTGTACAGATTCAGCCCAAACGTCTTCAATCTTCTAAACCTGGAGCTACAGAAGAAGCGAGGGCTTGAATCCAAAGCAGTTGCTCGTCATTGGGATTAAAAGCTATAACACATATATACATATGCATAAGGGCACTACAGAGACAAAGCGTTTTTTAATTTCACATTCATTTTTGAAGTGTCTTTGTAAGGGGAAGAGTCTTGGGTAAAAAACACAACATTGTGGGTTTTACCATTGTGGGCACAAGCCCACAATTATATGCATTTGTGCCCACAATTATATGCATAAGAGAAAAAAAGGCCATTTAGAAGTGTCTTTTTATAGACAATTTTGACTGTGTGCATGTTATTAAAATCATTCATTCATATCTACATATAGATGCCCTAATAACCATGCACTACAACCATCTCAAGAATCGTCAATATTTATGGAGAATTTGCTAGTAGTTGTGCGTTATGGTACCAATAAACTTGCACAACTCTTCTAATTTTAGTTTACAAATTTTAACTAATAAAGATACACATGGACGACTATTGGTATATGTGAAATTTATTAACAAGTTTTTAGTTGTCATTTTTTTTAGTAATTAGGGGTTGGGTGAGCAAGGAGTGAATTGTCATTGGAATGTGTTTCGTTATGGAGCCTTCCCCTATGTCCAAGTTTTTGGAAACTATTCTTTTATTTGGAACAAAAAATTAGACATAGGGAAAGTGTATGTAGCCAAACCCATTCCAATGACAGTTCACTCCTTGCTCACCCAACCCCACAATTACCAACTTTATAAAAAATAAAATAAAAAAATGACAACTAAAAACCCATCAATAAATTACCAATAATCATCCATATGTACCTCTATTAGTTAAAAATTGTAGACTTAAATTGGAAGAGTTGTGCAACTTTATTGGTACTATAATGCACAACTACTAGGGAATTTGTGCATTAGTATTAACAATCTATTTGGCTGTGGAGTCTTCCCCTAAGCCCAATCTTTTAGAAACTATTCTTCTTTTTTTAAACTATTCTTTAATAAAAGAATAGGTTTCAAAAAATTGGACATAGGGGAAGGGTTTGTAGCCAAACACGTTCTAATGACAGTTCACTCCTTGCTCACCCAACCCCCCAATTACCAACTCTAAAAATGAAAATTAAAAATCCATCAATAAGTTTCATATGTACCAATATACATCAATGTGTTCCTCTGTTAGTTAAAATTTGTAGACTTCAATTTGAAGAGTTGTGCAACTTTATTAGTACCATAGTGCACAACTACTAGGGAACTTGTGCATAAGTATTGACAATTATTGAGGTGATTATAATGCATGGTTATTAGGGCATCTTTGTTAGAGTAAAAAGGTTATTTGACTTAATTAATTAATTAATATGATTAAATTAATTAAGTTAGATAACCTGCAGGTGTTCACTAGGCTCTATGAGAATTCATCATTTCTTAATTCTAACATGATATCAAAATTTTAGATTATACGCTTCATGTTCATCTTTTGAGGGATCCTATCTTGCAAGTTGAGGTTTGTATATGACAATAAAAGATGCAAATTTAGAAGTTAAATTTTATGAGATCTTTTTGGTTGAGGGCATGAAAAATGAGGTGAAATTTAGAGGTGGTTGAAAAATCTAGGGACTTTTGGTGCAAAGTGGATCTCACCATTGAGCTCGTAATGCCCAAAAACCCCTAAATCCATATAAAATTTATCAAATTTGGGCTAAATTTTTGTAAGGATTGCAAACATATTCAAGTTGACACAAATTTTGAGTTGCCTGTATAGATCCATAAGGATGGTACCGCATGTGCCAACAATATGCATTCAAAATTTGGAGGTTTACGATAAATTATTTTTCTATCAAATTTGCATGTTAAGAAACATAAAGGTTTATTTTTTAAACTTGCATGTTTAAAAACCCTTTCCAAAAGTCAACAAAAGGCATGTGCATGCAATGCTGCCATAAAAAGTACATGTTGCAATTATGCTAACGTCAATAGGCCCACCATTGTTTTCAGCCAAAATTTGACAATCGTCAAACCATCAACCAGTTTGCCCCTTTTGTCATAAAGAGCAGCTTCTAATTTTTTGCTCATACGGTATCAAAATCGTACAAATGAGATATCGTCAAAAATTTGATTCCAAGCCCAATCCATTGGTGCAAGTTATTTTTTTAAAAAATTCCATTTTCAATGGTTTTTTTTTTTCCAAACAAAGTTAGAAGTTTTTTTTGCCTTCTCAGGGGGCATAACTTTTGCATCCAAACTCCATTTTTCAAAAATGAATAGGTGTTGGTGACGTAGTGCCAAGGTGGAGGAATCCCCAAAGGAGATGCCCAACCTTGTAGCTAAGAGTAACACAGGAAAGCAACAACTCAAATCTAGAGAGAGAATGCACGATCCAATATATTCATTTAGAGATCAAACAACATACATGTTGGATTTTCAGGTCTTCCCAGTTATGACCATATACAAGAAATGAATCTAAAATCCTAATCCTAATCTACCAAAGTCTCATATCTAGGTTTCTCTTATCAACTTCTACTACTCTACTCAAGGTACATCCAGTTATTACATATAGGCAACACCTCTAAAGGTTAGCCAAGAGAAAATTACATTCCCCGAGAAGGAAACGTGTTCCAACAAATATGTCTGACCCAAAATGAATCAAAGATCCAAGAAAAGGAAACAACAAGACGTGTGATCATAGGAAATGATTCACAGGAGATCCATGAACCATGTGTTACAATCGTAATGGTTGAAAGCCAAAGATCACCGACCGCACATCGAATCTCTAAATAGGTCCAAGCAAGCAATGAACACACTACCCAAGGACAATGAATGGATCAAATCTTGAGCAATCTTGAACAAAAGGAGATGTGATCACAGGGAGATGATCCTAGATAGGTCTAGAACAAGATTGTATGATCGCACATGTTATCTTGAACAAATGAAGATCGACCAACATAATCTCTCCAATCGGAAAAGAAGAACAAAATAAAAAGATTTTTTTTTGGTTGATGCAAGATTGCTATGAACATGTTAGTGAACACATTTGTCCAACAAAGAATACACAAATTGACCCCAAAAACCCACAAAGAAGAACAAATGTTACTAACAGTTGGATAAGTCATCATTGGATTGATGACTTTCCTCTTAATTGAGAGGTACAATTCCCTCTTAGAAGGTTTTCAATAAATAAAAATGTTGGTATGCTTTTCACCAGAAAGAAATAAAGGCATTAACACCTAATCATAACCATGAAGTAGATGAAAAGAGGTTCAAATATATAAATAAGATGAGTGTGAGAAAAATGATACAAAGCCCATTTTCCTTACACCCACAGATGATAACAAAGAAACAAAGAATATAACTCTCTTTTAATAGATAAATTAATCTGGAATCAAAGTTTCAGAATTAAGTATCCATACATCCTACTGAGACAAAATGATACTGAAAGTAATTATAAAGGGACAAAGACGAATATAATCCAATAATAACATTAATAAATTCACAGATTCATAAAAATGCTTTCATCATTTCTTCAATACCACAAATATGAGTTCACAGACCCCTACTCTTGCACCAACAGACTCTGCTAAAAAGACATCCTATCCCCTGTTACAAACAAAAAAATCCTCCCTCTCTCCTGTAGCTCACAAACTTCTGGAAAGAAGCCAAACCAAAAACCCCCTCTATCCTCTTTTTACCTCCTTTTTAAAGAAATCCTCCTCTAAGCCCTTTTTTTACTTTCATGTTGTCTTCTAGTTATATAATTGATTCTTGTGGAAACCTTTATCAATTATAAAATTGATCTTTTTAATATTTTTCACTTTACCGAATTCCTAATGTCTCAGTTGTCTTCTAAAAAGATTAAAACATGGAGATTAAACTTTATATGTATCAACCCCCTCTCATTGAGCACAATATTTAGCCTAAACATTGGCATGAGTAAATAACTAATATCTAGAGGATAAATTCTTTATGACTGTTGCATATTTCCCCCTTTTTTTGTGACAGTCAAAATCCATCTAGGTGCAGGGGGAATAACTATTTATCCCACTGTTGGATCTCCTTAATTTTGGATATGTTGGCGCAATCCTAGTTGCGCGCAACTTCACCAAAGCGATTTGGAAAATTCGATTTGAGTCAAAAGTTACAGGGCTTTGTGTAGAGGTCTAGAAAACTGTCAAAAAAAATCAGACTTGTTGTGTTAATGTCATCACCAACTTTCACATCCTTTGCACTTGGTGATGAAAGCACTTTACCATTCTTACAAAAATAATATCAAATAGGCCAAGATAATGTTATTGAACCTTGAATTTGGTTCACTAGTTAAATATTGATTTCAAACTTTATCAACTATATTTAAATTGCAAGTGTAGTCCACAAATTTCCAATGCCTTCCTCCATAATTGGTACAAAATTTCCTTCATAATTTGTGACTAAACCCACTTGTAAGAATGCTCCCACCCTAATATTTTATCATTTGAATTCCTTTAATGTTTCTTGCATTTAGAGAATTATGAATCCTTTAAAATTATGTTCAAACATAATTTGTGACTAAACCCACTTGTAAGAATGCTCCCACCCTGATATTTTATCATTTGAATTCCTTTAATGTTTCTTGCATTTTGAGAATTATGAATCCTTTAAAATTCTAAACTTTGAACATCAACCCGTACTATCGAACCTGCATCTTCAAACCTTTGAGCTTGAACCATTGAATTAGTGAACTGCATTAAACAAGTTTGAACCATTTTGAACTCTATTCAAAGTGATTCAACGAAGTGAACTTGTGCTTTGAGCCTAAATTCTAAATCTTTGAACCTCTACATTGAACCTGGTTGTATTTGAGCTTACCAATACTCAACAAAAAAATTAGAGATAGAATGATTGATTTTAAAATTTTGAGTTGGGGTCCATATATGGGCTAATAGAACCCACTATGCTCCTGCATCAGACACTTGGGGTTGATAAAATTGATGCTCCAAATTAGAGTTGTTTTCAACCTGAGTAGAATCCAAATGATCTAACTCAGATTGGGAAATCCAAGTAGCGTCCTCAATTGGTATGTTCTTCCACTTATCCAAGTACTCTATGTAACCCTTTTCTCTTGTACTCCTCCCAATTTTGTTATCTAATATCTTCTCAATTTCCTTAGTTTGCTTCTTAGGATATTCTTGCTTCATGTTTGTCTCATCATCTGACTCATGGTACTCGTACAAATCTACAATGTTGAATATAGGTGATATATCCATGTTAACTGGTGACTCAACCTCAAAATTATTACTACTATCAAATTTCTTTAGTATCTTGCAAGGCCAAAACTTCTTCATCTTCAGCTTATTGTAGGTTCCAAAAGGAAATATTCCCTTCTTCAAATTAATCATAACTTCGTCACCAACCTTAAAATTCTTATGTCTCCTAGATCAATTAGTTGTATCCTTATATTTTTTATTTCTATGTTCCAAATTATACTTCACCTCATCATGTATATTCTTCATAAATTTAGCATATCCCCCTGCTTCAACACTTCTCTTCTCTTCTAGGCCAATATCTTTCAAATCTAATATTCCTTTAGGATGCATGCCAATAACAATTTCAAAAGGTATTTTACATGTACTCTGATTCACTAACTTGTTATAAGAAAACTCTACTTGTACCAAAACTAAATCCCAATTACCAGATTTATCTCCAACGAGACATCTTAACAAATTACCCAAACTCCTATTCACAAATTTTGTTTGTCCATTGATTTGCAGATGAAATGTAGAACTAACTTCAAATCTATACCCATCTTCTTCCAAAGTGTCTTCCAAAAGTATCCCACAAACTTACTATCCTGATCATAAATAATAGTCTTAGGCAACCCATGCAATCTCACAACTTCTCTAAAGAATAGATCAGCTATATGAATACCATATGATGTTTTCATACAAGGAATAAAATGTGACATCTTTGAAAATCTATTTACCACAACAAACATATAAACATTACCTATTTGTGTCTTTGGCAAGCCAAGAACAAAATCCATGCTAATGTCTTCCCATGGTCTACTAGGAACAAGTAAAGGTTTGTACAACCTTATATTCTAACTTAATCCCTTAGCAACTTGATAAATTCTACAACTTCTGACAAATTTTTTAACTGAGGCCAAAATTATTTCTCCTTTAAATCAAACTCATTATTTTATCAATGCCAAAATTTCCTACAAGTCCTCCACTATGTTTCTCCTTGATTAGATTTTCCCTAATTGATCCTCTTGATATACATAATTGAATGCCTTTAAACAAAATACCTTCTTGAATGAAGTAATCAACCCACTTACTCTAATAATCTATGACTGATTCCTTACATGCTTTCTAAGGTTTTGCAAAATCAAGGTCAATTTCATACAAACTTTTCAAATCACCAAAATAAAGTACCTCAACTCTCATCTTAATCAATAAACTTATTCTTTTATTTAATGCATCTGAAACCATATTTGATAATCCACTTCTATGTTTCAACACAATTAAAATTTCACAAGTATTCAACCCACTTCATGTGTCTTTGATTCAACTTTGTTTGACTACCCAAATACTGCAATGCTTTATGATCAGTGTACAACACAAATTCCTTAGGCATCAAATAATATCTTTATTTCTTCAAAGCTTGAACAATAGCATAAAATTCTTGATCATATATTGAATACTTCCTCTTAGCATCATTTAATTTCTCATTGTAAAAAGTAACAGGTTTACGTTCTTGACTCAATATTGCTCTAATTACACTTCCACTTGCATCACAATCAACTTGAAATACCTTAGAGAAATCAGGTAAAGCTGGGTACCGACAATTCAGCTACCTTCTACTTTAAGGGCTCAAAACTTATGCAGCTCCATGTGTCCACTTGAAATATTTATCGTCTCCTCTCATTGTCTTTGTCATAGCATTACAAATAGAACTAAAATTCCTTATGAATTTTCAGTAGAAACTTTCCAATCCATGAAAAGATTGGACTTCACTAGCATTCTCAAGTGTAGGACATTCCAAAATTACTCTAACTTTCTCAGGATCCATCTTCAAACCTTTAGCTAAAATCACAAAACCCCAAGTATATTATCTATTTCTTCATGAAAGAACATTTCTTCAAGTTAATCAACAACTTTTCCTCTTTCAAACTCTCCAATACTTGTCTCAGATGCAACAAATGATCTTCCTTACTCTTACTAAATATCAAAATGTCATCCAAGTAAACAATCACAAACCTACCCAAAAATTTCTTCAATACCTCATTCATCAACCTCGTAAAATTACTAGGTGCATTAGTCAAACCAAAAGGCATAACCAACCACTCATATAAACCTTCTCTCGTCTTGAAAGCAATCTTCCATTCATCTCCTTCTCTAATTTTGATCTTATGATAACCACTATTCAAATCAATCTTGGTAAAGTATTTTGCTCCACTCAAACAATCCATCATATCATCCATCCTAGGCAATGGAAATCAGTATTTCACCGTGATCCTATTTATAGCTCTTGAATCTGTACACATCATCCATTCTCCACTCTTCTTAGGTGCCAACAAAACTAGTACTGTACACAGACTCAAACTTTCTCTGATCAAACCCTTCTGCAATAATTTATGAGCTTGTCTATTCAATTATGTATTCTCTGCAGGTGTCAATCAATGAGGTGTCTTATTAGGTAAACTAGCTCCTAGTATCAGATCCATGCAATGACTAATGCTTCAAACAGAAGGTAACCCATTAGGAACATTATCTGAAATGATGTCTGAGAATTATGTCAACAATTCTTTAACTTCCAATGGTGAATCAACCTTTGTCTTTACAACTAATCTATTAGGAATCAAATCATAGCACACGTCATTTTTCTTCAACCCCTTTATGAATTGTTTTCCTTCAACCAAGAAAAATCTAACAGTAGTACAATTCTCATTCTTATATTCTTCTACGAGAGGTAAGAAAACTTGTTTCTTCCCATTAGCCACAATAGTATACCTATTCAATCTACCATCATGTATAGATTGTCTATCATACTGCCATGGTCTACCCAACAAGATGTGACAACAATCCATTGACATAATATCAAAATGAACTTCATCATGATAGTTTCCAATCTTAAATTTCACAAGACATTTTTTCACTTACTAAAATTTTATGCTCGTCCTTAATCCAAGCAATCTGATATGGCTTAGGGTGCTTCATCCTCGGTAACTGCAACTTTGTAACTAGCTCTTCTGATGCCAAATTCTCTGAACTTCCACTATCAATGATCATCTTGCAACACTTTCCAGCAAGCTTACATCTAGTTTTGAATAAGTCTCTCCTTAGAGGGTCCTCTTTATTTCCTTCATTCCACAAAACTCTGCTAATCATCAATTTTTCACCACCTTCCAGTTTGTTCATTGAATTAGGTGAATCTTCCTGCACAAGTGCATTCCTACTACTACTACCAATCTTCTTACATTCAATTCCCTATGTCATTCTTCACCACACTCGAAACAAGTTCCCTTAAACAAGGTTTTGTCTTCTCTTTTATGATCATTACCTCTAGGGTAACTACCTCTTGCATAACATCCTCTTCCTTGGTATGAGCTTTCTCCTTTCCATTCTGATTTACTTTTATCCTAATTTGTTTTATCCTAATAAGATCTACGACTTTCTCCATAAGATATACCTCTTCCTCTAGAAAATATACCACTTATACCTTTTTGCCTCTATTCATGCCTTTGTTTAGCTTCTCTCCTGACTTTAATACGCATTGATAGGCTTCCTTAATTCTATTCATCTTGACCAAATCGATTCCATCTTGTATAGAAGTTCTCAATCCATTCAAGTACCTTGCAACTCTTTCAACTTCATCATTCATATGTCTAGATCTAATATCCAATATGTAGAGCTCTTCAGTATATTCCTTTACATTAGTTTCCCTTTGCTTCAAATTTTGTATTATTCTCAACAAGCTAACTTGATAGTCACTTGGTAGGAATTTACCCTTAAATTGTTTTACCATCTTATTCCATACCTTGATCTTTTCATTTCCTCTTCTTTTTCGATCAAGTTGCACATGTTCCCACCATTAAGATGCACGTCCTTTCAATTTTGTACCAGAAAACTTCACCTTCTTATCCACTGATGTACCTTTGTATTAAAAGTGTTCCTCCATTTCAAAGATCTAGTCCAACAATTCATATGAATCCAAATTGTCATTATATTCAAGAGGATTGAAATGTGGTTTTTCATTCACAATTGTTAAAGCTCTCAGGAATCTTTTTTGGCCTTGTTCAAGAATAGGGGCCTATTCTACTCCTACTTCTTCGGCTTCATCTTCACTAACATCTTCAATAGTTATTCATCTTCTTTAGGTTGTCTCAATAGCTTCAAGCCTATCAAAATTTTGTCTCAACATATCCAACATAAAAGGATCAGCATCTCTCCTTCCGCAAACCATTTTCACAACCCTCTACAATTGTAGGTTAGACCGCAATCTTCCACCCTACAACTAATTCAACTAGGCCTTGTTACAAACAAAATCTTCTCTAATACCACTTGACACAGTGCCAAGGTGGGGGAATCCCCAAAGAATATGCCCAACCTTGCAGCTAAGAGTAACACAGGAAAGCAACAACTCAAATCTAGAGAGAATGCACTATCCAATATATTCATTCAAAGATTAAAAAAACATACATGTTGGGTTGTCAAGCCTTCTCGATTGCGGCCATATACAAGAAAGTGAATTTCAGATCCTAATTCCAATCTACCAAAGTCTTAGATCTAGGTTTCTCGAATCAACTGCTACTACCCTACTCAAGATACATCCAATTATTACATGTAGGCAAATCCTCTAAAGGTCAACCAAGAGAAAATTTCATTCCCCAAGAAGGAAATGTATGCCAACAAATAGGTCTGACCCAAAATGAATCAAAGATCCAAGAAAAGGAAACAACAAGATGTGCAATCATAGAAAATGATTCGCAGGATATCCATGAACCACACGCTACGATCGCAAGGGTTGAAAGCCAAAGATCAACAACCACACATTGAATCTCTAAATAGGTCCAAGCAAGTAATGAACACATTACCCAAGGACATTAAATGGATCAAATATTGAGCAGCCATGAACAAAAGGAGATGAAATCACAGGGAGATGATCCTAGATAGGTCTAGAAAAATACTGTACTATCGCATATGCTATCTCAAATAAATGAAGATCGACCAACATAATCTCTCCAACCAGAAAAGAAGAACAAAATACAAAGAACTATTTTTAGTTGATGCAAGATTTCTATGAACCCAAGATGCTCTTGCATTAGTTGGAAAGGTGTTTCGATGCTCTTTCCAAATCTGTAGTCAATTTCATCATATTTTTCATCAGGTATACAAACATCATACATTAGTGTTTTTTATTTTTTTTGCACTTTCCAGCTTTCATATTTGTGCTAGGGTTTGGGTTCTTGTATCATGGGGGGATATTTTCCTCTAGTTCACATGGTAGACCCTTCCTCTATTGAGCGACTTACTCCACATAATTATTACACTTCGAAGGCACATATGACCCACCTTCTCATGTTAAGGGGGTTATGACCCTATTTAGGTGAGGTTCAACCTCAATTGACTCGCCCACTCGAAGTCATGCAACACTGGAATAGAATGGATGAGGCCATGGAGATGCTTTCCCTAAACATTTTAGATAGTATTTTGTTTCACCTCAAGGGTTGCACTACACCTTGGGACATGTGGACCAAGTTTCATGATCTTTTTGGCATCATTAATCAATTTAAGACACTTCAGATTAAAGTAGAGTTGACCTCTTTTCCACTTGATTCTTTTCCATCCATTGAGGATTTCTTGATTAATTTTAAATCATTGTTATAGGGTTGTTGTAAGAACAAAATAAACACTGAGTGTATACCTAATTCTCTCTAAGATTTGAGGTTCATTTCAAATATTTTCTTCTACATTCTACTCCACCATAGATGCAACTGCTCCCTAAGTTTATCTTAAGGGGGGTGTTAGACTAAAAAGGTTATTTAACCTAATTAATTAAGTCACCTTTTTTCACTTAATCTAAATTTAGGAAGCTTTAGTTTTCATTTAATAATTCTTTTATTTTATGCATGCATCCTTCAGGGTTTTCTTTTTTAGGTTTTGATCTCCTTTATAAGGATTTATCCCTTTGTAATTATAACATCGATTACAATATACATTTTTGGCTTCGTGTTTTCAAAGAACCTTTTGTGTGTTTAGGGTTTCTTACACATGGTAGATTATTTGCATGCAAGTGTTCACTGGGTTCTGTGAGAATTCACCATTTCTAAATTCTAACAATCTTTATGTAAGTATGAATGAATGAATGAAATAGTAAAGAAAATAAATACAATATATGGAATGGTGTATTAGGTAGCAGAGCAGAGGCGTGAGGCCTAGATGAATGGAGGAAAAAAAGAAGACAAGAAAGTAAGGTTTCAAGCTAGTTGATTCAACATTGGTGGGGAGAAGTGTGGAGGAATGGATGGATTCACACTATGGGATGAGCATCAGAGGTTGAAAAAATGGAGTGAGGAAATCAAGCAAGAAGTCCCCATGAATGAGTTCAAATACAAAATTAATAATGGATGGAAAGCATATGATAACCACATGAATTTAGATCCTCATATTTGCCTGCAATGGGTCTTTGAAAATGGAAGATGGGTTGACAAATCCTAGGGAATTCAGCATAGGAAGTGACTACCACTATAGACAAGGAATCCACAACAATGAAAATTACCAGCTCAACATCACTTCAAAAAGAGGAGACATAACCATCACTTTAGCAAATCTAGATTTCCAAAGAAAAACTTTAAGAGGTATGGGTAGTATGGGAAAAACATGGACATATCAAAAAATTGGCAGGAAAAAAACCCTATTAACCCTAGCAATTGAACCACCAAAGCATGGAAGGCAAAATCACCTGAAATTGGAAAACAAGTGATCATCATAGAGGTACTAGGTAAATCAAGTGAAAACTTTTGCATCCTATCAAGCTTAGGCAAGAGTGAATTAAGCAATCTATCAAAAAATATAAAGAAACTAGCTTGATTTTGAAATGGTGTGGGGGGTTAATAGCATCAAATAAATTACTCGATTGTCTTTACTCTAAATGGGTGATCGATCTTGAATTGCACAATTTTCCAAATAATTTCTTTATGATTACCTTACCATTGACACAAGATAGGGACATGATCATAATGTAGGATAGTCAAATGATTTATGGTTATTCATTATTAATAAATAAATGGGAGTCAAACTTCAACCCATGGAAGTTCAAATTTAGCAAAAAGACAGTATGGATCAGGTTATATGAATTACCAATTGAATATTGGGATAGGGAAGTAGTGAAAGATATAGCCAAGGGTTTGGGGGAATTCCAAGAATATTATGGTATTTTAAAAAATGAGGCATATGGGAACTATGTTAGGTTTTGCATCAAAATATAACCTTTCAATCATCTTGCATGAGAGAGAGAGTTATAGATGAACTGGGGCACATGGAAACAAAGAGTATTTTTAGAGAAAGTCCCTCAACCTTTCACGTAGAAACAACATGTAGGTGAGGAGGCTAGTGTCACTTGTAGTCAGGGTCACAAAAAAGTTGTGGCAAATAAGCAACCTACTTTGGAATATGGAAAAAGTAATGAAGGTCCTATGAACTCCCCTTATGAAAAGAATGTGACACTCATAACCCCAGATAAGAAAGTGCAAAATCTTCAAATGATTGTTGTTTCGTGTCAAGATGCATACCTATGTAATGATGGTGTACCCAAAAATAACCCAAAGGTACTTTTGAATGAGAATTCTGGACACTTGAATGTGGTTAGTGATCAAGAGAGCACTGACAATAGTCAGCAAGAGGGATCAAAGGAAGATGGGTGATAGAGGTGGAAGGTATCAAGGAAATTGAATTGGATAAAGAGGGTGAATTAGATAATGAACATGTATGAACTGGGATGGCATTAGGCATTGAACAAATACCCTCAATGTGCAAGAAACCATTAATAACAACCCCAAGGAGGAGCAGATGAAGGACAAATGTTGATAAACTGGTAATGGCTGCCAGCACTAAAGGCTAGAGGAAACTCATGAATGGGAAGGAGTGTGTCCTTCGCAAGGAACAATGAGGATTGTAAATTGGGATTCTAGGGTCATTAATGCTCCTAAAAAATGACACTTAATCAAGCGTTTGATTGATCAGAGTGGGGAAAACATAATTTTATTACAAGAAACAAAGTGGGATAAGGAAGAAGGTGAAAAGCACATGAGAACCTGAAAGAAGTGGGATGGCCTATTTGTTGAAGCAATTGGTGCATCAAGTGGTATTAGGTTAGTATGGAATCTATTGACTATATCCTTATCTTTACACAAGAAGAAATAATTATGGAAGGTGGTAAAATACATAATATTGAGTAGGAATACAAAATTTCAAGTGGTCAATGTGTATGGTCCCATAGCCATGTTGGTCAAAAGAATCTTATGGAGGGAGATTAAAGACTAGTTGGGATAGAACTCCAATCTCCCTACAATTTTTGGGGGTGACTATGATGTCTCCATGGATAATTCTAAAAAGATAAGAGACATGCAAATATCCACTCAGGCCTAGCGGGACTTCCAAGAATGGGTGTTCAACAATAACTTGAGAGAGATTGTGTCTAAAAATGGTAGATTCACCTAGACCAATAGAAGAAAAGGCTTCACTTGTAATGCTGAAAAACTATATCATTTTTGCATATCTGGAGGGTGGAATGAAAATCAAGACCTTTTTGAATCACTGATACTCCCATACACCGGGTCATATCACTATCTAGTTCAGTTAAATTTCAATGAGGAGACACAAAAAGGGGGATCTCCCTTTCATTTTTAAAACATGTGGTTGAGGGACAAATCCTTGCATCATCTAATCAAGAGGTGGTGGAGTGAAGTTAAGTGTAGGGATAAGCCAAATTTGTTGTATTTTAGGTTGAAACTAACCCATATTAAGTGATGCCTCAAAGAATGAAATCAAATTAATTTCAAAGATATCTTAAACTTGAAAATAATAGAGTGGAAGGAGAATTGCTTAGTCTTAATGAAGTAGTCATTAAAAAGGGTAGGGAGATGAGAAATTTGAGAAAGAAAAGATACTCAAATCTAAACTTGTTGAAATGTAGAAAAGAGAAGAGATCTTTTGGATGCAAAAGTATAGGGAACATTCGTTGCAAGAAGGAGATGAAAATACCAAATACTTCAATAGATCTACAATGGAGAATAAGAGCAAAATCTCATCAGTGAAATTGCAAGGGATGATGGCACCCATGTCCATATGACTAAGAAGGTCAATCAGACAGCTGTGGATTTCTTCCATGAAATCTTCAATAGAGAATTAGAGGACAATGAGTAGGACAAGGAAGAATTCTTAAGCCACATTCCTACCCTAAACAATAAGGTAGAAAATAGGGAGCTCTATAAAGTCATTAGTTTGGAGGAAAAAAGTAAACTTGTTTTCCAATTTGGAACAGACAAGGCTTTGGGCCTAGATGGATTTCCTTCTAGGTTCTACTAAGTATTCTAGGATACTATTGGCTTATACCTTCACAAAGATGTAGAGGAATCTAGAAGAAATAAGGTGACGACAAGATCCTTCAATCACACCTTTTTGGCCCTTATTCCAAAAAAGAAGGATACATAAACCATGGAAAATTATACACCCATAGCTTTGTGCAATACCATCTATAAGATAATAACCAAAATCATCTCGAACGGGCTCAAGAAGGTCCTAAATAAAGTTATTTTAGATGAGTTGAACGAATTCTCTCTAGGAAGATCGATTGTGGAAGGCATCATTATTGCACATGCAACAATTCACTCAGCTAGGAAGGCTAGAGCTCCAAGCATGATAATCAAACTTGATGTTCTCAAAGCATATGATTTGGTGGACAAAAGATTCTTGACTAGTGTGCTTCATAAATTTGGGTTTGTGTTGATTGGGTCAGCTAGGTTGAAGGTTACATCTCAAATATCCATTACTATGTCCTTCTTAATGGTGTTGCACAAGGTTTCTTCCCATCATCAAGGGGGATAAGGTAGGGAGATCCTTTATCCCCCTTTCTATTCATAATCATGGCTAAGGCTCTAGGTAGGGTGATTTTATATAAAAAGTTGTGTGTGTGAAAATTGTACCTATTCAGAAGATATAACAGTTCAGTAAAACATTACAAATTAATGATAAACAAATAAACAATCAACAAATATATCATCAATCAGGCAATTTACTGCCTTCTAGAAGATGTGAGTACAATATTCTCATATTAGACCGAGATCAGTGACAATGCAACGCCTAAACAAAGGATTTAAATGCAAAAACTATTGAAATGAATGCAAGATTAAGCTATGTTTTTGTGATTTTCAATGCAATAAGAATGATTAATCTAGATGAAATTGATCTAAAACTTGATAACAAATGAAAATGAAGCTAAGCTATGAATGCAAAAACTAGAAGATAGATGATAGAAATTGATCTCAATGGATGCAAATCTCGCAAGAACTCGACAATATAACTCTGTTGTTCTCAAAATTGCACATCTGATTGTGAAGGACCGAGGGTCGTTTATATAGAAATCCAAGTTTGAGAACTCATGGAAAAGCCAAAAATCACTCCTTGATTAACTCGAATTGATTGACAAGTAATCAGGGAATTAGAAACAGTTATCTAGTGAAAATAATGCAAATCGGTTTTTTAACTCATAATTGGAAGTTGAGATTACTCCAATCTGCTTTTTAACTCATAATCACATGTTGAGTTTAGAAAGTTAACAAAAGGAGTGCAAGAGTTGATTTTGAGTTTAACTGATCTTCTAATTTTTGCATTGATTTATTTAATTTCTATGTGTTTTATTCTTAACTTATCTGATTTAGTTTAAAAATAACTGATTTATGGGTTAATCCATTATTTAATCAAACTTTATCCAAAATTATATTATTAAATCTAACAATTCAAATTAATCAATTAAATAAATATTCAGTCGATTATTTTTAGAATTTTTAATTAACTGTCAAATAAATAATATTAATTAAGAATAATTTAATTAAATCTAATTAAAGTGTTTAAGTAGCTAAATGAAGTTTAATTAATTAAATATTTAACATATTCAATCAATTGCACTTAGGCTAAATAAAATAATATCATTTATCACCAAATATTATTTAATTAGAGATAATTAGGATAGATTATGAATATTTAGGAATATTCCCCGATGCAGATTTATGATAGGATCGATTAAGGTTTCAAATACTTGATGTGCATATGTGCCTTAGGTTAGGAATTTAGGGTTGATTTCGATCAATTTGTTGATGTAGGAGGTTAATGGTACTGAAGCCCATTTTTGGGGTATTACATTTTGCCCTCTTTGAATTACTGTGCGAAGCGCAGTGGTTCAAAAATAAATCTATTTGATGAGATCCAAACTTAGTTATGTGATGGAGAAACTAATCCTGGTTTGATTAATCGATTGGAAGATAGAAATCGATTGGAAGATATGAAGATGTTGATTCAAGTCTTGATTGACTAAAGAATCAAAGATGATGTCAATAATAGAAACTTTGAACCTGTGATTACGAAGAAGTGATAAAACGTATGATTCTGAACCTATGATTATGAGGAATTGAATATCCTGACTCCAGACCTGCTTGTCCAAAGGAATCAAAAGGATACCAGCTCTAAACCCTTCAGTTATGAAGAATCAAAGAAATAACACATTTGAACCAATGGTTATGAAGAGCTGATATAGTTTACAAGATTAAGAGAATACCAGATTGATATGGATTTCGATGAATTTGACATGCCCCAAGTGACAAGGAATTTGATGAAGTCAACAATTAAACTTGGTTGTTGTCTTGATTGTTGAAGAATATTTGAAAAAGGAACAGATTTGATAATGGTTAATGATGTGTAATACCATGCCCCCTTCGTGATGAAAATTGAAATCTGGCGAGGAAGCCAGTGTGAATTGATATGAAGTAGTGTGATCGACTATAGAATTGGTTGTATACATCTGGGGACACGTTCTACATCGTTTAGGGGTTTGGTTGACCATGTTTGACCATGTTTGACTATGGGTTGACCATGGTTGACCAAGTTGAAATATTGAGAGTTTGATGTTAGATGATCAAATTGGTTGAGTTCTAAATTCCCGTGATGTCTTAAAGGTCGATTATGCAAGTAGTTGGTCGTCTTGGGTCCAAAATTTTAAATCGCATTTTGACAAGTGAAACAATCTCAAATTTCAATTTTGATCCCAAAAATGGATTCAAAACATCGAAATCAGCTAGGGGTGCTATTTTCACGTAAATCGGAGCACTTTGAAAAATTAGGTCAAAACCTATATAAGGCCAAAAGGGGTCATTTTCAAATCATTTCCACTGTTGACTTTTGAGACTTACGGAGTCCTCAGAGAGCAAAAATGGTGGTCCCTATGTCTTCACATTGATTCAAGTGATCTCATCGGTTTCAACGTCCTCGACAGTGTGGGAGCCCTGTAAGTGGACCTATGATCACCTCTTGTCATTTATTTAGCACACGTTTTAATGAATTTTTGAATTTTTATGCCTTTTTACGCGTTTTTAATTTTTGCTTCATGGGTTGTCGTACGACAATTGGTACATTATCGTATGACAATCTATGTCTACCTCAAATGTTGTATGTGTTCATGTAGAGTGTTGTATGGGAGGCACCCATCTCTTGTACGATATTTCTACATATCCCATAGTTGTCGTACGACAACATGTGGAGTGTCATTTGAGATCAAAATGTCGTATGGGTGTATGTATAGTGTTGTACAACACTTGACACTAGTGTATTGTTTTCTGAAATGTTGTATGAAAAATAATGAGTGTTTTAAGGGTACTTAACAAATTTTTCAAAATTTTTGATTGCTCAGTTGGTTTTAATGGCATTTAATGCACCTTTCAGAATATTTATTTTATCGATTTTCATGCATTTGGCTTTTGATTTAGATTGAGTTACTGATGTCACCTTCATTTTTTGCTTGCAGATTAGGTATCCTGATATACATGTTCGAGTTTCTCATCCCGCCACACAGAGGCTTTGTATCTCCCTTTTGGATCCCCTCATAGTGCATCTGGCCACTTGTGGGTTTGAGCATTTGATAGCATTGCCTGAGATCAAGGAAAATCATGGATTGATTACAACGTTGATCGAGAGGTTCTACTCAGAGACACAAACCTTTCATCTTCTGATAAGGGATATTACCATCATGCCAGAGGATGTATACCACATCTTCTGGATCCCATTTCATGGTCCCCGCCCTAACTACATTAGCTCAAGGAACACAGGGTTGTAGGCTTTTCATACCATATTTGGGGCAGATGAGCAGATCGCGCAATAGATCCCCTAGGAGTCACTAGTGTAGAGGTATGGGCAGACACACCATCTAGAGTGCATTATAGCCGGCATGATAGGAGGAGTCATCATGTTTGACCATCAGCAGAATAATTTTCTCATGGGCTAGGCACCGATGGTGTAGAGATTGATGGCACGTCTACCGGAGTTCAGGTGGGGACAGTGTTTATTGGCCCATTTTCTCTGAGATACACAAGGCTTTTTACCATGAGGGTAAGAACTTCACGAGTGGGATTATTGTTTCATGGGTTTGGGCATGGGAGCACATCCCTATCTACATGCCCATATGCAGATATGAGAGGCAGCCATAGGAGCCTCTAATTTATAGGTATGCTAGCTATGTTACTTAGGCTAGGATGGGACATACTGAGTACTAGAGGAGAGTTCTCGATGACATGACAGCGGTCGTATGGAGGCCATATTTATAGATTGAGGCATGGCCCATCGACAGGGCACATATGGGTTACTTTTTCCAGAGTCGTACTTTGATTGGTCGATCGACCAACATTTTGGAGCAGTTTTTAATTACCAGGGTATGGAGGCAGTACAGCCTCATGGAGGATATTCCTTAGGATTTTGCATCATACGTGAGACATGTACGGGAGATGGGATTGGGATGGGGTCCAAAACTATCCTACGTCGTATGTATGCAGGAGTACAATGGGTTATAGAGTCGATACTGGGACTACCAGGTATAGGTGGTAGACACAGGGATGACAGATGCTTATAGGGCACACCTGGTTGAGCACCTATTTTTGAGATATCCCATTGAGCTAATCCCAACCATGGAGGAGGCCGAGGATGTTACAGGTGTACCCCGAGGTAGGGGAGAGAGGAGGAGGAACATATAGATGCCTGCAACATGACAGATTCCTTTGGTACAAAGAGTAGTGAGTTCCCCGACATAGCAGGTAACAGATGTTAGACCTTCCCCGAGACCACGAGCAGTTCCATTGGCGAGGCCTTCAGTTTTACAAAGGAGGTATACCAGTAGTGAGGGTGGGTCACTAGGTGTCATGGGTAGCACCATAGCAGTAGAGGATGTGTTGGGAGCTGAGTAGGATGTAGCCATGGGTGAGGCAGAGGGAGCACCCGATGTTGATCTTGGAGCAGAGGTTAGATGTTGTAAGGCAAGGGTAGAGGCGAGAGGTGGAGATGAGGTGATGGGAGGAGAGGAGGGCATGGCAGAGGAGGTTGAGCCTAGGTTTAGATAGATGTCATAGGATGTGATACGCCATCTCTGCCATCAGATTAGGGATCTTAGAGCCTAGAGACTCTCTCTGGAGATCAGACTGGCGGAGCAGGACAAGTAGCTACGGGAGTCCCAAGCAGAGACTCGGTCCCTGAGAGAAAAGATAGTACACCAGACTAACAGGGTGACATATTATGTGTCAGCATACTTTGCGGTCATGCCACCGGGCCAAAGGGTCACATCTTACTCCTAATACATGCTAGGTTTGGAGGGAGCGAGGGAACCACGGGCGGATCCACCACTTCATGTCCCAACTAGAGGAGGAGCTACACCTAACACTGAGGATCATGCATATAGCTGACTTGATAGTTGCCTCCCATTTTTTTATCATTTTTGTTGTATTGATAGCTCATTCTTTGTGTTGTATGCACATTGTGCTTCAATATGTACTATAGATTTTTGTGGTGTACCCCATGTACTCTTTTCGACACACACACACACACACAAATATATATATATATATATATATATATACATATATACATATATATATATACATATATACATATATATATATACATATATACATATATATATATACATATATACATATATATATACATATATACATATATATATATACATATATATATATATATATATCTATGTATATATATACATATATATATATATACATATATATATATATATATATATATATGTATATATATATATGTATATATGTATATATATATATGTATATATGTATATATATATATACATATATACATATATATATACATATATATATACATATATACATATATATATATACATATATATATGTATATATGTATATATGTATATATATATATATATATATATATATATATATATATATATATATATATATATATATATATGTATATATATATATGTATGTATATATATATGTATATATGTATATATATATCTATATATATATATGAGATCTTTTGGTTAGACTTCATAGCACTTGTTATTTCGATTTATGATGTTGTTCATCATGTGATGCAAATGTATGCAATGTTTAATTTTCTCTTTGAATGTATGTATGGTTATGTAATATGGATGCAATGATGAATGTTGTATAAATTATGAAAATGTATTTTTGTATTATGGTTATGAATGCAAATGTATGTATGGAATGGATGGATAAAATGATTATGTAAATGTAATGATGTTATATATAAATGCAGCGATATACATGATGTTTTTGCAGGGACATGAAGAGTTCAAGTGCTCAGTCATTGTCAAAAGGATGTTTAACTCAAGATGGTGATTGCTTGCTTGTTAGTTTGGAGAGACCTTCACATTACCCTTGGTCCTACGATGTGTTAAGTGCAATGTTGAGAACATCAAATGCTATGCTAAATTCAAATCATGAAAGACATGCGACCAAGATAAATGCAAAATACAAATGAAATGCAAAACTAGGACTTAGTCACTGATCTGTTTGTTGGTCTTTGTCATCATTGAATATTTTAGGTAACACCGGATGTCGATACAATGTTCACTCATTAGGCAACCATGAACATATGAATATTGACTTTTAGTCAGATTTGTCAGCTTAGATATAAGCACCAAGGCACAAGAGCCAGGATGACCTGAATATCATGTCCATGTTAATTTAGCAATTTGTATAAGCATCATAGCATAAATGTTGTGATAACTTGAATATGCCTTGCATACAAACATGCTAAGTAGTGGGGAGTTCATCCTTGCTCTAATATGAATTGCCCATAGTGACCCTTTATCATTCACATCCTTGGGTAATGTCTTAGTTCACAGTAGGAGTAAGAAATCACTCAAAATACAAAGTTAGTCCAATTTCTCTAAAGCATCTAGGTATCAAAGGTCAAGGTACACATGGTGATCCAATCATGATGGAGGCACTTATAGTGGACACCAATTCAATCTAGAGTTTTTAGAGCAATTAGATTTTCACTTAGACACAGAAAATAAATAAAAGATTATGCCCCTGTCCTTACCATTTTAGATCCATGAAGGACATCATTACGTAGCTCAAGGGACATAATATGCAAAAATCTTATGTGAAACAGTCAACATACAAAAATATTTCAGCAGATCTCATAGATTGGTTTGTTTATAATGTTGTAGTTTGCTTGTGTTGGTGTTAGTTGCAAAAATCCGTTTCTGGTAGGGATACAAACAAACTGACTCAGATAAAGAATTGAAGGACATTGAGTGGATATGACTTGTCTAAGGTATTGAGGACCATAGGATATGACTAGGATTGCCCACAAGTTGTAAACATTGATTAGGTTATGACTCTTATTGCCTGGTGCACATACCAACTTTATTGAATTGCAAGATATATACAAACTAAAACAGTACAAAAAACTAGGAAATTACCAAGATTGCTTTGATAGATGGGGCGCTTTATACAAGTGGTGCCCATTTGCCAAGTTTTCACCATCTTGGCAGAGATTCTATTTTTGCTACAAGGTGCCTGTTTACCAGGTTTTCACCAAGGCACTCTTTCTTTTTCTTTTCTTTTTCGTACTTTTGCATTTTTCAATTTTTTTAAATTTTTTTTATTTTTCCATTTTTAAATTTTTTTTGGACCATCAAGGCGCCTATTGCTAGGTTTTCACCAAGATGATCATTTTTTCAGGACTCTTTTCCAAATTTTAGTTTCTTTTTCAGGACATTTTCCACATACTGAATACCTAGGCATAGAATTTCTTCAGATGAAGAACATTGATCGGTTCATGAAGCTATTCTCTGTAAGTCATTGAGAGTTGATAGGCTCTTGAGCTAAAAGCAACAGTAACAATAAAGGGACCCATCTAGTTGGGTTCAAAATTCCCCTTGCGTTCTTGATGAGATTGATTTTTAGTGTTCTCTCTCAAGACTAGATCACCGACCTAAAATTCATTGTGTCTAACCTTCTTGTTGTAGCCTCTAGACATCTATTTTTGATATACTCTAATATGATCATACATAGCTTGCCTGCGCTCATCTAGTAATTCAAGTTCTTGTAACCTAGACACTTTGTAATTAGCATTAGTTACTAGACCATGCATTCTAATTCTGAGAGATGGGATTTCAACCTCTATAAGTAGTTCTTCTTCAGTACCATATACTAAAGCGAAAGGAGAAGTCTCAATGGGTGTTCTTATGCTAGTTCTGTAAGCCTACAGAGCTGGATTTAACATCAAATGCCAATCTCTCCCTGTTTTGTTGATTGTGCGGTGCAAGATTTTCAATAAGTTTTTATTGGACGCTTCAGCTTGTCCATTTCCCTGTGGATAGTAGACAGATGATCAATGTTAAGTAATCTTGAATTTAGAACAAAAGGAATCTAGATCCTTGTTTTTGAATTGGCCTCCATTATCAATGATGATGGAGTGTGGGATACCATACTAGCAAATAATGTAATTCAGGATGAACATAGAAATCTGTTTGTTGGTTGCTTGTGTCAAAGGAACTGCTTCAATCCATTTTGTAAAGTAATCAATTGTTGTGATTATATGGGTATGACCATTTGACGAATGTGAATATATAACACCTATGAGATCAAATGCCCATTGTTGAAAAGGCCATTGTGTTGTAAATGGAATCAGATCTCTACCTAGTGCATGAATTAAGTTACCATGGACCTGGCATTTCTTACAGTTCTCAACATATTTTATGGCCTCTTTCTCCACATCTAGCCAATAGTACCCCACCCTAATGAATTTGTGAGCTAATGTCAAACCATTAGAATGTGACGCACAAATACCTTCATGGACTTCCTCTAATGTGCATTTTGACTCTTCTCATTCTAAACATCTAAGGAGTGTACCATCTAGACTTCGTTTGTATAGATCATTACCAATGATGACATATCGTGACACATTTTAGATAGGGTAATGTTTTTCATGATGGTTAAGGGTATCGGGAATGACTTGGTCATGAAGGTAGGAATAGATAGTCTTGTATCATGAGGAATCATGACCAACAATAGTGCAAATCATACAGGTTTTTGGGAAATCATAGGCAGGGAATGATAGTGCTTCCACTAGGAACTCATAGCATAGCTCATGTTCTAGTTGTTGTAGTAAAGATGACAGTGTAGCCATAGCATCAACTTCTTTGTTTTCCATTCTTGGTATCCATTTAAACATGATAGAAATGAAGTATTTCTTGAGATCATCTACCATTCATTTGTGTGGAATCAACTTCTCATCCTTTGTTTGGTACACATCATTAACTTGGTGAATGACCAGTTGAGAGTCTCCGTGAATGTGTAATTCTATCACTTTCCATTCTATTGCCAATTTCATTCCATTTAACAAAGCTTCATATTTTTCTATGTTATTGGTGCAAGGAAAATTGATTCTAAATGCTTTTGGAATGGAGTAACCTTGTGGAGTGATAAACAAGATGCCGAATCTAGATCCATTTTGTGTGTAGGACTCGTCAAAGAATAACTTCCATGTTCTGGAGGATAGGTGCATGATAGAAGCATCAGGAAATTCCACTTGCATTGGTTGGTCATCAAACATCAGAGCTTTAGCTAGTTGATCTGTGATGACTTGTCCTTTGATGGTTTTCCTTTCAACATACTCAATGTCAAATTCGCTCAGTAGCATTACCCATTTCGCTAATCTACCCATGAGAGCAGCTTTGCTTAACAAGTATTTTAGTGGATCAATATTTGCTACGAGGTGTATGGTGTGAGCCAACATGTAATGTCTCATTTTATGTGATGCAAAGATCATAGCTAGATATGATTTCTCTATCATAGAATAGTTATTTTCATAAGCCACTAAGGTTTTGCTGATGTAATAGATAGCTCTTTCTTGTTTATTCTCATCATGTTGTGCCAATAATGCCCCTAGTGATGTACCTGTTGTGGAGACATACAATATTAATGGCTTTCCCTAAATAGGAGGCATGAGCATTGGTGGATTTTCCAAGTATTGCTTGATATGGTTGAAATTATTTTCACATTCCTCGCTCCATTTGTAAGTCACACCTTTATGCAATGTTTTAGTGAAAGGTTGTGATATATCAGCTACAACTGAGAGATGAAGCGTCTGATGGATTTTACCCTTCCTTGTAGAGTACGCATTTGACTGATATTTTTAGGAGGTTGCATCTCTATGATTGCTTTGACCTTTGTAGGTTCCACTTCTATGCCTTTCTTTGAAACAATGTACCCTAGGAGCTCTCCTGAAGTGACACGAAAGGCACATTTCTTAGGATTTAGTCTGAGACTAAATTTTTCCATTCTGTCTAGTATTGTACCGAAGTTAACTAGGTGTTCAGATCTTTTCATTAATTTAGCCAATGTGTCATCTACATAGTCCTCCATGTTTTTATACATCATATCATGAAAGATAGATGTCATAGCTCTTTGATAAGTGGCACCACCATTATTAAGACCAAATGTCATTACATTCTAGTAGAAAGTACCCCATGCACAAGTGAAAGATGTCTTATCTTGATCTTTGAGAGCTATCTTTATTTGGTTTTATCTAGAAAAGTCATCCATTAAAGAGTACATATCCCATAGTCATATCCACTATCATATCAATGTTGGGTAGTGGAAAGTCATCCTTTGCGCATGCTTTGTTTACATCTCTAAAATTTGTGCACACTCGTATAGACTTATCTGGTTTTGAAATCAGAACATTATTTGATATCCATTCAACAAAGTCTATTACTCAGATGAATCCGACCTTGAGTAATTTTTATAGTTCATCTTTGACAAGAAGTGCAACATGAGGATGCATTTTTCGCATCTAGGTAAACAATGACAAACTTACCCAGAAATTCTTTCAGAACCTCGTTCATGAGCCGCATGAAAGTGCTCGGTGCATTGGTTAGCCCAAAAGGCATGACTAACCACTCATACAGTCCTTCCTTTGTCTTGAAGGCAGTCTTCCATTCATCTCCTTCTCTGATCCAAATCTGATGATATCCACTCTTCAGATCTATCTTTGAGAAATACATAGCTCCACTCAAACAGTCCATAATATCATCCATTCGTGGCAATGGAAATCTGTACTTGATTGTGATCTTGTTTATTGCTCTAGAATCTGTACACATCCTCCATTCTCCATTCTTCTTTGGTGCTAATACCGCTGGTACAGCACAGGGACTCAGACTCTCACGGATCAATCTTTTTTGTAACAGTTCATGTACTTGTCTGTTCAACTCCTCACTTTCTGCAGGTGTCATTCTGTGTGCTGCCTTATTCGGAAAACTCGCTCCTGGGATCAAGTCCATCTGATGACTGATCTTCCTGACTGGTGGTAATCCATCAGGCACGTTATCGGATACAATATCCTGAAACTCATTCAACAAATTTGCAACTATTACAGAAACATCTTCTACTTCCTCTTTACCAGCTTCTGGAATTAAAGCAAAACATACATGCTCATGCCTCATACCATCTAGGAATTTCCTTCCATCAACAAATGTTATTCTTGCATTACCACATACCTTTTCTTCGGTCTCCTTCAATGGCTTCAGCTTATGTCGCACTCCATCCTTTGTCAAGGAATAGGTATTTGCACGACCATCGTGTACAGCACATCTGTCAAACTGCCACGGTCTACCCAATAACATATGACATGCATCCATAGAGATGATATCACATAGTACCTCATCTTGGTACCTGCCGATCTTGAACTTCACTAGGCATTGTTCATTGACCATGACCTTGTGGTCATCCTGTACCCAGGCAATCCGATATGGATGTGGGTGTTTCTGTCTCTTGAGTTTCAACTTTGTCACCATCTCTTCTGACACCAAATTGTCAGTGCTTCCACTATCAATAATCACATCACAACATTTACCTTCACACTTGCACCTGGTGCGAAACAGGCTCCTCCTTTGCTCAGGTTCATTCTCACCACTCAACAGGACTCTTCTGTTAATCAACGTTTCTCCTCTTTCAGCATCTTCAGAATTTGATGATTTGGCATCTTCATCTACATGTGCAACTCTGGCCTGGCCTTCATTTCTCCTGTCTGTTCTGCCTTGGCGCTGAGGACATTCAAATGCCCTATGACCTTCTTCTCCACAGTGAAAACATGTTCCACGGAAGCCTCCTCTTCCAGATCCTTGTCCTCTTCCTCTTCCTCTCTGATCTCTATTATTCTGATCGTGGAAGCGATTGGAATTATTTCCACGTTGATTCTGACTGCTACTGGCCTCATCCTTCTTTTTCAGATCTTCATTTCGGCCACCATATGACCGTCCACCAGATCGTCCACCGCGACCTCGTCCATTTTGTCTGCTCTCGAACTTCTTGTTCAGCTTTTCCTCTACTTTTAGGGCAAATTGGTATGCCTCCTCAATACTGTTCATTCGAACCAGATTCAGCTCCTCCTGAATGCTTGGGCTTAACCCATTAAGGTATCCGGCAACTTTCTCCTTATCAGCTTCTGCATGGCCTGTTCTGATGAGAAGTCGATAGAACTCCTCTGTATACTCCTAAACAAATGTTCCTGCTTGCTTCAAACTCTGCATTTTCTTCAGTAGGTCAAGCTCATAATCAACAGGAATGAACTGTCGCTTCAATTTATCCACCATCCGATCCCATCTTGTGATTTTATCTTTCCCTCTTCTATTTCGCTCTAATTGAATTTCTTGCCACCAGATCTTCGCATGACCTTTCAATCTGGCTTTCGCAAATTTGACCCTATCAGGATCCTCAACATCTTCGTACTCAAAATATTCCTCACATTCATTGATCCAGTCGATCAATTCCTCTGGGTTAAGATTTCCAAAAAATGTAGGAACCTCAATCTTAGGTCTTTTCCCAATCTTGGAAATGACCCGAAAAAGTCTTTCTTCCTCCTGGTTCACAATTTCAACTTCTCCTGCTTGATATTCTTCTTCGGCTTCATCCTCGCTTTCATCTCTGACACTAAGATTCATTCCTCTGCGAATCTCTTCTTGCAATGCTCGCACTTGTCTCTGCAGCTCTCTAACCTCAGGTGTCACAACACCAGGTCTTCCGCCACGTTCTCTTCGTGGAGGCATTTTCGCGATGCACGCTGAAACCCTAACCACGGTCCTGGTGCAAACTGCCTCACAGTCGGCGATCTGTTTACACACTCAAGAACCCCTGCTCTGATACCACTTGATGAAGGGTGCTCCCCTTAATACCACAAACACATAACAGACATAGAGAAACAACAACAATAATATGCAAGAACAGAAAATTGGCTTCTTATTATCTCCACAAATGTGGAATTACAAATTTTTAGAATTACAACATGCAAAGCCACATGGGCATTCCCTTACAATATTCTGTAGGACAAAGCCTCGAATCAATACCCAGATCTACTACCCAGAACTATTCTGAACTGCCTAAGACAATAATACAGCATTCCTTATATAGGCAATTTTCACCGCCCGAGAAGGTTCCAGAAATTTAGCCCTAAGGGCCGACCAAACTTAGAATTATTTTATTTTTCAATTTATTACATCAAAGTCGGCTCAAAATAACTTTTGAAACCCGAACAGAAATTTTGAAGGAAAATTATTTTCCGCCATTTCAGGTGACCCGACTTCCGAAGATCATAAGTCATCACCAGTTGACCCGATTGACTATTATAACCCCATTTCGAAAACGCCACGAAGCGCTCTACAGGCTTGATTGGCGCAAGCGCCCGTCGCCCAAATTTTTGACCTCATCCGAGGCCTCTAAAGCCTTCAAAACTGAGTTCAAAATTTTTTGTACCCTGCTGCCAATACCGAAAATCTTCAATATCTTCCAATATACACTTGATCTGGCAATGAAACTTTACTGGCAGACTTATATGACCAAAATCAACCTCCAAGAAAGAAATCAGATCATTCTGAGCACATACGAAAATTACCAAAAATAGTAACTTTCCATAAATAGCAGCTCTGCACAAAATAGCCCTTATTGAATATAAAAATAGAAAATTTTTTGGGTGATGCAAGATTGCTCTTACACCCAGGATGCTCCTGGATCAGACACCCGGGGTAATTTGAGAAGTGACCCTGTCACGACTCAGGTGTGCAGAGGAAAACCAAGACGGCTAATCTTCTCCTTTGTCAGCCATGATGAATCTTCAATAGGTCGTCCTTTCCATTTGACCAGATATTCTTCATATGTCATGTTCCTTGTGCTTCTGCCAACACGACTGTCCAGTATATCTTCGATCTCCTTAGTGTCTAAACTAGTTGCTGGAATACTCCACTGTGCTGCTGTGATCTCATCTTCAACACCTCCTTCATGATACTCTGTCAGATCTGAAATGTTAAACACTGGCGAAATATTTAGCTCAGTAGGTAATTCTACCTCATATGCGTTTCTTGAATCATGTTTCTTCAGTATCCTACATGGTCCAAACTTTTTCATTTTCAGCTTGTTATATGTACCAACTAGAAACCGCTCCTTCCGCAAATGAACCATGACTTCATCACCAACCTAAAATTCCTTATACCTCCTTTTCTCATCTGCCTTAGCCTTATACTGTGCGTTCATCTTGGTAATATGCTTCCTCACCTCCCCATGGATGTTCTTCAAGTGTTCTGCAAAATCCTCAGCTTCAGCACTACTTATTTCTCCTTTATCTATCTTCCTCAATTCAGATGCATTTTTTGGACTACTTCCATATACAATCTGGAATGGTGATTTACCAGTGCTCTTGTTGACAGAATTATTGTATGCAAATTCTGCCTGTGGTAAAATCAAATCCCATCCTGTTGGCTTATCTCCAACCAAACATCTCAGCAAATTTCCCAAACTTCTATTCACCACCTCTGTCTGTCCATCAGTCTGTGGATGATGTGATGAACTAAACTTCAAATCTGTCTTCAACTTCTTCCACAATGTACGCCAGAAATATCCAACAAACTTAGTGTCCCGATCTGAAACTATGGTCTTTGGCAAACCATGAAGTCTCAATACTTCTCTGAAAAACAATTCTGCTACATGAACAGCATCATTAGTCTTCTTGCAGGGAATGAAATGTGCCATCTTTGAAAATCTGTCAACCACCACAAAAATTGAATCGTGTCCCCGCTGTGTCCTCGGTAAACCAAGAACAAAGTCCATGCTGATATCCTCCCAAGGCTTCTCTAGTACAGGTAATGGCTGATACAACCCTGTATTCTGCTTCACTCCTTTCGCCATCTGACATACTCTGCAACTCTGTACAAACTTCTTCACATCTTGCTGCAACTGCGGCTAATAATAATTCTGACTAACCAAACCAATGGTTTTATCACGACCAAAATGTCCAGCCAATCCTCCGCTATGCTTCTCCTTGATGAGATTCTCCCTCATAGAACTTCGTGGAATGCACAACTGACTCCCTCTGAACAGCATATCATCCTGGATGATGAAATCTAACCATTTCGTCCTGTCTAGAGTAACAGGTTCTGTACAAGCTTTCCAAGCTTCACCAAAATCAGGATCCTCTGGATATAAATTCTTGAGTTCCTTGAACCCAACCACTTCAATCTGCATTTCTGTCAGCAATAGTTGCCTTCTGCTAAGAGCATCTGCAACCCTATTAGACTTTCCACTCCTGTGTTTCAAAACAAATGTATAACTCTGCAAAAACTCAACCCATTTCAAATGCTTTTGATTCAATTTTCCTTGACTATTCAAATATTGCAAAGCTTGATGATCAGTATACAAAACAAACTCTTTAGGAAGCAGATAATGTCTCCACTTCTTTAATGCCTGAACTATAGCATAAAATTCCTGATCATAAACAGAATATTTCCTCTTGGCATCATTTAACTTCTCACTGAAATAAGCAATAGGCTTACCTTCTTGGCTCATAACAGCTCCTATTGCAGTACCACTAGCATCACAATCTACTTGAAACACCTTATTAAAATCTGGAAGTGCTAAAATAGGTTGTTCTATAACTTTTTGTTTCAACAATTGAAAACTCTTTTTTGCCCCATTAGTCCACTTAAACTCTTTTCTATCCCCTCTCATTGTTTCAGTCAAGGGTCCACAAATACTGCTAAAATTTCTGATAAACTTTCTGTAAAAGCTAGCTAGACCGTGAAAAGATCTTACCTCAGTAGCACTCCTTGGAGTAGGCCATTCAAAGATAGCCTGTACCTTCTCTGGGTCCATTTTTAGACCTTCTGCTGAAACTACAAATCCCAAATACACTAACTCTTTCTTCACAAAACTGCACTTCTTCAAATTAATCAACAATTTCTCTTCTCTCAACTTCTCAAACACCATACGAATATGCATCATATGTTCCTCCAATGTCTTGCTAAAAATCAAAATATCATCTAGGTAAACAATGACAAACTTACCCAGAAATTCTTTCAGAACCTCGTTCATGAGCCGCATGAAAGTGCTCGGTGCATTGGTTAGCCCAAAAGGCATGACTAACCACTCATACAGTCCTTCCTTTGTCTTGAAGGCAGTCTTCCATTCATCTCCTTCTCTGATCTGAATCTGATGATATCCACTCTTCAGATCTATCTTTGAGAAATACATAGCTCCACTCAAACAGTCCATAATATCATCCATTCATGGCAATGAAAATCTGTACTTGATTGTGATCTTGTTTATTGCTCTAGAATCTGTACACATCCTCCATTCTCCATTCTTCTTTGGTGCTAATACCGCTAGTACAGCACAGGGACTCAGACTCTCACGGATCAATCTTTTCTGTAACAGTTCATGTACTTGTCTATTCAACTCCTCACTTTTTGCAGGTGTCATTCTTTGTGCTGCCTTATTCGGCAAACTCGCTCCTGGGATCAAGTCCATCTGATGACTGATCTTCCTGACTGGTGGTAATCCATCAGGCACGTTATCGAATACAATATCCTGAAACTCATTCAACAAATTTGCAACTTCTACAGAAACATCTTCTACTTCCTCTTTACCAGCTTTTGGAATTAAAGCAAAACATACATGCTCATGCCTCATACCATCTAGGAATTTCCTTCCATCAACAAATGTTATTCTTGCATTACCACATACCTTTTCTTCGGTCTCCTTCAATGGCTTCAGCTTATGTCGCACTCCATCCTTTGTCAAGGAATAGGTATTTGCACGACCATCGTGTACAGCACATCTGTCAAACTGTCACGGTCTACCCAATAACATATGACATGCATCCATAGAGATGATATCACATAGTACCTCATCTTGGTACCCGCCGATCTTGAACTTCACTAGGCATTGTTCATTGACCATGACCTTGTGGTCATCCTGTACCCAGGCAATCCGATATGGATGTGGGTGTTTCTGTCTCTTGAGTTTTAACTTTGTCACCATCTCTTCTGACACCAAATTGTCAGTGCTTCCACTATCAATAATCACATCACAACATTTACCTTCACACTTGCACCTGGTGCGAAACAGGCTCCTCCTTTGCTCAGGTTCATTCTCACCACTCAACAGGACTCTTCTGTTAATCAATGTTTCTCCTCTTTCAGCATCTTCAGAATTTGATGATTTGGCATTTTCATCTATATGTGCAACTCTGGCCTGGCCTTCATTTCTCCTGTCTATTCTACCTTGACGCTGAGGACATTCAAATGCCCTATGACCTTTTTCTCCACAGTGAAAACATGTTCCACGGAAGCCTCCTCTTCCAGATCCTTGTCCTCTTCCTCTTCCTCTCTGATCTCTATTATTCTGATCCTGGAAGCGAGTGGAATTATTTCCACGTTGATTCTGACTGCTACTGGCCTCATCCTTCTTTTTCAGATCTTCATTTCGGCCACCATATGACCGTCCACCAGATCGTCCACCGCGACCTCGTCCATTTTGTCTGCTCTCGAACTTCTTGTTCAGCTTTTCCTCTACTTTTAGGGCAAATTGGTATGCCTCCTCAATACTGTTCATTCGAACCAGATTCAGCTCCTCCTGAATGCTTGGCCTTAACCCATTAAGGTATCGGGCAACTTTCTCCTTATCAGCTTCTGCATGGCCTGTTCTGATGAGAAGTCGATAGAACTCCTCTGTATACTCCTGAACAGATGTTCCTGCTTGCTTCAAACTCTGCATTTTCTTCAGTAGGTCAAGCTCATAATCAACAGGAATGAACTGTCGCTTCAATTTATCCACCATCCGATCCCATCTTGTGATTTTATCTTTCCCTCTTCTATTTCGCTCTAATTGAATTTCTTGCCACCAGATCTTCGCATGACCTTTCAATCTGGCTTTCGCAAATTTGACCCTATCAGGATCCTCAACATCTTCGTACTCAAAATATTCCTCACATTCATTGATCCAGTCGATCAATTCCTCTGGGTTAAGATTTCCAAAAAATGTAGGAACCTCAATCTTAGGTCTTTTCCCAATCTTGGAAATGGCCCGAAAAAGTCTTTCTTCCTCCTGGTTCACAATTTCAACTTCTCCTGCTTGATATTCTTCTTCGGCTTCATCCTCGCTTTCATCTCTGACACTAAGATTCATTCCTCTGCGAATCTCTTCTTGCAATGCTCGCACTTGTCTCTGCAGCTCTCTAACCTCAGGTGTCACAACACCAGGTCTTCCGCCACGTTCTCTTCGTGGAGGCATTTTCGCGATGCACGCTGAAACCCTAACCACGGTCCTGGTGCAAACTGCCTCACAGTCGGGGATCTGTTTACACACTCAAGAACCCCTGCTCTGATACCACTTGATGAAGGGTGCTCCCCTTAATACCACAAACACATAACAGACATAGAGAAACAACAACAATAATATGCAAGAACAGAAAATTGGCTTCTTATTATCTCCACAAATGTGGAATTACAAATTTTTAGAATTACAACATGCAAAGCCACATGGGCATTCCCTTACAATATTCTGTAGGACAAAGCCTCGAATCAATACCCAGATCTACTACCCAGAACTATTCTGAACTGCCTAAGACAATAATACAGCCTTCCTTATATAGGCAATTTTCACCGCCCGAGAAGGTTCCAGAAATTTAGCCCTAAGGGCCGACCAAACTTAGAATTATTTTATTTTTCAATTTATTACATCAAAGTCGGCTCAAAATAACTTTTGAAACCCGAACAGAAATTTTGAAGGAAAATTATTTTTCGCCATTTCAGGTGACCCGACTTCCGAAGATCATAAGTCATCACCAGTTGACCCGATTGACTATTATAACCCCATTTTGGAAACGCCACGAAGCGCTCTATAGGCTTGACCGGCACAAGCGCTCATCACCCAAATTTTCAACCTCATCCGGGGCCTCTAAAGCCTTCAAAACTGAGTTCAAAATTTTTTGTACCCTGCTGCCAATACCGAAAATCTTCAATATCTTCCAATATACACTTGATCTGGCAATGAAACTTTACTGGCAGACTTATATGACCAAAATCAACCTCCAAGAAAGAAATCAGATCATTCTGAGCACATACGAAAATTACCAAAAATAGTAACTTTCCATAAATAGCAGCTCTGCACAAAATAGCCCTTATTGAATATAAAAATAGAAATTTTTTTGGGTGATGCAAGATTGCTCTTACACCTAGGATGCCCCTGCATCATGGATGTACATCTCAAATATCTGAGAATCCATTTGACTGCATTCCAATGTTCAATCCCAGGGTGACTCATATACCGGTTAACGACTCCCACTGCATGTGCAATATCTGGCCTTGTACATACCATAGCATACATTAAGCTCCCTACAACTGAAGCATAAGGTATCTTGGACATTCTTGCCTCTTCTTTTGGTGTCTTTGGACACATTTCTTTAGTCAATTTTAAATGACCAGGCAAAGGTGTAGTGACAGCTTTGGCATCCTTCATGTAGAATCTTTGCAACACCTTCTCAACATAATCAGCCTAAGATAGAGTTAATTTTCTATTCTTCCTATCTTTGCAAATTTTCATGCCAAGGATTTGTTTTGCTGCCCCCAAATCCTTCAGAGCAAAAGATTTTTCTAACTGTTGTTTCAACCCCTTAATATGATCCATGTTAGAACCAGCTACAAGCATATCATCAACATATAAACATAGAATAATGTAGCTATCATTATTTAACCTCTTGAAATAAACACAATGGTCAGAATTACATCGAGTGTATCCATTCTCATGCATAAAAGTATCAAATTTAATATATCATTGCCGAGGTGCTTGCTTCAGGCCATATAAACTTTTCTGCAATTTGCACACTAAACTCTCCTTACCCTTGACCTCATATCCCTATGGTTGTACCATATAAATTTCTTCATTCAAATCACCATGAAGAAATGCTATTTTAACATCAAGCTGCTCTAAATGCAAATCTTCAGTAGCCACAATACTTAAAACAGTACAAATAGAAGTCATTTTAACAACTGGAGAAAAAATCTCATCAAAATCAATACCATGTTTCTATGCAAATCCTTTTACGACTAATCTGGCTTTAAATCTTTTCTTACCTCCATCTTCTTCTTTCAACCTGTAAACCCATTTATTCTGCAAAGCCCGTTTTACTGCAGGTAACTGACATAAATCCCATGTTTGATTTTTCAGCAAAGAGTCCATTTCATCTGTCATTGCAGACTCCCATTGAAGTTTTGTATCCACCTGCATAGCTTCATTATAACATTCAAGTTCACCAGCATCAGTTAATAAGATAGAATACAAAGAAGGTGAAAATCTATCTGGAGGTCTACTTAGCCTTGTTGACCATCTAACATTCACTGGGGTATGTGGTATTTGTTGTTGCTGTTGTTGCGGAGCATAAGGAATTTTTGGAACATTAGCATTTGGAATGTCATCCAGCACTACATAATCATTTTCTTTCTTCTCATGTTGCTGCAATAGATCTTTGTACAACACTTTCTCATTGAATATGACATCCCGACTTCTTACAATTTTATGATTTTCAAAATCCCAAAGCCTATAACCAAATTCATCAATGCCATATCCAACAAATACACATTTCTTTGACTTAGCTTCCAACTTGGTTCTATTTTTAGAATCTATAAGTGCAAAAGCTTCACAACCAAAGGTTTTGAGAAAAGAATAACTCACCTTCTTACCACTCCATGCTTCCTCTGGAATACCACAGTCCAAAGGAGTGGAGGGGCCTCTATTGATTAAATAAATGGTAGTGTTCACAGCCTCTGCTCACATATTTTTGGGTAGCCTAGCATGCAACCTCATACTCATTGCACGCTCCATTATTGTCCTGTTCATGCGTTCAACCACTCCATTTTCTTGTGGAGTCCTTGGTATAGTTTTCTATCTACGAATACCAGTAGAGGCACAATAATCTTCAAATTCTTTGCTGCAATACTCACCACCATTATCAGATCTGAGATATTTTAATCTTTTTCCAGTCTCATTTTCAACCAAGCTTTTTCATTTCTTAAAAGTTTCAAATACATCAGATTTCTGTCTAATGAAATATATACATACTTTCCTAGTTGCATCATCAATGAATGTAACATAATATTGAGAGCCACCAAGGGAAGATACCTGAGCTGGACCCCATACATCTATATGCACAAGCTCTAATTTTTCATCTTTCTTTTCCTTCCCACTCTTTACAAAACTGACTCTCTTTTGCTTTCCATACACACAACTTTCACAGAAATTCATATTAACACATTTCAAACCTGGTAGAGCTTTCTTTGAATGAAGTAATTTCATACCTTTCTCACTCATGTGCCTGAGTCTATTGTGCCACAGCGCTGTTTCAGAATCTCCAGCTACTGTCTCTTGTTCTACCTGCTCAACTGTAACAATTGTTCCTAAACATTCATTTTTCTCTAAAATAATTAAAGTAGAGGGAACAATATGATCTGTACAAAGATATAAGGTGCCTACTTTCACATCTTTTGCTACTACTAAGGAACCTTTTGAAACCTTCCAATTTTTATCATTAAAAGTAACTGTGCAACCCTCATCAGCGAGTTGCCTTGCTGAAATTAAATTTCTACTCAGCCTTGGAACATGTCTTACCTCTTGTAGTAGCCAATGATTCCCATTGTGCAACTTAATCTTGATTTTTCCTTTTCCAACAATTTGACAGGGTTCATTATCTCCCAAATAAACTAGCCCAAAATCCCCTTGGACATAATCAACAAAATAACTTCTATGGGGTGTAGCATGAAATGAAGCCCCCGAATCTAACACCCATGAATCATCAACATTTTCTAAAGACAAAAGCAAAGCATCCTCTTCGAATTTGTTACTTACCACATTTGCCTCCTTGTTTCCATCATTTTTGTCTCCTTGATCTTTCTTCTGAGACCAACAATTTTTCTTCTTATGACTTGGTTTTCCATAGTACCAGCATCATTTGGCCCTTTGGATTCAGACCTCTTTCCCTTTGATTTTCCTCTTGATTTCCCATGATTTCCAGAGTTGTTTCCTCTATCTCTTGTTCTGCCTCTGCTTTCTGCATTCAATACACTACCTGATGTGGATGCCCCTGAGCTTTTCCTATGAATTTCCTCACTCAATATAACACCAACAACATCATCAAAATTTAGGGTATTTGAACCAGAAATAGAATTACTAACAGTCATTACCAAGCCATTCCAAATTTCTAGCAAAGAACACAAAATCAAGAGAGCCCTAACCTCATCATCAAAAGTAATTTTAACTAAGGTTAACTGACTTGTAACTGTATTAAACTCATTCAAATAATCAGCGACTGATCCACCTTCTACCATTTTCATATTAAATAAACTCTTCATAAGAAATACCTTGTTTGAAGCTAAAGGCTTTTCATACAACTTCGCTAGGGTGTCCATCAGATCTTTCGCTTTCATTGCTCCAGTAATATTGAATGCCACCGATTGTGCCAGACATAAACGAATACTCCCTAGTGCCTTCCTATCCAAAATATCCCAATCTTCCTAAGACATTGCTGCCTCTTTCTTGGCTATTCCCTTTAATGGCCGCCATAAATCCTTCTGATAGAGATAGTCCTCCATTTGCATCTTCCATAAGTAGAAGTTCTGCTCATTAAACTTATCAACCTTCAACCTACCCTCATCTGCCATTTCTCCCACTTAACTAAGAGACTCTCCCACTAACTTGTGAGACCCACTTCAGAGAATAGATGAAAGAACGAATGAAATAACCTCACTCTGATACCACTTGTTAGGTTAATAAGCAGAAAATGTAAATATTAACAAACAAGAGAGAACACAGTAACACAAAATTTAACTTGGTTCACCCAATCCCTGGGCTACGTCCACCAACAGCGAATCCAATATTTTTATTATTATCTAGTGATTACAATCTAAAACCTGGAACTCAATACCACCACAGGAAGCTACAATAATCCCTCATACTTTCAATCTCAAACCCTAAGCCCTTTTTACAAGTATTTTTGACATAATGAAATTAGGGCAAAAATACTCTGACTAATAGAAAATTGATGGCCGCAATGGGCGTTGCCCCTTGACCCCATAAGGGGCTCTGCCCCTTGATCCTGTGGATAAGTCTGATTAGGCTCCACATACATAACAGTTTGATAGTAAGGGGAGGGAAGGACTGTCTGAAAGTGTTCAAACACATAGTGTTGTCATCATTAGTTTTGATCTGACTCTTCAAATTGAAGGTGATATTACTACTCAAGATATTTAGTTCATTAAGCATCTCAACATCATCATTGGATCCTGTGTTAGTAATAAGTGATTCAGTTTTATGAGGTTTGTCACATAGTTCTAGACTCAGATCGGTTGTGGGTCCATATTGGTGAATAATATCAATATGTTTGTCTATTATGAGATCCTCTTCTTCTAGTTCTAGAATGACTCCCCATTCACAGTCATTAGATTCCTCAACAAGATCTCTAGGAAAGTCAAGAACATGTGTAAATTCAAGATGAATCCCCCAAGAAAGGTTGCCTTTAGAGTTTGAATGGAATTCATATTCATGAGAATCTATCTCAGAATCACTAGAGTGTCCTAAATGTTCAGCTATGGTAAGGGATGTATCTCCTTCTTCTAGATCAGTATGTTCTTTTGTAGTAGTAGGTTCTTGTGTGTCTACCACATTGACTCTCTCCTTAGGTTTATGATAATCATTGAGAAGGTCTAAGATGTTCTGAGGTATACGCTCATAAGGAAAAACATCTATTGCATCTGAATCATCACTGTCCAAATGATGTGTTTCTTCCTCTTGTTGAGTATCCATTCTTGGTTCTATATGTTCTATGACATGAGTAGAGTTTCCATTGAGATGGAAAGGTTTCTTCTGATAACCTATGCATGTTGTATATTTTTTTGTTCTCCCATAGTGTTCAGTGGGTTTGATAATACCTTTTTCTCTCGTCCCTAGAGGTCCTTTTCCAGTATATCCCATTTTAGAAATTAGCTTATGTCCTAGTCCATATGATTTTGAAGGAACCTTAAGTGATTTGGATTCACATTTTTTAACTACTTGTGATTGAGGTTCATCTTTGTATAGCCAAGCTAGTATATCCTCTTATTCGTCTGATTCTTGTTTGGACACATGTTCCAGGATGAAACTCTCATTAAAGATAACCTGTGGTTCTTTAGTTGTGTTGGATCCCAAAACCACAAATTGGAATCCTACGAGTCTTGCCAACTCGATGTTGGGATATCCAGCCGGTTATGGCCAATGTGACAGGATTGATCAAAACAATCCAAATCCCTTACGCTTATGGCTCTGCAAGGCCAAGGCGTGTGTACTTGATCCTGAACAAATCACTTGAATCCAATATACTTATAGCAGATTGGTTAGAATGTGAATGTAATAGAAGTTTCCCAAATGGAAAGGATTATAGAAAACTTATGACTTCTTCAAATAAATATGACTTTTAGTGATAACTTCAAAGTATGAATGCTTTCGAACTTGTAGATTCTGAATTTTAAAACAAGAACAAATGATCGTATGAATATAGGAATAAATAAAATGAAGAATAATTATAAATTTCAGAAATAAACAAATATATTAATTTTTCAAAGGAAAAATAAGAAATAATTGCCAGCCTATAGATTATGAATTATGAATAATAAAAGGACCCGTGCCAAATTTTAAAGGGTAATAGAGTCAGTATTATAAGTTTATTACATACAACTTTATAAAGATTTCTTCATTTAAACTATAAACAATTTGATAGTCCAAATACAACAGATTAGATGTATTTACACAATTTTAAATAAGTCTAGATTGCACTTTAACTCCCCATATGTGGAGACAAACTAGACACATAATCGAAACAATGAAATATTTCATAATATATGTGATTTATCAAATTTAAAATGCTATAAATGATCCTTTCCAAATATCAGAAAAATAAATTATTTACAGAATGTAGAAATAGAAATTATAAAGGACGAACTATAATATTTCTTAACTCTAAAACCTTGTGCAAATAAATAAAATGTAGTTCCTTACTGGTTATGTGAGAAGAGGAAATATAACAAAGACACTCATTACCGATGCTCAATTTGTCACATTCCAACTCCAGAATCATATATAAAAAATGTATTCAATAATTCATATTCCATATGGTTTGTTTAATATACCATCTTTGCCAAATGAAAAAGTTTTTATTATAAAACGGTATAATATTCGCCAGTCAGAAAAGTATTGTCTTGGTGTCTCTCCTCTTTTTTTTGCATCTAATATTTATATAAAGATGAAAGGATAAATGGTTACAACCAAATGGCGTATCATTTCACGTAAGTAACCGTGTGTCCCTTTATTTACTAATAATATAACCATAAATTTTAATATTTTGCATTATTCCTATGGCACAATTTGTGAAGCAAATGAATGGAAACATGATTTATGAACTGTCGCGCCCTTTAGAGAATGAATACTCATCTCTATCATTACATGGCATACACATGTCTTAGATTTTCCATCCTTGATAGGTATGAGAATTTCCTTCACATCCTCCTCTCTGGTGAAAATTTGTCGCTCCTACAATCGTTCTAGATGCTTTGTGTTATATCTCCGCTTATCGACTCCATTATGTTCTCTGCGTGATTCCTTTTGAGTGTAATAACAAACACTAGTTTTTCTGGGCACTTTCCATGCAGATAACATCATTCAATATGTGTTTCTTGTTAAAATCTCATATTTTATTTTGTTCATCCTTTGATATTGAATAGACTTTCACATGCAGATATATATATCATATCATGATTGGTTTCATGTCAGCAACAACCATTTCCTTAAAGCTCGTTAATCCCGCACTTGCATCCAATATTTGGTGTGGCATAATGATCTTTAGAGGATCCAAAAGAATGTTTGTTCATACAACATATTATGGTGAGAGTTTTTTTGTAATTTTATTGACTTTAGCTTTATTTCCTATATAATGACATCAAAGAACGAGTTAAGAGGAGTATTTTGTTCACATGAATGCTTTCAAATTTGAAGATAAATAGTGACACCTTTATAATTAATGTATGAAGACAAAACTCTTATATGAAAATAGAAAACTCATTTACTATAGATATATAACTTCAAGGGTATAGATGATATATGCCATATGAAGATATGCTAATAATCAACCTTATTATCAGTGACAAAAAATAAAAAATAAAAAAAAATGATAGAGGATATTCCAATGGAAGCCTTAATTTGCAGAAAATCAAGGCTCCATCAGTGGCTCTTGATGAGGACATATGCCCCATGTGGGCATGGTGAGAATCCCAGTTGTCTCTTGATGAAGTAGACCTATAAAAGAATATAAAACAACAATTAATTCCTATAATCATATTTGAAATATCAAAGTATGTAAATAAAAAGTAAAAGGAAAGAAAAACCCCCTTAATATCTTTATGAAAAGAATGGCTTTAAGTATTGTCGATGAACTGGGAAGTCCTGAACTCATCCATCAGTATCCTACAAAAAATAAGAATCATCTCCTGCCTTTCTCGAAATAATGAATGGCCCTAACCACAAGGCCTCAAATTTACCATGCTTACCTTTATCTTGATTTTTGGCATTCCATTTTAAAACCCAATCACCTACCTTGAAAGATATGTTATGAGCTCTTTTGTCATGGAGGGATTTAACTAGCTTTTACTTGGTGAGGTTCCATTTTTGAGCGCATCTCCTGATTTCATCAAGCTCAAATAATGCATTTAACCTCTCTTCCATGAAGTCAATATCCTCTAGCTGCTCTTCAATGATGAAATTATAAACCGAAAGTAAGCTATTTAAGGGTAACCTTGCTTCCTTGCCATAAACTAAGTTGAAAGGTGAGAAACCAATAGACTTCTTCATTGTGATCCTATCAACCCATAAGGCTAAATTTAATTTAGAATCCCAAGCACACTTGTTATTATCCAACATCCTTTTGATAATCTTCAAAATATTCTTGTTGCTATACTCAACTTGTCTGTTACCCTGTGCGTGATAAGGAGATGAATAGGACATAATTATGCCATATTTCCCACAAAAATCAGAAAACTCTTTTAATTTGAAGCACATACCGTTATCTGTAATAATATTTTTAGGGACTCCAAACCTGGTTATAATATTTTCCATCAAGAACTTAGTCACAACCTTTCTTGTGGATTGCATGGTAGGTATGGCTTCCACCCATTTTGTGAAGTAATTGGTAACCACTAAGATCCAACTATATCCCCCACTTGAATTGTCACTAATTTCTCCAATAAAATCAATTCCCCACATCTGTAAAGGTTCTTATGTTTGAAAAGTCTTGAGGGGAAGGGCACCATCATATTTTAGCTTCCCGAATTTTTTTTGACAAGCTTCACATTTTCTCACATAGGCATGACAATCCTTAAAAAGTTGTGGCCAATAATACCCTGCATGTAATATTTTATGCTCTGTAGTTTTTGCCAAAAAGTGACCACCACAAGATCCCTCATGCATTTCTTTAAGAACATTTTCAGCTTGATACATGTCTAAACAAAAAAGTAACACCCCATCTCTATTCTTCCAATATAGGTCACCTTGAACTAAGACATATTCTGTAGCTTGAAGTTTGATAGTTCTCTTTTGGTTATCATTTAAACTATCATTACATTTCATATGCTTTAAAAAATAAACTATATCATTGTACCAAGGGCGCATTTCAATACTGACCTTGGCGTGCTCAAGATCAACCTGATTTACTTGTGTTGCTTCCAGATTTGATTATGCCACAAGTTTGGCTAAGCCCTGTCCTCTTACCAACTTTGTGATTTGAACATCGATATCAAACTCTTGTATCTGGTTTATCCATCTGCATCTCCTCCTAGTAGTCTCTAACTATCTAAAAATGTCTTTAACTGTAGCATTCGGTACATATGCTATTACTTCTACCCCAACTAAGTATGACCTGAATGATTTAATTGTCTTGACAAGAACATAAGCCTATTTTTCATTAATATCATAATTGAGCTTAGCTGCCTACAAACACTTGTTAAAGAATGCAATTGGTTTCTCATGGCCCTCTTCATTCTTTTGAAGCATAAGTTTCGCTATAGTATGGTAGGATACAAAAGAAAAGATCTGAAAAGGCTTCTTGAAATCAGGGGATTTAAGAAGTTGAGCCTCTTTGATAGCTTTCTTTATCATTGTAAACACCTCTATGGCCTCATTATTCCATGTTAACTTGGCTCCCTTCTTTAACATTTTAGCAATTGGTTTGATAATTTATGCAAAGTTGGAAACAAACCTCCTCACAAAATTTATTTGGCCAAAGAATGACTGAATAGCTTTCACTGTCTTGGGTATTTGAATATTATCAATTGTAACCACTCTTTTTGGATCAATTCTAACACCCTCCTTAGAAATAATATTCCCTAAAATTTTTCTTTCTGTAACTCCAAAATGATACTTTTTAGGATTAAGAGATATTCCATATTCAAGGGCTCTTTTAAAAAAATTCTCTAAGTGTCCATAATGGTCTTCTTCTTTTTTAGAGTAAGCGATAAGTTCATCTTGATATACAACCAAAATGAAATCAATCAATCTGTCAAAAGCAACATCCATTGCTCTCTGGACAGTAGCCCCTACATTATTTAAACCAAAAGGCATCGTGGCATAAACGTAGGTACCTCAAGGCGTGGTGAATGTTGTCTTATACTATTCCAACTCCCTGACTTTGACCTGGTTGTATCCCAAAAATCCATCCATCGTAGATAATAACTCATTCCTAGTTACCTTTTGCAACAAAATTTCCATATTAGGTGAGGCATAATTGTCCTTTAGAGATGACACATTAAGATTTCTAAAATCAATGCATAATATAATGTCACCATTTTTCTTTCTAACAAGGACAAGATTAGAAACCCATGTTGAATGCCTAATAGGCTTGATGATCCCAACATCTCTTAGCTTAGTTAACTTTTCCTTCATCTTAGGGGCTAAGGTTGGATTAATAGGCCTTTGTCTTTGTCTAAAGGGTTGTGCATCAGGCTTCAAAGGTATTTCATGTTGAAACAAATCCTCTCTCTAAGATTTTAATTCATCATAACTCCAAGCAAAGACATGCCTATACTTTCTTAACAAAGAAATCAATTCAGACCTTATTTTAGAAGATATTGTTTTACTAATAAAAACATCCTTAGGAGCATTCTCAGTTCCAAGATTAATTTTCTCAATATCATTTTGAAATTTAGTAGATTTGATAGGTTTGAAACTTTCTTTCTCATTAAAAATCATTTCTAATGCTACCAAACCTTTAGGTATCTTATTTATTTTGAGATGAACAACTTCCTTATAAAAAAAAACTTCTTTTCCATCTTGGACTTCCACATGACAGTTCAAGTTTATATTCTGATCCTCATAACTCTCTTCAAATGTTAAAAATCTGAGAAGATCCTTATCATCTTCAAAATTCATCCAGTTTTGCACATTATCAGGTATTGATGGTCTATTTTTCATTTCAACTTGCACAATCTCATCAAGTGGAAATTCATTTTGCCTAATGGCTAAATTAGCCATTAAATCAGTAAGGAAATTGTTTGATCTTTCTACCCACTTAATAGAAAATGCATCATATGATTCAATTAAATCCCAAATATAATTCCTATATTGTTTTAACCTTGGATTTCTTGTTGAAAATTTACTTCTAATTTGAGAGAATCAAATCAGAATCTCCTATTATAGAAAGCATTTTAATTCCATATACTTTTGCTATATTTAATCCAATAACTAATACTTCATATTCTGAGATATTATTTGTACATTCAAAATTTAGCAGAAAGGAATATTTGAAAGTTTTACCAGATGGTGATATGAAGATGACACCAACCCCATTACCATCTTTATTGCATGCCCCATCAAAATACATTTTCCATATATCTTCGTGATTTTCCTACACATGTACTTTAATAGCATCAATAATTTTTAATGTTGGTTTAGAAATACTTGAAAATTGTCCATGTCTGATTGGCAAAAGTTGATTACAGGATCGGGATTGAAATCTTCAACCAAATAAGAAGATCTTGGCTCTCTCTCAATTTTGATTTCCTTCCCACTTATTGGTATGGTGGCATAGGATAAATCTAGTTGAACATGTCCTCCGACCAGATTTGACCACTGTCTAGACAACAACATACCATAATTTGTAAGAATTTCTACAATAGTAATGTTAGTTCTATATGCAACTTTAGGATATGCGAGGAATCTAAATTCAATGTCTTTTATGATACCAACTATGAGAACTGATATATTATCCATTGCATAACATTTTCCATAAGTTATATCAACTTTTAAACCAATTTCTTTCATTACATCAACATACATAATATTAACTACTGCCCCTGAATCAATCATGCAATTTCTAATTAACTTATCATTAATCAACAAAGTTAAATAGAAAGGATCCACTTGATTGGAATGTTTATTCCATGTAGTTCCTAAATACACAATAGGAGGTCCATTATTATCCTTTACATCTTTTTCATCTTTTAATTCTTCTACACTAGATAAAATCTTCACAGTCTCCTTCCTGCAATCAAGGAATTTCATCATTTCCATTAGTGGAACAAATTTTTTTACCTAAGATAATGCATGATTCATAAAAGAATGATAATTAGAAACTTTCTTACCACAATTCAATGTATTTAATGGCTTGGATAATTTAGGAGGCTACGACGTATCCATTTGTTTACCTTCATTATTATCTTTTCTTGATGCATCATCGCGATGTGGAACTTTGGCAAACATCCCTGCAAGATTATCCCGATCTGCATTTGTAGTCTTATTCCTTCGCTGATATGTGAGCTTTGCCTATTCAACTTCTGCAACAGTATAATCTCTCTTTTTCTCGTTGGTTAACCTTCTCAAAGTGGGCATTTCTTCTTCATCTGAAAACACTTGTTGCACATGATGTTGTTGATCTGTCCTCCTTGAGTATGAATCTGGAATATTGTCTTCATCAAAATAATCTTCATCATCCCCACCCCAAAAAGGATCTGCTGACAAAGAATTTATGGTGGGTTGCCCTTCCATCTCACTACTTTCATCTTCTAGAATAGATTGTGCAACAACACATTGATCAGATGCATGAGGTAATTTGCAAAATTCACGCCATGGCCCATCCTCAACTATGTTGACTTTCTTTAATAGATCATGAGTGTCCTTAACTTGATTTAGTCTCTCTGGTTTTCCATCCTTCCAATTTGTATTCTAGGTCATATCCCGTAATCTAGGTCTGTTGTTCCTCTGAAATCGTGGCTTTTCATTTATGCTTTGATTTAGTTTTATGTCTTGTAACATACCCATAATCTCTTTTAAATCATCCTTTCTTGGGGCCTTAGGATTATATAACTTTGCATCCTCCCTCTTGTTTATTCTGCCTGCTACCTTTCTGTCATTTTCTATTGTTGTTGCTATTTTGAAACCCTGTGGCAGAGAACTAGGCCTATGAAACCTTATCTCATAGTGAGTTTTACTGTCGAATGCACTTAGATAAAAATCTATCAAAAAGGAGTCCATCGGTCTAATTTCTCTCAGGATTCTGTTTAACACCTTATTAAATCTTTTGTTGAATTTTGAAATTGACTCGTTCATATTATTTTTATGCTTGTTAACCCATGTGGAGAAAAAGATGTATCATTATGGTCTCCAAATTACTCTATGAATTGATCTGAAAAATTACACCATCCAGTTATAGATCTATTAGGAAGACTCCTATACCACTCTGTTTCATCTTCTGTTAAAGATTGCACAAAATTTTTCATGAAAACATCTTCGTGATCCTCTCCTAGCTCCTTAATTGTGTTCTTCAGGTTCATAAAATGTTTCTCAACAGATTCAACTCCATTACCGCAAAATTTTGGAATAGTCATTCTTAGATCATTAGAAATTGGATTGGGATATCCTCTTATCCCATCAAAATCAAGTTGTCTATATCTTTCTATTACCATAGGAGCTCTCATTCTTTGGCCTATATTGTGGCAATTCTTATTTTGACCTTGCATATTTTGGCGATTTGCTCTTTGGTAATTTTGAGCATCATTATAATGATTTCCCTCATTTTGATGCCTTCGGTCATAGTTCCCTCCATTATTTGGTTGTCTTCGTGGATCACCTCTTTCATTGTTGTTGTTTCTCGTACATCTTCCTCTATTTTATTGCTCAAATAATGGATTATTATGATTGCTGTTGAAAATTAGATGTGCACTCTTTCTATGTGGAGGATTATATTTTGGCATTCCCTCCTTCTTTGGTCTAATCTTCTCTTTTGATTCTTCTCTATTAGTCTTATTATTAGGTTATAAATTTAGTTCATCTCTATCTATCCCTGATATATCCAACTTTTTGTTAGGGAACCTTTTCAAAGCTTTGGCTACCTTGGGATTCTTATCTCCATATTCATATAACTTACTCAACATTTTAAATATTTCTTCATCTTCTTCATCATACTCTTCTACTTCCTCTTCTACATCTAGTATTGGATTATGATCTTCAATATCTTGAAAACCAAAGGGGTTTCTATTATTCTCCAAACTGTTTGTATTTGCAAAATAGTTTTCTTCATTGTAATTAGTTTTATATCTATCAGGAAACCTCTTATATCTGGTGAGATTCATATCAGATATATTTTTAATCTTACTGAAATTCCTCTTAGGACTTAATTCCACGTAGATGTTTTCTTTTTTATACATGGATCTTATTTCGTTCATAGAAACTTAACACAACAAAATGAAATGCCAAAATACAACTGAATCAAATTTGTACAATCGCCACCCTTTTGATAAAAGAAAAAAATAAGAAATATTTCTTTGGATTCTATCCCAGTAGAGTATATGCCAAAAATTCTGATTTTAAGTTCTTTTGTATATATGAATCTGAAACAAAATCAAAACTTTAATAGAAATTAGAAACTTTATTGCATGAAATTTAAAAGCTTTCAATTATATTATTAACATCCACTTCTATGCAAAATCAGAAATTTTCAAAATTTAAATAACATCAACTATTTAAATGCTTGAATAAAAAGGAAAACAATTAAATGTTGAACTAAATATCAATTCTAAACAAAATCTGCATTATTAAAACTCACCACAATGCTTTAAATAAATAAGTCTCTATGTTGGTCTAAAACAAAAAATGTTTATAAAGTTTATTTGCAACTCTCCCCAGGAGAGTCGCCAATCTGTTGGTTCCCAAAACCGTAGATTAGAATCCTACGAGTCTTTCCAACTTGATGCTAGAATATGTAACTGGTTATGGCCAACGTGATGGGATTGATCAATACAATCCAAATCCCCTGCACTTCTAGCTCTGCAAGGCCAAGGCATGTGTACCTAATCCTAAACAAATCACTTTAATCCAAGATACTTATAGCAAATTGGTTAGAATGCGAAAGCAACAAAAGTTTCCCAAATGGCAAGGATCATAGAGAACTTATGACTTCTTCAAATAAATATGACTTTTAGTGATAACTTCAAAGTATGAATGCTTTGGAACTTGTAGATTCTGAATTTTAAAACAAGAACAAATGATCATATGAATATAGGAATAAATAAAATGAAGAATAATTATGAATTTTAGAAATAAACAAATATATTAATTTTTCAAAGGAAAGATAAGAAATAATTTCCAATGTATAGATTATGAATTATGAATAATAAAAGGACCAGTGCCAGATTTAAAAGGGTAATAGTGTCAATATTATAAGTTTATTACATACAACTTTATAAAGATTTTTGCATTTAAACTATAAACAATTTGATAGTCTAGATACAACAGATCAAATATATTTATGCAATTTTAAATAAGTCTAGATATCACTTTAACTCCCCAAATGTGGAGACAAACTAGACACAGAATCGAAACAATGAAATATTTCACGATATATGTGATTTATCAAATTTAAAATGCTATAAATGATCCTTTCCAAATATCAGAAAAATAAATTGTTTACAAAATGTAGAAATATAAATTATAAAGGATGAACTATAATATTTCTTAACTCTAAAACCTTGTGCAAATAAATAAAATGCAGTTCCTTATTGGTTATGCGGGAAGAGGAAATATAACAAAGACACTTGTTACCAATGCTCAATTTGTTGCATGCCAACTCCAAAATCGTATATAAAAAATGTATTCAATAATTCATATTCCATATGCTTTATTTAATATCCCATCTTTTCCAAATGAAAAAGTTTTTATTATAAAGCAGTATAATATTCGCCAGTCAGAAAAGTATTGTCTCGATGTCTCTCCTCTTCTTCTTTTTTGCATCTAATATTTATATAAAGATAAAAGGATACATGGTTACAGCTAAATGGCATATCATTTCACGTAAGTAACCGTGTGTCCCTTTATTTATTAATAATATAACCATAAATTTTAATATTTTGCATTATTCCTATGGCACAGTTTGTGAAGAAAATGAATGGAAACGTGATTTATGAACCGTCACACCCTTTAGAGAATGAATACTCATCTCTATCCTTACGTGGCATACACATGTCTTATATTTTCCATCCTTGATAGGTATGAGAATTTACTTCACATCCTCTGCTCTGGTGAAAATCTATCGTTCCTACAATCATTATGGATGCTTGGTATTATATCTTCACTTACCGACTCCATTTTGTTCTCTGCGTGATTCCTTCTAAGTGTAATAACAAACACTAGTTTTTCTGGGCACTTTCCATGCAGATAGCATCATTCAATATGTCTTGCTTGTTAAAAGCTCACATTTTATTTTCTTCATCCTTTGATATCGAATAGACTTTCACATGCATATATTTATATCATATCATGATTTGTTTCAGGTTAGCAACAACCGTTTCCTTAAAGCCCAATAATCCCGCACCTGCATCCAATATTTGGTGTGGCATAATGATCTTTAGAGGATCCAAAAGAGGACTGTCACTTCATACAACATATTATGCTAAGAATTTTTTCATAATTTTATTAACTACTTTATTTCCTATACAATGACATCAAAGAACGAGTTAAAAGGAGTATTATGTTCACATGAATGCTTTCAAATTTGAAGACAAATAGTGATACCTTTATAATTAATGTATGGAGACAAAGCTCTTATATGAAAATAGAAAACTCATTTACTATAGATATATAACTTCAAGGGTACATATGATATATGCCATATGAAGATATGCTAATAATCAAGCTTATTATCAGTGAAAAAAAAGAAAAAATGATAGAGGATATTCCAATGGAAGCCTTAATTTTTAGAAAATCATGGCTCCATCAAGTTGTAGGCTTCATTTTCCTTGAAGGTTGTCCATAAGACTTTGGTGAGAGTGAGAGAGATGTAAGAGATAGAACTAGTTCTATTGTGTATTCTCCCATACATGTATCTTTGATTTTGAGCTCCTCAGCTATGTCTTCCATTTTAGATGTGGACGTTATGTCACTCTATTTGGTAGAAGACTCTTTATTGTGTGAGATAAGCTTGCCGACACTTTCCTTTAAAGCATTGCAAGATACTGACATGTCTATTGGTATTGTGACCTCTACTCCATCATAGGGAAATTTGACATATTGATGGTATGTTGATGGGATATCTTACATTTCATGAATCCAGGGCCTTCCTAAGAGGATGTTATAGGCTAGCGGGAGGTCCAATACTTGACAAGTGATATCTATGATGATAGGTCCTGTTCTAGTAGGCAACATGATGACCCCTTTGGAAGATCTTTCTTGCTCATCATACACTTTTATGGTTATTTTCTTTTTAGGATCAATAGCTTCTTCTGACAATCCCAGTTGTGTAACTAGTTTATATGAATAAATGTTTAGACCAACTCATCCAACTATCAAAACACACTTGACATGATGGTTCTCAATCAAGACTTCAATATGCAATGGTTGGTTATGTGGATGACTTAGTGAATTTTTGTCTTTGTCTAAAAAGGAAATGTATTGAGGAGAAGGTAAATGACCCACCATTGTCTGAAATTGATCAAGATCAAGATTTTTTAGAACATTAGAATTAATGAGAGCTTTGTATAGAACTACTCGATGAGCAGGAGAAATTCAAAGCAACTCAAATATAGAGATCTTTACATTAGTGTGTTAGAGTTGTTGGATAATGTTGTATCCTAAAACTGTTGTTTTAGACTCTTTAGAATTTGAAGATTTAGATGCATTCCTTTGTTTAGTTGCAGATGCAAGATTAAATAGTACTTTCGGGGTATTTGAGGAACCCAAGTTTGGTCCTGGAAGAGTTACCTGAGCTTGAGATCGAGTGATTGCATTAGCCGATCTATTTTGTTTGTCCTTCCTGACAATGGTGATGACATTGCAGTGCTGAGATGTGCATGGCTCTACCATGTTGATGACATCATTGTTATCGGAGTATGTGTAATTGACCTTAGCACCTACATTTGGTTTAGAAGATGAATATCCTTGAGTCTATTTTGTAAAAGGTTATGTGAATGCTATATGATCATTATTGGATTTGTGGTTGTCAATCACAATTTCTCTAGCATCAATTTTGTCTTGAATAAGATATTTTAGGCGCATGCAATTATTGGTTTTATGACCCTTGTTTCAGTGAAAATCACAGAAATCAGTCTCCTTCCACCACTTAGGTTTGACTTATGGGTCATATGGTTTTATCTTAGGTAATGTGATGATGTTATTTGCCAACAAAGTTCTCATGGCAGATTCCAAGGACTCACCCAAAGGAGTGAACTTATGTTTTGGTTTTGTAACCCACAGTTTGTATTCATTTAACTTTTTAGGAAACTCAGTTGTCTGCTTCTCGAAGGCCTTTATGGATTGAGTTCCAATCATTAGGTTAAATGCTAGTGCTTTGGGTGGAGCACTGATGTGATCAACAACACTATCTGTGACAACATTTTTGTTCTTGTTCTAGAATTTGACTTTATCTTTATTGTGTGAATTGGAACTTGAATCATACTTATTTTCTTTGTAAAGCGTGATATCTCACTTGCGAACAATTTTGTCCTCTATTTTCATGGCACTATCCACCATTTTGTTAAATGAGGTATGATTTTGCATTTGAAGATGATAGTTGGTTTCCAGAATCATATTATTGATGAAGATTTCCAGTTTCTCATTTTCTGGAATTTGTTGAGGATAAAGCGAGAACTTCTTCCTCCAACGTTTGAGGAAAGTCAGGAAGGGTTCTCCTTCTTTCTATTTCAAGTTGAAGAAATCGATCATTGTGACTGGATGTTGAATGTTGTAGGAGTATTGTCGATAGAACACATTGATTAATTCCTCAAAAGTTTTGATTGTTGGAGGTATTTTGGAGAACTAGTTGATGGCCGCCCCTCCCAAACATTGTGGGAAGAGATGCATTAAGTATGTTGGTTCATGCATGAACTCCATGGATAGAGTACACAATTCTCTAACATGATCTTAAGGATATGAATTAATTTCATATTTGTCATACTTTGGTAGTTCCACCCCTTTCGAAAATGGTGGCATATACAAGATTCAATCAAATGTAAATGGACACAAGGCATCCATTGAGAATTATTTGGGTTCTTTCTCTTTTTCCAGCTTGTTAAGTTTGACTTGCCTAACATGCATCTATTTCATCATGGATGTGATAGTGGTTTCTTCCTCTTGTGTTACAATGTCTTCAACATTAAAATTGTGAGGAAGTTTAGCCCCATGTTGGGCCAATTCGAGGAAGTATGCCTCTTTATCCTCTCGTAGGAAATGTTTCATGAGTTTCTTAAAGAGATCATCATCTTGATATTGTGTAATTTCTGAAGGTGTGGGATCTTGAGCCCTACCCTCATCAGAGTCATGGCCTTGTGAACTATGGCTAGCTTCTTTTTGAGACATAACAACATGTTGATTGTCTTCTTGAGTTGATTTAGGAGGAGTTGTGTGATCTCCTTTTAAGCACAAATTGCCTAGTTCATCTTCTTCATAAAGATTAGGATCGTATGGTTGATGAAGAGAATGAACAATGAGAGAAGATGAAGGTGATGTTTTTGGATCTTCTCTTAGTTTTCTATGTGAGGAAGCTCTTGTTTCCACCATTAACCTTTAGATGAATCTTGGAGCAAGATAAGATAACTGAATGACAATCTGATTTAGAGAAATCAAGTGACGTAACCTTGTCAAGGGTTATTTGATGAAAAGATGACCTGGACATAAGTGAAGGATACAATATCTGAGATGTATGGGTAGACACCCAAAAGATAGTGGACACTAATACATAACACTTAGCCTTTGAGAGAGGATGGAAAATCGAAAGTGTTTTGACAAGGTTTTTGACACAAGATAAGATGTGTTCTAGATTAATAAACAAGATGACAAATCAAGTGAAATAGACCACTTTGGGAAAACGGAATTGGATTGTTGTTTCTCTCCTTTGTACTTGACATAGTGGATTTTCTAACCAAATTTTGACCAAAGCTGAAGGTTGACTAGATTTCTATCAAAATTATGGAATTTTTGGCAATTTGTGCAAACTGTCGTATGATAGTATGCAAGCTCGTATAACATAGAATAAGCCCTAGCATGACAATCTAGGATCTCGTACAAAAATTGACACCAGAAATTGATTTTTGCTTTGGTTTTTTGACAACTCTTGTACGACAATAACCTACTTCTCATATGACACTTTGGGGGTTCTGATATGACACTTGGAAATACTGAACAATTATCATACAATAATTGCTAGGGCAGAATGATAGTTTACACCAAAAAAGAATTTTGCTTCAAAATTTTGGGATTTTTGGGTATTTTTGGTCTTAGTTTTCTTTTTAGGCTTGCTTTCTAGTTTTTAGAATCTGTGTGTTTTGGAATGTCTGAGGATGTTTATCATAGCAATAGGCTCACAATCATAGAAAACACATGGTAACTGACTCAATGAATCAAACACACCTAGCTTAACCTAACTAGGAGAAGAGATGTATTACTTGCTCGTTGACTTAGGAACACACTCAATGACTCCTTATAATATGACAATCCAACAACATGCAATGGATGTTGGAGGCCATATTAGCAAAGTAGTAGCATCAAGGAGGGCTCGATATGATGAGTTTCTTGGGGTTATTACTATTCACCTCACATAAGCACTACAAATCATTTAGAGGTAGATCAATGGAAAACTAGCTTAGGCTTTTAATCAAGGCATCCATTCAAAACTATCTCCCATAGTCCTGCAAGTAGGATTGAGGCTGTTAACCCTATGAGTAATCAAACCTGTGTAGTCTCACAAGCAAGATTGAAGCGGCTCCGCTCTACACAAGATCCAAGCATGTTCATGGAATAAATCCAAGGAACAAGCACAATTATGTCTTCTAAGGCTTTAACCTCAAGGAAGCATCAAATTTTATAGTGGGGTGGAAGAGTTGACTTAAGACTTGTCCCCACTTGGGTCATTCCTGGGAGATTTTTACCTCAGCCGACAGGCCCTCTAAAGGTTTAAATGAAATTTGAGGTTGGGGACCACATGATATGGGTTTCTGATTCTCTGAAAAGAGGAGCATAATCCCCTAACCTTGTCCTTTTCCCTATCCAAGACATGCCAAACGAAGTTAATCTAGAGACAATACACACATTTCCAGAGGGAGATATCTTCTAGGTTTCTGATTCTTTGAAAAGAGAAGAACATAATCCCCTCAATATCTACCACAATATTAATATGATGCACGTAATTAATTAAGTATGTGGATATGAAAAAGAGATTAACCAAACACAATATTTGCTTGATGAAGATTTTGGCAACTTCCAAAACCACAAGTCATAAATTTTTGTTGATTGAGCTTTCTTTGACAAGTGATTTCTGAAAGGGTTTCCTGCAAACAAAGGCTTAGAAGACAAGACAAGAATAGGCCAAAAGGTTAAGTTTCAATGCTCAAGTCTTCATCTCATGTCCTGCAAAAAGCGTTAGGCTATCTAAAACAATCACACACCAGAAAATAACAGGGGTTAGGATTAGTATCAATCAAATTTTAGGACAGAAAAACCTTAAAAACTGATCACAAAACCCATACGATAATTGAAATAATGGTGTGGAATGTCGTATGACAATATACCTATACCCACACAACAAAGTTCCTATGATACAACAATGTACATGAATCGATATGACACTTCAAGAATGTCGTATGTCATACGACAGACAGTGACTTCTGAAATGACAATCTGCAAACTGTCATACGATATTCCCTGGAAATTGTATGAAAAATTCTAAAAATCTGAAAACTTGATGAAAAATGATAAAAAAAATGGAATGGAAACCCGATATCAGGGCCCACGGTGGGTGCCACAAATGTGTGTGTGAAAATTGTACCTGTTCAGAAGATACAACACTTAAGTAAAACATTACAGATTAATGATAAGCAAATAAACGATCAATGAATATATCATCAATCAGGTGATTTACTTCCTTCTAGAAGATGTGAGTATGGTATTCTCAGATTTGACTGAGATCAGTGACAATGAAATGCCTAAATGAAGGATTTAAATGCAAAAACTACTGAAATGAATGCAAGATTAAGCTATATTTTTGTAATTTTCAATGCAATAAAAATGATTCGTCTAGATGAAATTGATCTAAAACTTGATAACAAATGAAAATAAAGCTAAGCTATGAATGAAAAAAAATAGAAGATAGATGATAGCAATTGATCTCAATGGATGCACAATCTCGCAATAACTTGACAGTATAACTCTATTGTTCTCAAAATTGCACATTTGATTGTGAAGGAGCGAGGGTCGTTTATATAGAAATCTATGTTTGAGAACTCATGGAAAAGCCAAAAATCACTCCTTGATTAACTCGAATTGATTGACAAGTAATCAGGGAATTAGAAACATTTATCTAGTGAAAATCATGCAAATCATCTTTTTAACTTATAATTGGAAGTTGAGATCACTCCAATATGCTTTTTAACTCATAATCACATGTTGAGTTTATAAAGTTAACAAAAGGAGTTCAAGAGTTGATTTTGTGTTTAACTGATCTTTTGATTTTGGCATTGATTTATTTAATTTCCATGTGTTTTATTCTCAACTTATCTGATTTAGTTTAAAAATAACTAATTTATGTGTTAATCAATTATTTAATCAAACTTTATCCAAAATTATATTATTAAATCTGACAATTCAAATTAATCAATTAAATAAATATTCAATCGATTATTTTTAGAATTTTTGATTAACTGTTAAATAAACAATATTAATTAAGAATAATTTAATTAAATCTAATTAAAGTGATTAAGTGGCTAAATGAAGTTTAATTAATTAAATATTTAACATATTCAATCAATTGCACTTAGGATAAATAAAATAATATCATTTATCGCCAAATATTATTTAATCAGAGATAATTAGGATAGATTAGGAATATTTAGGAGTATTCCCTGATGTAGATTTGTGATAGGATCGATTAGGGTTTCAATTACTTGATGTGCATATGTGCCTTAGGTTAGGACTTTAGGGTCGATTTTGACCAATTTGTTGATTTAGGAGGTTAATGGTACTGAAGCTCATTTTTGGGGTATTACAAAAATAAGCTAGCAAATGGAAGAGTATGGAAGTTTGCCCAGGCATTGAGAACCCCACCCTTCAACAATTTGCAAATGATAAAATTCTCTTTGGGAAAGTATGTAGGATAGAAACAAGGATCATAAAAAATACCTTGGATATCTATACTAGGGCTTCTAGGAAGAAAATCAACTAGACAAAATCAGAGGTATTCTTCCTCAATGTTTAGCCAAGTCTACAACAAGACATTGCAAGAATTCTTGACTTGAAAATTGCCTCCTTCCCGAGGAGATTCTTCGGTGTTCCACTATTTGGGGGAGTTAACAAGAATGACTATTGGGATAATCTAATCACAAATTGCAAGAAGAAAATGAGTCACTACAAAGGAAAATGGTTGGGTTGGCATAAATGATGAAGCATATATTGTTGAAGTATTGGTAATTGAGTTATGGAATTGTTATGATACAGGTTTAATTGAAGCTTGGTCAGTTATTGTTTTGTCATTGATGTCATTTTTGACTAAGTGTTCTTTGCATGTTGCTAAGTACAAGAATGATGGATAAGGTGATGTAGTAAGTTTGAGTTGATGTGATCATGTAGTTGTGGTCTAAAGAGCTAATTGATGTTGTATTTATCATCACATCTCAATACAACAAGGATTGAGATAGTTATGATAGTTTGAAGGTAAATAGTGCAAATGCTAGAATAGTTAGTGACATGTGATAGGTGATTTGATCATTTTGTCAAATCAATATTGATTAAGGTGATGCAATCAAACGAGAAGTATATTAATTGGATATAGAAGGCATGGTTGCAATCGTAACTTATTTGAATGATTGGTGAGGCTCTATCTTAGTTATAGAAGTATTTTCAGGATGAACAATTTATGTTCCTGAGTTACCGATGGAAGATCTTGTATCGGTGATCAATTTTGTTGTTCCAATGATTATGGGTAAGATGATTATGGTGTATGGACACGTGTTAACAAATGGAGATAAATATTTGATGTTTATAAGTTCAAGGTTACCATGGATTGAGGATCTAAGTGGATGCTTTGGAATAGTAAAAAATGTGTTAGATTTTTCTTGGAGATTGAGTAATCAAATCCTTGTTTTGGTCGATGCGATAACATAAAAATGTATTACAAAATAAGGATTTGTGTATTTGACAATTGTAATCAAGTTGGAAGATGGGATGAAAATATAAATCATTTTAGGGCTTGATCAAGGTAGTGGAACATAATAATATATATGTTATAAAGTTAATTGTTTAAGTGTGTTGATCGAGTGATTGTGGATGTGCGATTGAGAAGTGGAAGTTGTGATCAAGACAAGGTGAAGGTGAATGTGTTGAGAAGATATTGTGCACATCAAAGGATCTGATGAAGTAGGAGGAGTTCTATTCTATATATCATTCCTTTTGTCGTCCCCTAATAGTCACATCATTGAAATCCCTTGACCGGGTGGATTCTAACAAGTCCTTATTACAAATATTTTAATAGTGTGGCACATTAATTTGTGTTCAAAGTTCTCTAACAAGGATACTCTTAATAGGGTAAAGGTTTTAATAGACCTAGAGGTAAATCCACTAACTGAGTAGCACCTAACAATTCTTATTGTAAACTCCTAACATGGTTAAGCTCCTCACAAGGCGTACTTTAGAAGAGTACATATTTTAGTGGGTACTAATCCCCACCATGATTTTTTCTTGATTTTGGTTTCCATGAGATAAATTTGTGGGTCAAAGTTGTGGATGTGTTTATATGCTTTGAAGTTGCATTTGATTCTATTTTGGTTAACTTGTGAATGTTGATTTAAGATCAAGGATTGAAAAAGTGTTTGGAATTTATATTTACCAATTTACCCCTCCCCTCTTAGTAATTAGATCTAAGATCCAAAAATTGGTATCAGAGCTTTGGTTTTCTAGTGTGGTGAAGCTTAACAACTTTAGGTAAAAGATCCAAGATTACGAGAAAGGAAGGTCCTAAATTCACAAGAAAACTAATCGATGTGGTATGGAAGAATGAAACTATATCTGAAAGGAATGAGAGATTATTATTGGGAACATGTGGTCACTAAGTATATTGTTCCTTCAGGAGTCCTTAATGCAAATAAATTGAGAATCAAACAAGAACACACTGGTACTATGGAAGCTATAGCCAATACTCTTTTCAATGCAAAATTTATTAATGTCAAAGATCTGGATAGAGCCTTTGAGATGTGGGAAAATTTGAAGACTATATATGGTGAAGATCCACATGTGTAGAAGGAAAAGGTGAATAACTTGAGTGGAAAATTTGTTGAAATGAGGATGTAGGAAAATGATAACATTAAACAATATAGCCAAATAATCAAAGAGGTAGTTGCAACTATTGGAGGTGCTAGAGGCAATCTTCTTGAGTAGGATATTGTAAGTAAAATGTTGAGAACTTTATTTCCACAATATGCTATTATAGTTTCAGCTATACAAGAACTTAGATCTAAAAGTACCACTGAGGTTACCCTTGATGCATTAATAGGAAAGTCAACTACATTTGAATTAAGTAATTATGATAATAGTATGCCCAAGATTGAAGTTGCGGCTTCAAGTCATCTTTGACTCTTACACCATCAAGGAAAGGAAAGGAAATATCTAACAAATCTTCTGTATGTTATTCTAATGATTATGAATCTATCTTATTTGAAGAAAGAGAACAAGAAGAATTTGAAGCCTTGTTTGCTAAATGAATGCCTAGAGGAAAAGGTAAATATAAAGGTAAGCTACCTTTGAAATGTTTTGCATGTAACAAGATTGGTCATATTGCATCTATATGTCTAGATAAAGACATGAAGGATAATCCATGGAAACTAAAGGAGAAAAACAAGAAAGCTTGTTATCTAGTTGAAGAAGGTGTCACCAATGAAGAATCTGATGGAAGAGAATAAGAAGAGATTGTATTTGGTGCAGTTGAAGAAGAACTCACTGAATAAGGTGAAAAAGAATTAGTTTCAAGCATGATTCACTATTGTGATTAGATCATTAACAATGAATGTACTCATCATATGACCGGTTATATATGTGCATGTACAAATAAAAATATCAATCAGGTTTCTGGAAAAATAGCCCAGAAATTTATCATAAAACTCACAAAAATTAACCTTGTGGTCGTGAGTTCGAGAAAAATGATAGAAATTTGATAGAATAGAATGGAAACCCATTTCAGGGCCCGACAGTGGGTGCCAAAAATGTGTGTGAATTTTGTACCTAGCTGTAGACATAACACTTCAGTAAAACATTAGAGGTTAGCAAAAACTAAAATCTTGTAAATAATTGAAATTATATTAACCAAGCGATTGACCGCCTTCTAGTAGGTGTGAGTATGATGTTCTCAAATTGAAATCAAGATCAGTGGCAATGCAACACCTAAACAAAGGATTTAAGATGATGAAAGCAATGAAATATGAATGCAAATTAATCTATATTTTTATATTTTCTATGCAATAAGAATGAGAAATTGTATGAATCTAAGCTATAATGTATAAAATTGAGTTTGAATGCAGATTTAATCTAAGAAATGCTATGAATGCATATAAAATGGAGGAATGTGATGGAGGATCGATAAAATTTGGTAACAATGCCCCTTGTTTAGTAAAAGGTAAAGGAACTATTGTTTTGAATGATAAAACCAACTGTGATGATGTACATTGGGTTGATGGTTTGAGATATAATTTATTAAGTGTTGCTTAGTTAAATAACAAAGGTTATAGATTGGGGGTCTCTGGCTTCTAGATGTTCTTTCTATCAATTTAAAAATATTAGGGGAATCATGTCAAGCGGGAACGACAGCAGCAGTGGTAGCAGAGCGGGTGGAAGCAGTGCGGGTGGGGTCTCTAGCTTGCTAGAGCTAGAGACTGGTTCTGAAGATGACGATGATGATGAGGGAAGGTGGGTTTCCTTGGTGGGGGGTTATTGATTTTACGGGGGGTGCCCTCTCTTCCCTGAGCTTTTCATGTTTAGGGTTTGGGTGCTCATCATCTATTTGGGCTTGGGGGGGGGGTTCTTCTCCATCTCTCTGGTGTGGAAAAGACCTTTTCCTATTTAGGAGGCTAGAGATGGTGGACGACTGCTGTGGCTCCTCAATTGGGATCTTCCTGATGTAGCCTTTTCCTAGGACCCTCTTGTGAGGGCTTTCTTTTGGGCTCCACTTCTCTATTCCTTTTTGTGGGAGAATGGTGGTGGGTCTTCTGATGCAGTTCAGAGAGGGATCCCTATTGAGGTGGGGTTCCACACTAGAGCTCTTTGGCAGCTGAAGGATGCTCCCTGTCTTTACTCCTCTATCCCGTTTCCTTTTGAGGTGAAGATCTCTTTTCCTCTTAAGACCTCTTTCCCACTTCCTATAAAGTTGGAAGTTCCTTCTAAGGTGGAGGCTCGGCCTATTGAGGTGGTTTGTTGCTGGATGGAAGAGGTGGGTTGGAGTACTATCGGTGAGCCTGGTTGTTGCTGGAGGGTTCTATTTTTGCCAGAGAACGTTGAAGGCCTTATCCTTTTACTGGCAAGTTGTGAGTTGGGGGTTTGGGGAGTCATCCTCATTCCCATTTCTTTGTTTAAGGTTGGGGGAGCCTTTCAAAACCCTGATGTAATGGTGCAGCTGAAGCTTAACATGCCCAATTATTTAAGCTGTTGTTTTTTCTTTGGTTGTGATTTGGTGGTTTGGGGAGACATCCTCATACCCATTTCATTGTTTAAGGTTGGGGGAGCCTTTCAAAACCCAGATGTGATGGTGCAGCTGAAGCTCTACTTGCTCAATTATTTAAGCTATTGTTATCTCTTTGGTGTGGTTTAAAAGGTTGGGAGAGCCTTTCAAAACCCTATTGTGCTCAGCCTTTGCTGGAGAGTCTTGTTTTTACCAGAGATCCTTGATGGTCTTTTCTTCTTTCTGGCAGATTGTGATTTGGTGGTTTGGGGAGTCATCCTCATTCCCATTTCCTTGTTAATGGTTGGGGGAGCCATTCAAAATGCTAAATTCTATGGTGCGGCTGAGGATTTTCTTGCTCATATGTTTAAGATGTTGTTTCTTCTTTGGTTTGGTTCTGATAGGGTGGACTGGTCTGTCTGCCAATTCTATTGGTTGTTTAAACCCATTATGGTTATGGGATCTATCAAAACCCTTATGTCTGGTTTAGGGAGCTTGATTACCCTAGATATATGATGATGTTGTAAAGCGGTGGCTTTACACTTTTGGCTTCAACAACTTGTGCCTTTCTCTATCTATTTCTTTTGGCTACAGTTATTGTGTTGATGTTGTGCTACTGGTAGTTCTACTGGCTTATTGTGTTGGAGGGGTGCTGTATGGTTTATCCTTTTCTCCAGTTGTTTCATTTAGTTCTGAGCTTATTCTTCCAATCTTCAAGATCTGGGTTACAGTTCCCCCCAAAAATTGAATGTATATGGTTTCAGGGCCCATTCAAAACCCATTTTTACCTTATTCAAAAACAAAGGTTATAGAGTAGACTTCAATGGAGGCTTATGAAGGATCATTGGGAAATCAGGAGAATTAATTGCTACCGGTGAACAAAGCAAAGGTAACTTGTTTCATCTAAATTCTACTATTAAGAATTGTCTATTGGCTAAGGTAGAAGATTGTTGGTTATGGCATAAGAGGTTTTGTCATGTTAATTTTGACAACTTAATCAAATTAAGCAAGAAGAGAGCTATAATAAGATTGTCATATCTAGTCAAACCAGACAATGCAATGTGTAAAGAATGTCAGTTTGGAAAGTTATCAAGCTCTAGTTTTACTAGTAAAATCTATTCTTTTGAGAATATATTTGATTTGGTGCATATTGGTTTGTGTGGTCCTATGAGAACTAAATTTTACTATGGTGAAAGATACTTCATGTTATTTGTTGATGATTTTTCAAGAATGATATGTGTTATATTCCTAAAGGACAAATCATAAGATTTTCATATGTTCAAGATATATAAGGCCATAGTTGAAAAGGAAATTGGTAAGATGCTAAAGTGTTTGAGATCTGACAGAGGAGGTGAGTTCACTTCACAAGAGTTTATTATTTATTATGAAGAATTGGGAATTAAAAGGCAAATGTCAGCTCCTAGGACACCTTAGCAAAATGGGATTGTAGAAAGAAGTAGGTCTATCATAGATTGTGAAAGGACATTAATGATTTAGAAAGGTGTTGCATAAATTTTTTGGAGAGAAGTAGTAAGTAATGATGTCTATACATTGAATTGGGTAGAGATGAAGAAAGGTACAAACACAACTCCTTATGAATTATGGCATGATCATACACCAAATGTAAGTTATTTCAAAATATTTGGTAGTAGATGCTATATTAAAAGAGATGAATACTTAGGAAAGTTTGATCCTAAAAGTGATGAAGGAATATTTTTAGGATATTCTACAAAGAGCAAGGCCTACAAGTGGTTGAACAAAAGAACCAACAAGATAATAGAAAGTGTAAATGTGAGAGTTGATAAATTCTATGAACAAAATGATGAATCAAGCAATAAGGAACCAAAAGACTATCATGGATTTGTATATGTGCAACCAGTGGAGTGGAATATTGAAAAATAAAACAAACAAGCTAGTGAAGAAGAACCGATTCAACTAATTGAAGAAGCTCATAGATCTAAACTAGTGTTAGCAAGGTATGTCAAATTGAATCACTCTGTTGATCAAATTATTGATGATAAAAATGATGGTGTTTTAAAAAGAAGAAAGGCAAAGGAAAATACTTATTTTATTTCATAATTTGAACCTAAAATAGTAAAAGATGCACTAAAAGATGAAGATTGGGTAAAAGCTATGGAAGAAGAATTGGAAAAAATTGAAAAGAACAAGACATGGACATTGGTGCCCAGACTAGAAGATAAGAATGTGATCGGTACCAAATGGATATACAAAAATAAGATGAATGAAGCAGGTGAAGTAATAAGAAACAAAGCAAGATTAGTGTGCAAAGGCTATGCACAAGAGGAAGGTTTGGACTATGGTGAAACTTTTGCACTTGTAGCTAGACTATAAGGTGTGGGAGCATTACTTGCATATGTTGCTTACATATAATTTAAGTTATATCAAATGGATATTAAGTCTACATTTTTAAATAGAATTTTTGAAGAAGAAGAAGTATACATTGAACAACCGAAAGGTTTTGGCTCATCAGAAGGAAATGAATTGGTGTGTAAATTGCAAAAATATTTGTATGGATTAAAGAAGGAACCAAGAACTTGGTACGACATATTACACTCTTATTTGATCAGGATTGGTTTCATAAGGAAAAGTGACAATAGCAATATTTACTTGAAAATAGAACATGATGGCAAGGTACTAATTGAAGAAATATTTGTGGATGATATCATATTTGGAGGAGATGATAAAATGAGTATGGCATTTGCAAATGAAATGAAGAAATAATTTGAGATGTGTATGATTGGGGAAATACAAATTTTCATCAAGTTGCAGATTTTACAACACAAAGATGGTATCTACATCAACCAGACTAAGTATGTGAGAGAAATATTGAAGACATTTGGACTAGAAGATTCAAAACAAGTTGGAACCCCTATGGTGATAGGTTGTAAACTATCTAAGGAGGATACATCAAATAAATTAGATGAGACACTATATAGATCAATGACCGGTAAGCTACAATAGGTGGTACATAACAGACTAGACATAACACAAGAAGTTGGATTAGTTGCTAGATTTTATTCTAATCCTAAGGAATCACATCCGAGTGCGGTAAAGAGAATATTTAGATACTTAAAGGAAACTACAAATTATGGTCTTTTGTAAAAATACAAAGGTGATTTCACTTTAAATGTGTTCACTAATGCAAATTGGGTAGGAAATATGGATGATAGGAAAAACACAAGTGGAGGAGCATTTTTTCTTGGTGATAGGATTGTGTCATGGACCAAAAATAAATATAATTTCATATCACAATCAACAACAAAAGCTAAATATGTTTCTACTGTAATTAATTATACATAGGTAATCTGGATTAAGCAGATTTTGGAAGGTATTCAATAAAAGGTCACTGAACTGATGGTTATACATTATGATAAAACTAGTGCTATTAACATTTTAAAGAATCATGTGATGCATTCTAAGACTAAGCATATTTCTATCAAATATCATTTTATCAGAGAGAAGGTATAAGAAAAGGAAGTGAGGTTGGCGTATGTGTCAACTAAGGAACATGTTGCATATATTTTCACAAAGCTATTACCTAAAGATGCTTTTGTGTATCTGAAAGGTAAATTAGGGTTCCTTCCCCTACCTGAAATGAACTAAATAAGATGCTTTTGCATCAATCCATTGTATTCATTAAAAATCTTATGATTGGATTTATGTTGTATGGCTACTCCTTGGGGGAGCAATCTATGTCGTTACAAGTTTGAGTGAGTCAAGAAATACATAGCAGATTTATGAGGTAATTGATACCTTTGGAATTTTTGTCAAAGGGAGAGAAGTAAGGAGAAGGAGAGAATTACAAAGAAAGGGAGAGCAGATGTAAAAATCAAAGGAAAGTCAAGACAAAAGTGGAAACATTTTGGTTCATTCTTATATTTGTTTAATAGTATTTCCATCAATGCCAAAGGGAGATATTTTGGCATAATTGATGAAGGAGAGATTGTTGAAGTATTGGTAAGTGAGTTATGGAATTGTTATGATACAGGTTTTATTGAAGATTGGTCAGTTATTGTGTTGTCGTTGATGTCAATTGTTGACTAAATGTTCTTTGCATATTGCTAAGTACAAGAATGATGGATAAGGTGATGTAGTAAGTTTTAGTTGATGTGATCATGTAGTTTTGGTCTATAGATGTATTTGATGTTGTATTTATCATCACATCTTATTATAACAAGGATTGAGATAGTTATGACAGTTTGAAGGTAAATAATGCAAATGCTAGAATAGTTAGTGACATGTGATAGGTGATTTGATTAGTTTGTCAAATTAGTATTGATTATGGTGATGCAATCATAAGAGAAGTATATTAATAGGATATTGAAGGCATGGTTGTAATTGTAACTCATTTGAATGATCAATGAGGCTCTGTCTTAGTTAAACAGTTTATGTTCCTAAGTTACTGATGGCAGATCTTGTATCAGTGATCGGTTTTGTTGTTTTGATGATTATGGGAAAGATGATTATGGCGTATGGACATTTGTTAACATATGAAGGAAAATATATGATGTTTATAAGTTTGAGGTTAGCATGGATTGAGGATCTAAGTGGATGCTTTGGAATGTCAAAACTGTGTTTGATTTTTCTTGGAGATTGAGTAATCAAATCTTTATTTTGGCCGATGCAATGATAGAAAAATGTATTACAAAATAAGGATTTATGTATTTGACAATTGTAATCAATTTGGAAGATCGGATGAAAAAGATAAATCATTTTAGGGCTTGATCAAGGTAGTGGAATTGAATAATTTATATGCTATGAAGTTAATTATTTTAGTGTGTTGATCGAGTGATTGTAGATGTGCGATTGAGAAGTGGAAGTTGCGATCAAGCCAAGGTGAAGGTGACTATGTTGAGAAGAGATTGTGTACATTAGAGGATCTTATCAGGAAGGAGGAGTTCTATTCTATAGATAATTCCATTTGTTGTCCCCTAATAGTCACAACATTGAAATCCCTTGACCGGGTGGATTCTAACAAGTCCTTATTGTAAATCCTTTAATAGGGTGGCACATTAATTTGTGTTCAAAGTCCTCTAACAAGACTACTCTTAACAGGGTAAAGGTTTTAACAAACCTATAGGTAAATCCCCTAACTGGGTAGCACCTAACAATGCTTATTGTAAACTCCTAACATGGTTAATCTCCTCACATGGCACACTTTAGAAGAGTACATATTTTAGTGGGTACTAATCCACACCATGGTTTTTTCCTAATTTAGGTTTCCATGAGATAAATTTGTGTGTCAAAGTTGTGGATGTGTTTGTATGCTTTGAAGTTTCATTTGATTCTATTTTGGTTAACTTGTGAATGTTTATTTAAGTTCAAGGACTGAAAAAGTGTTTAAAATTGTTGATTACTGATTTTGTAACGCCCCGCCAGGGAACCCAAAAGAAACTAACCTAGAAGATAATACTAAGTTTGGTGAACAATTTTTTTTCTTCTAAAGTTTACATATAAGATAAACATTCACATGAAAGCATTAACCATTAACTCACATAACACACATCGTTAACATAGGTTACATATCTAATGGGTCCCATGACGTAGAATTACTTTCTAACATAACTCAACTAACATCATCAACAAATGATTCCATTAATTAAATGCAACAATTACATCATAATAATTACATTCCATTGAACATCCATGAATTCTAATAAACATACATCCACTACACATGTCACAGGGTATGCAGTAATCACTCTAACATCTAAATTACAATATCTAGACTAGGTATCACATGCGATACTCTAATACAAGATTTACAATAAAGAATATAAGTAATGATCTACAAAGATGAAGTAACATAAAGAATCCAACTGTAAAGACACCATCAAGCACTAGCACAGGACGTCAAATCTTGAATGGTAAAGAATCACTACCACCTGTCTGTGTAGAACCACAAAGGTCTACCCCACTGTGTTGAGGAGATAACATCAGACCCCAATCGGATAATCAAACCAAATCAAGATACACCACCAAGCAAGAGAATCCTGAAAGATTACTAACTCAAGGTCAACAAGTATAGTGATGGGTAAGTCTCACTAATCCAGAGGCAACCAACCATGTAGGATAACTAGACTATGTTTAGGAAGGTGTCATCATGTACGTCCAACCCTTGAGTCTCATCCTGGTAATCTCTTTGGATCCTGACACTCAAGTGACCATACACGATATCAATGACTTCTCATACAGACAAAGCCATTAATTATGCTAGAACACACACCTCCATAGGCGGCAAGCATCATCTCATCCTCCATCTCAGTCTGTACTAGCACTCGAGCATGGGTGAGGAATCACATCTTGTTAGGTTCATTTTAATATCTCTCAATGTTATTTTAGGTTATCACTTGATTACAATAACTTACAATAAGTAATCCTGGTAGCCACTTGTGGGCCCTAACGCTTATTGCAAGCCACTCCCTAACACATATCTAGGTAAACTACCCTAGGCTCATAGATCTCTCTTAGATCCAACATAGATAAAAATAGATAGTCACACATCCAGAATCATCACAGAAACTAGGATTGACTACATAAGTATAATCACTGAACACATAATACATCATGAGCCCACAAGGTCAAATGGAAAATAAACAATTCACACTCATGCCAAACATAAGAAACAACATGAACATAAAAGACAATTCCCAAGCCTTTGTCCTTCCTAGGTCATCTAGTACCTATAAAAATGATAAACCCAACAACTAGGAAGAATAAAGCCACATTGAATAAAACAACCAATTTCAGTAGAAAAGTGCATGTTAATTTCCAATTAAACCATGTATCAGAATACCTAGAAAATAATCTCCTTGATGTCTTTAGAATTAGCACATCTAACAAAATATCCAAGTGCCTTGTTAAATCAAATAATTAGTTATCACTAATCACATATACTAAGACCAAATTAAATGTCGATTTGACTTTACAGTCAGTCAAGTAAGTTAAATTTTTAGATTAAATAATGAACCCTAGCATTTCACTTAGTTACAATAGCAATAATCTCATGAAGTTACCATAACTCCAAACAAATTATATATATAACTATATTTATACAATAGTTAAGACTATTGATTTTTCCCTTATGAATTAAAATTATACATCTAATAAATTAAAACCATCACCAAAAGTTACTATTTTAAAACAACAATTATTAATAAAAATTATTAATATAAATAAAATTATTAATATTAATAAAAATTTATTAATAAAAGTTATTAATGAAAATAATTGTTAAAATTTACTAACGAATTTATTATAATTAAATATCAATAAAAAAAACAAAATAGATGTTAATACAAGTGGGGGGCACGTGGCCCGCATCCCACTGCCTTCGCAGTACTAACTACTGGCTGCAGCAGTGCTGACTGTAGTATTGTGCGCTACACGGCAGCTGCAGCCCGTGCGTTGTAGGGTGCGGCAGTGGCAGGGGGTGGGGAATTGGTGGCCTTGCCCCTTATAAACTTTTATATATTTTTTAATAATTTTTTTTTTCCTTTCAAATTTTTTTTAAAATATTTCTAAAACTTTTTAAATCAACTTTCCAAAAAGCATATCATATATTTTTAATTTGCTAAATTTTAACAATAAAATACAATGCCAATTTTTACAAAAGCTTCCAATATTTTTTAATAGAAATTACATTTCTGAAAATGGCATCTACTGACTGTGGGTATTTTTTCCATAAAGGGAAATATGACTAATTTTCAAAATCTGATAGCAATTTTGTCTTTTCCTTAAACTGTCTTTTTCCTTTATTTGTTTGTGAATACATTTCCAATTTACTAATGATAATTTTTTTGTCTTTTGTAGCAAATAAATTTTCTATTGTGGTAATTTAATTTTGATTGTCATTTTTTTGATAGAGATTGGGTTTTTTTATCCAGATTGCATTTTTTCATACCAAAATTGATTTTTCTCAACAACCCATTTATTTATTTCCTCTATTCAATAGTTTGAACAATAGCCAATTTAATTTTTTATTTTCTAAGTGATCTAGGATGAATTTTCTCTTGAAATTTTGATAGCATAACCCTACTATGCCAAGTCTATATAAAATCATGAAATGACAAATCTATGGGTTCTCTAACACCCAGAATTACTAACAAAGCAAAACAGATACAATAAATCTAATGAGACAATCCAGGCACAGTAAAATTACCAAAATTTACACAATCAGAATTGCAAAGAATTTTCTCAAACCCTACCTCAATTCCAATGCTAGAAACTGTGATAGAATGCCTGTGAGATGATGAAACTCCAAATTCTGTCAGATGAAAACTCAGCCCTACAGATTTGAATCAACAATGCAAGCCAAAACAAAAATCCAAAGCTCCACAATTTCCACCAAAATTCCCAAAAACCCACACAAAGCTCCAAAATCTCAAGATGCCAAGAATTGTCCAAAAACCTGATTAACTCCAAATGAATGCAAAATCCCCCTATTAGGGATTCAACTCCACCATTCATGCAAACCCTAGATGACTCATTAGACATCTCCTATTCAAACTCCCTCTCTTAATGTTGAAAGAAATTACTAATTATTAATTAAAAATACATATTTTATGCACAACTCAACTTAGTCTCCTAAAGACAAGTTGTCTCCTTTTTGAAACAAGACATATTCAAACTTAATAAAGCACATGTTATTATTATAAAATCTCATTAAATAATTTAATATTCAAAACAAGATTAAATCATGCAATTTAATTATTTAATATCTAATAACCATTACTAATCCTATTTTCACATAATTAATTAATTAAACCCGAATATCCTAATATTTAATTTTTAATTAATTAATAAACATACAAAAACATAGGAACTAAATTTAATAATATTTCCCAATTACAATATTAATTTCCATGACTATAAAAAATCACACAATCAAACAAAAATGAATCAAGATCATCAAATAAACATACAAACTCAAAGAAGGGATCTACAAACTTTGTCACCTGACAAATTTGGGTAGGGTAGTCATTAGATACTTATCCAACACTTAGGATAAATAGGCTTAGGTTTGGGGTTTTGGGTCTATCTGTTACCTCCCCTCTTTACCATTGAGATGAGTATTTACGAGCACATTCACTCCTGCCAATTTAGGGAAGATGATGCCCTGTACCTGCAAACCTGTCATCACAAAATAAAGCATCTACATACAATATATAAAAAACAATGATAGGGTACGGTCGGTCATGTGGATCTTGACAAAGCAAGTAACTACGCCTCTTCCCTCTACCATACAAACACATAAAATAGGTGCATACATAATAACACCATACACATGCTAGTATGGGGTAAGTACATCTTAATCCAACTAAAACATAAAACATCGCATCATGATAATACCAATATCAAAATACGACAACATAATTATAATCATAATCCAGATCATCAATAGTCACTGAAATAATAAGATCTGCACACAAACAATGTGGCCTAAAAGAGTATGGCATCTAAAAAACTGAAAGAAAAATGTGGAGGTACTACAGATTCACCCATTACCTCTCAGTAATCAAATCTAAGATCCAGTAGGTTTTCCTCAATAGGAAAAATTATCATGATCAAATCAGTACTATCTGTTGGAACTACAATTGATAGACTACTTGGAGAACAAAATGAGAGAATGTGAAGATGATCACTGAGCTACTAAGGTATATGTGATACATTGGATCAATTGTTATATTGTCATTGATGTCAACTAGTTTTGACTTTTCTTATCATGATAGTTGCAAACATCTGAAGGAGGTGATGTTCGTGAAGGAAAGGAGATATTAGCATGAAGATGAGATGTATGAGTAAGTTATGAATAAGGTCTTCATTGGGAAACTTATTGATGAGTCTATGACAATATGATAGTGATTTGATTGACTTACATGATTATGTTAAGTAATGAAGATCAAGAATGTACAAGTTACTTTGGTCAGTATATAAAGAACTTAGTGTACACTGAGAAGGTACAGTGTATAGTGAGTGCGGTCTTAACTGAGAAGGAAGAAATTGACATATCACACTATTAACTAAGTAGGAGGAAACTGACATATCAGGGTAGTGACCAAGCAAGAGAAATAATGAGGAACATGTGATTGCCGACATGTGATGATCAGCTGGATGGATCTAAAAGATTCCAAGGATAAAGACAAAGTTTTTTATGAAGATATACAACTAGAAAAATTCAAGGATGATCTGATGATGAAGATTGAAATTTTTTTAAGGCACAAGTTCTGAGAAAGGTTAAAGAGGCAAAACCAATGATGGAGATTAAGAGGCAAAATCTATGGTTGAAATGAGAATGGTTTATATGTCTATATAAGGAGATAAGAAATTCAAATAGAGGAGAGAGAAGATCCTATGAGTGATGGAAATTGCTGGTGCATACATGTGAAGATGGTTAAATAGGTTGAAGTAAGAACCAAGTGATTCTGCAGACTAAACTGAGTGACAGAAGGAGATAACTGAGCATAAAAGAGTAGGAGGAAGAAGAAGAATGAAGAGATTATGATGACCAAAGTGATATTGATCTTAGCATAGATTTAAATATGAGAAAAAGAAGTTGCATTTGAATCAGGTCATATACTATTGCTTTCTAACCATTGCTACAGTCAATATCTCTTAACCGAGTGAGACATAATCGTCTTTATTTTTCTATTGGCATTCTATGAATGTTACTTGTTTTCTTGTTGACCCAAGTGAATGTATTGGTCATAGAGAGATGTTAGTGATAAATCCTCTAACAAGGTCACACCTTACAGTGTGTTTGTAACCTTTAACAATGTTGGCTCTTAAGCGAGCTCACTTTAGAAGAGTAAAAATATTTTAGGTACCGGTCCCAGGTGGTTTTTCCCTTAACAGGGTTTCCACATTAAAAATCAAGTGTTAAATGTGTATGAATGTGATGTTTTGATATTTTACTTTACACATTATTGTAACTAATTAGATTGGTATATGTTAACTACTAGTTGGTTTACGTTATCTAACAGTCGGTTAATTTATCAGAAAGTCACAGTCAAGTTATTACCGAGCTATTTAGTTTATTTGTTTGAAGTTGGTATTATATATCATAGAGGAATTTGGGACTGTAGAATAACTGAACATAGCTGATTCACCCTCCTCTCAATTATCTAATAATTGGTATAAGAGCACAAGTACTTGAAAGAATAAGTTTGAAGGACTTAGGTTAAAGATCAAAAGATGTATAAGAGAGAGGTATCGAAGCTTAACAAGGATAATTTCTCAACATGGCAAAGCAGGATGAAGTTGTATCTATCAGGCATTGGGGATTCTACACTATACTATTTGAAAAATCAATTCATAGCACCTACTAGTCCTTTGACTGTCACACAAATGAAAGAGAGACAAGAGCATAACACAATGATGATTGAGATTGCTTCTTCTCTATCAGATGTTGAATTTGAAGACATTAAGAATTGTACAACTACAAAATAAATGTGGGACAAATTGACATTAGTTCATGGTGGAGATCAAAATGTGCTCAGGGAAAAGGCAGAAAGCTTAACAGGAAAATTTGATGATATGAAGATGAAAACATAACTCAGTACAACAACCAAGTCAAGGAAGTGGTGAATGCTATTTGAGGAGCAGGAGGAATGATTGATGAAGAAACTATGGTAAGCAAAATTCTCAGAATACTTTTGCCTGCCTATGCTATTAGAGTCTTTGAAATACATGAAATGAGAGCTTCACTTGGTAATGATGTTTCCCTTGATAGTCTAATTGGTATATTGACTGGATTTGAGCTTAACAAATTTGATAATAGTGTTGTACCTAATGTAGAATCTATATTTGTGTCATCTTTAAATACTGGAAGATCAAGTAATAGACATCAGATAATAAATGGAAGTGATTATGAATTTGAAGAAGATAAGCTTGAAGAACTTGAAGCATTAATGGCTAGAAGACTCCCGAAGGGAAAAGGAAAATACAGAGGTAAAATACCCTTGGTATGTTTCAAATGTAAAAATATTGGTCATATTATTGCTAGTTATCTTGACATGAATGATAATGAGAGGACAAGTGAAAGAAAGAATGATAGAAGAGATTACGAGATCACAGAGGTAACCGATAATAAGGAAATAAAGAAAACCAAGACTACAAAGATAAAGGAAAAAATTCATGCTACCTAGTTGAAGAAGATGATGATACCAAGACTGAAACTGATGAAGAAGAAGAAGTGGTGTGTGTTGCAATGAAGGAAGATATTGAAGAAGAAGAAAGGTATGTTGAAAAGGTACTTATTTCTAAATTGAGAAAAAATGATAATTGGATTATTGATAGTGGCTCCACACATCATATGACTGGTGATGATGATAAGTTTGAAAATCTTGAACATTATAATAGAAGATTTGTAAAAAATGGGAAATGATACACCTTGTCAAGTGAAAGGTAAAGGATCAATATTTCTAAACAACAAGATCAAATGTGAAAATGCTTATTGGGTGAAAGGACTTGACTATAATCTATTGAGTGTAGCACAATTGAATAATATAGGTCACTGAGTTGGCATTTGAGAATAGAAAAGAAAAGATCTATGATGATGCTGGAAGACTGATCGATACTAGTGAACAATCAAAAGGTAACCTATTTTATTTGGATAATGCTGAAACTTCATGTTTAATGGCTAAGAATGATGATGTCTAGCTATGGTACAAGAGGTTATGTCATGTGAATTTTGACAACATGGTAAATATCAGTAAGAAAAAGAAAGTTAGAGGTTTACCGAGTATATCTAAGCCTGACCATGTGATGTGCAAACAATGTCAAATGGGTAAAATGTCAAAGTATAGTTTTAAGAGAAAACATTATTCATCTAATGCAATTCTGGATTTAGTTCATATTGACTTATGTGGTCCAATGATAATTTAGAGATATTATGGAGATAGATATTTTTATCTTATTTGTTGATGACTTCTCTAGAATGATGTCAATTATGTTTCTAAAATAAAAATAAGAAGCTTTCCAAATGTTTAACTAGTACAAAGAAAAAGTAGAGAAAGAAACTGGTAAGCAAATAAAATGCTTGAGATTTGACAGAGGAGGTGAATTCATTTCTGATGAATTTACTAAATTTTGTAATGAGCATGGAATCAAGAGATAGGTATCTGCACCGAGGACACCACAACAGAATGGAATATCTGAAAGAAGGAACATATCAATGATTGATTGCACTAGAACATTGCTAATTGAAAAAGAGGTTGCACAAATTTACTGGAGAGAAGGTATCGGTATTGTTGTCTATACACTAAACCAAGTAAAATTGAAGAAATATTCAAACAAGACACCTTATGAGACATGGTATGGTTATACACCTAATGTGAGCTATTTCAAGATATTTGGAAGTACATGTTACATTCTGAAAGCTGTTAGAAATGACAAGTTTGATTCTAAAGGAGATGAAAGCATATTTCTAGGATAATCTACTAGGAGTATGGCTTATAAATGTTTGAACAAGACTACTAACAAGATGATTGAAAGTGAAAATGTGAGATTTGATGAGTTTGGTGAGAAAAATGATGAAGAAAGCAAGAAGGAACCAAAAGACTATAAAAGATTTGTTTACATAGAAAGTGAAGATCCTAATAGTTTAACTGAGCAACAATAAAGAGTTATCGAGGAAAATGATGATCATGAAAATATTGAAGAAAAAATATCCGAGCCTGTATTAGCAAAATATGTAAGAAGACACCATCCATAGGATCAGATAATTGGTGACAAAGGAGCAAGAACAATGTGATGAAGGACCACACCACCCTTACCAACTCATAACCAAAAAAATAACAACATGGAGACAAAGAGAAGACAAAATGCTTTACAAAGCATACATTAATACTTGAAAATTATTACAACTTGAGAGATCTTACAACATGAGAGCATTCTCCAAATATGAGATCTACAACATGAGAGATCTTACATCCTCCAAGCTTACAACCCAAGAGCTTTAACTTGAGCACTTCTTCCCCAATACAAAATCCTACCACTTGAGCTTCTTCTCCAATAGGAGATTCTACAACTTGAGAACTTCCACTTGAAGAGCTTGCTTATGAATGCTCATATGCCTTCTTTATATTCATCTTGCATCACAATGACAAGAAGTAAGTTGAGGAAAATTACATGTTTGATTTGTGAATTGAACCTAGAACTGTTAAGGATGCATTGGTAGATGATGACTAGATTAAAGAAATGAATGTAGAGATCAAGAAAATACAAAAAAAAAGACATGGACATTAGTACCAAGGCCTAAAAAAAAAAAAGTGATCGACACCAAATGGATTTTCAGAAAAAAATTGAATGAGAATGGAGATGTGACAAGAAACAAGGCAAGATTAGTTTGCAAAGCTTATGCACAAGAAGAAGGAATTTACTATGGAGAAAATTTTGCACCCATTGCTAGACTAGAAGGAGTGAGAATTCTACTTGCATATGTTGCTTATAAAGGATTCAAGGTATATTAGATGGATGTAAAGTTTGCATTTCTGAATGGGATACTTGAAGAAGAGGTATACATTGAAAAACCTGAATGTTTTATAGATCCAACTCAGAAGAACATGGTTTGTAAGCTACACAAGGTACTTTATGGATTGAAACAATCACCAAGAGCATGGTATGAAAGATTGCACTCTTATTTGATAAGAATTGGATTTGTTAGAACAACTGATAATAATAATCTATATTTGAAAGGCAAATTTGATGATAAAATCCTTGTTGTTGAAATATTGTTGATGATATCATATTTGGAGTGTTAATATGATTTAGAACAATAGAGGAGGGGGGTGAATCAGTTGTTCTTAGGTCCATATGTATCAATTAAACTTTTAAACACTTCAACAACTCATATCTAATAACCAACAGCTACTTGGTCATTACTGAATGTATACCAGAAACATAAAACAGTGCAGTCCACTATCCAACAATATTTAACTTGCAAAACATAGAAATATTCAAACCAAAAAATTCACACAAGTATTAACACTAGGATTTATAGTGGAAACCTAATTTGGGAAAAACCACTTTGTAACATGCTACTGATATATTCACTCTTCTGAAGTGAGCTCTATGAAAAGCCAACCTTGTCAAAGGTTTACAAACACACTGTTAGGTGTGACCCTATTAAAGGATTTCAACCACCCTATTAGGAGTGAAACTTGTTAGAGGATGTAAGTACATTCCATTAGAATGCAACCTTGATTAAAGGATTTATACAATGATTGTTAGGTTAACCTTGATTAAAGGATTTTAACTGATACAATGATTAGAAAGTAACAGTAATGTTTGATCTAAAAACATACAACTCACTTTGCAAATAACAAATCCAATTCTTACATATATGCTGGCTTACTGGCTGAGTTCTATTTCCATCTCCATCACTAATCTACTCAGAAATCCCTTCAAGCAATCACAACTCTGATCAACTCCTTCTCCTTCAACTTTTCTGCTTATTCAGTCAATAACAACAACTCCAACATCTCTAACTCAACCTGACACTTAGGTTTCCTAAATACCTCTTTGATAGGTACATCCATATTTTTCCGCTTAATCTCCTCCGTAGATCTTAGGTTTAGGTCAGATTCATTGAATCCTTCCAACATTATGTTCTTCGTTCATCCTTCTAGAAACATCTTTAATCTCTTTATTGAAATCACAATAAAATGGTTTATTGTGCATTAAATGCTCCATACAGTTAATAAATAATGTCAACATGATTTACATAATCCGAGAATTCAAACATGTTGGCTAGGAATTTGAATTCTTCCTCAAATGTAAATTACTGATGCTCGGTCAATACTGTGTTCAACTCTTGGGTCATCACTGCGTAGCTTGATCATCACTTGAAAATGTTTCCCTTGCCTAATGTTATCTCCCTTAGAAATACATTGATGTTCGGTCAACACTTAATTTACTCGGCATATACTGGCTCGGTCAACACTTACATCACTCGGCTTAAACTAGATTCTTCACTCTTGCTCAGTTAAGCCTACTTGTTCAGTCTTGCTTCTTACTTAGATAAACAATACATTATCTTATCATTGTGCCACATAATCAAGTACTCATTGAAGTATCAAATAACTCAACCTTTCTCTAGGTTCTATTGTTATCACCCTTGCCCTAATCCTTCTCAACAATCAAATAGATATAGTACTTTCTTAGATAGCAATAGTCTTACCAGTTAAGGTTTGACATCAATGACAATACAATAATTTCTTCAATTGCAGTTTCCAACAATCTCCCTCTTTGGCATTGATGAAAACACCATATGAATAACACATGATTCACCAACCAATCCAAAACTTGTCTATGCATCAGAAACATTTGTAATATCCTTAGCTTCATTATGATTTTGAATCTCTTTAGCCTCACTTGCCTGACCATCCACATAGTAACTCCCACTGAATCTTTTCTGTGTCCCTTTCCTTTGAATCTCTCCCTCTTTCTTGATCTTCCATGAAATCTCACCATGTGTTCTCATCTGACTCATCTCCCTCTTTGACAATAATGCCAAAGTAGCAACTAGAACTTGCATCTTTTAGATGTAGATGTCATCTTGTTAGCTCAGTAACAATATTTTCTCCCTCTGTCATCTTTGATTATGACTGATTATCAGCTTTGCTGTACTTTTCACAACTTTAGGCTACTCCTAAAGTGTGACCTTTTCTGCATCAATTTGTCAAATACTCTTTCCAATACATTTGATGCAGTGCTCCTAGCTTGACTAGGTAGCCTCAGTTAGGGGAAGAACCCCTAATTTACCTCTCAGATACTCATGAGCTTCTTTAGGTAAAGCTTTGGTGAATATGTCTGCTAGTTGTTCCTTTGTATTCATATATTCCATTCTAACCTCTTTATCTTGTACCAATTCCCTCAAGTAATGATACTTGATGGCAATATGTTTGGTCTTAGTGTGCATCACTGGGTTCTTTGATATGTTGATAGCACTTGTGTTGTCATAGTATATGACAACTGGTTCAGTGATCTCCTCTTTCATGCTTTTCAACAATTGCTTTATCCATACCAGGTTTGAATAGTTTACTGCAGCAGCTACATACTTGGCTTTAGTTGTAGATTGGGAAATGCAATTTTGTTTCTTTCTTGTCCAAGAAACTAATCTCTATCCAAGAAAGAAAGCTCCACCACTAGTACTTTTTCTATCATCCACATTTCTTTCCCAATCTACATTAGTATAGACTCTTAGTTCAAATCTCTCACGCTTCTTGTAGTACAGTCCATAGTCTTCTGTTCCTTTCAAATATCTCATTATTCTTTTCACAACCATCATATGACTTTCCTTAGGATTGGTAGAGAATCTTTCCACAATCCCAACTGCTAGAGCAATATCTGATCTGCTGTGAACAACATATTGCAGCTTTCCAATCATGGATCTATACATAGTTTGGTTTACCTCAACAATATCATCATTTTTAGATAGTTTTTGTCCAGTGGCCATGGGAGTACTTACTAGCCTTAAGTCCTCCATACCAAAGGTTTTCAATATCTCTTTGACATATTTAGATTGTGTGATGAAAATACCTTTCTCCATCTGATATACTTGCAAACCAACAAAGAATTTTATCTCACCAAACATAGACATTTCAAACTCAGTTTGCATCTCATTTGAAAATTTATTACACAGGGAAACTTGTCCACCAAATATGATATCATCTACAAAAATCTTAGCTAACATGATCCTTTTACCTTCTTCATCTTTCATGTACAGATTGTTGGTGTCATTTGTCCTTGAGAATCCAATCTGTAACAAGTAATTGTCCAGCCTCTAATACCATGCTTTGGGGGCTTTCTTTAATCCATAGAGTGCCTTTTTCAATTTTCAAACCATGTGTCTCTTGTTTGGATCAACAAATCCCTTAGGTTGCTCAATGTACACTTCTTCTAATATATCATTTAAAAATGCAGACTTGACATCCATTTGGTATACCTTGAAATCTTTGTAGGTAGCATATGCAAGTAGAGTTCTTACTCCTAATCTTGCTACAGGGGAAAATGTCTCCCCATATTCTATTCCTTCTTCTTGCACATAGCCCTTGCATACCAGCCTTGCTTTTTTCCTTGTGATTTGTCCATGTTCATTAAGCTTATTTCTGAATACCCATTTTTTTCCAATGACATTTTTGTTTTCTAGTCTCAGCACCAGAGTCTAGGTATCATTCTTTTCTCTCTGGTCTATCTCCTCATTCATAGCTTGAATCCAGTCTTCATTTTCTAATGCCTCCCTTATTGTCTTAGGTTCAAATTCACATCATAAACATGCAGGATCTCTTAACTTGCTTCTGGTCAGAAGTCCAGTTTCTTTGTCTCTAATGATTTGCTCAGGCTTGTGATGTCTCCTTACATACTGTGCCAAAATAGATTCTACTTTCTTTTCTCCTTTCTCTTCAGGTTCATCAATAAGATTGTCATATTCAACCTCTGATTGCTCAACAACCACTTCCTAATGCTTGACAACATCCTCCTATCATTTGGCATCATCTTTCTGATGCTCTACATTATCTCCCCGATGCTTGACATTGCTTACCTGAGACTCTACATCAGGTGTAGGTGTGTTACTTGCTTCTTCTTCCTCTATATAGATAAAAGATCTATAATCTTCAGGTTCTCTTTTGCTTTCCTCTTCATTTTTCTCTGCATATTCGTCAACCTTCACATTTACACTTTCCACAATTTTGTTAGTGCTAGAGTTCAAACACTTGTAAGCTTTACTCTTTGTGGAATAACCTAGGAATATACCCTCATCACTTTTAGCATCAAACTTTCCATTCCTATTGTCTTTTAGTATATAGCATTTTCTCCCAAAAATTCTAAAGTATTTTACATTAGATGCATAACTGTGCCATAGTTCATAAGGTGTAACATTTATACTTTTTTTTTATTTGTACTCAGTTTAAGGTATAAACAACTATACTTATAGCTTCTTTCCAGCACTTTTGTGCAACATTCTTCTCAATCATTAGTGTCCTTGCACAATCCATGATATATATGTTCCTTCTCTCCGCTATACCATTCTGTGGAGGTGTTCTAGGTGCAGACATTTGTCTCTTGATTCCTCTATCATTGCAGAACAGATTGAAATCATTTGATATAAACTCTCCACCTCGGTCAGATCTTAGACATTTTAGGTTTCTACCTATCTCCATTTCAACCTTAGCCAAATACCACTTAAACAATTGAAATGCATCATATTTTTCTTTTAAAAACATTACAAGTCATCATCCTAGTGTAATCATCAACAAACAAAATAAAGTATTTAGCACCACAATAGCTTTGTACACCCATAGGTCCACAAAGGTCAGTATGAACTAGATCTAAGGCATTTTCAGAAGTAAAAGTCTTGCTCTTGAAACTAGACTTTGTCATTTTACCCAATTGACATTGTTTACACATCGCATTATCAGGTTTCTTCAATCTAGGCAAACCTCTAACTTTCTTCTTTTTACTAATATTTACCAGATTGTCAAAGTTAACATGACATATCCTTTTATGCCATAGCCATATATCATCAAGTTGTGCAACCAAACATGTCTCTTTAGATAGGTCTAGATAGAATAAATTACCTCTTGTCTGTTCTCCACTTCTAATCAGTTCACCAGTGGCATCAAATATTTTATCCTTCCTGTGATGAAATTCCACTCGGTAACCAATGCTATTAAGTTGTGCAACACTTAGCAAATTATAGTTAAGACCTTCAACCCAATAAGCATTTTCACAGGTGATTTTATCAGTTAGCTTAATTATTCCTTTACCCTTTACAGGACATGGTGCATCATTACCAAACTTAACAATTCTACCTTTATAATGATCTAGGGTATCAAATTTACTTTTGTCACTAGTGATGTGGTGTGAGAAACCACTATCAATAATCCATTTATCACCTCTGCTCACATAAGAAACAAGTGTAGTTTTCTCATCTTCATTAGACTCATCTTTCATAGCAACATAGACCACTTCAATTTCAAAATCATCATTATCAGTGTCAGTTTCTTCTTCAACAATGTAACAGGATTTCTTACCTTTATCCTTGTACCTTCGGTAACCTTTGTTTTCTCTCCTATCTTTGTACTTTCTTTCTCTTTCTTCATCCTTGTCATCCCTGTCAGGACATCTTGCAGCTATATGGCCAACTTTGTTACATGAGAAGCATATGATAGTAAGTTTACCTTTATACTTGCCTTTTCCTCTTTTCAATCTTCTGGCCATAAGAGCTTCAAGATCCTCTAGTTCTTCATCAGAAGTGTCACTTTCACTTTCACTCTCACTGATGTATCTTTATTTTTCCTTCTTAGACTTATGCAAAACCATTTGTGACTTGAATGCAGATTCAACATTAGCAACATTGAAGTTATCATAATTAGAAAGCTCAAAAGCAGTAAGCTTACCAACAAGACTTTTCAGTGTTAGAGCATTACCAGGGTTACATCTAGATTTTTGAATTGCTAAAATTTTGATGGCATAAATAGGACACAAAGTTCTTAGTACCTTTCCAATAACAGTCTTATCATCAATAGTTCCATTAGCTCCTCTAATAGAATTTACAACCTCCTTTATCCTACCATAATATTGAGCAATATTCTCACCTTCTTGCATTTTTATTTCATCAAACTTACCTCTGAGGTTTTCAAAATTTTCCCTTAGTACATTTATGTCACCACCATAGATGTTTGCAAGAGTGTCCCACATTTTATTTTCATTTGTACAATCTTTAATGTCTTCAAATTCAGGATAGCTTAAGGCAGATGCAATCTCCAACATTTCTTGATTGTGTTCTTGTTTAGCTCTCATCTCCTTGACAGTCAAAGGTGCAACAGGTGTAACATACTCATGTTCAACATAATATTTCACTGAGTCACCAATACCAGCTAGATGCAGTTTCATCAGACTCTGCCATGCATGGAAGTTCTCCTTATTCAACTTTGATACCTCCTTCTTATACATCTTGATCATTTAATTCAAGTACCTTTAAACTTGTTCTCTATAAGCACCAAAAGCTTTGATACCAATTGTTAATATGATTTAGAACAACAAAGAGGGGGGGGGGGGGGGGGTGAATCAGTTGTTCTCAAGTGTAGATGTATCAATTAAACTTTTAAACACTTCAACAACTCATATCTAATAACCAACAACTACTCGATCATTACTGAATGTATACTAGAAACATAAAAAAGTGCAATCCACTATCCAATAGTATTTAACTTGCAAAACATAGAAATGTTCAAACCAAAACATTCACACAAGTATTAACACCAGGATTTATAGTGGAAACCTAATTTGGGAAAAACCACTTTGTAACATGCTACTGATATATTCACTCTTCTGAAGTGAGCTCTGTGAAAAGCCAACCTTGTCAAAGGTTTACAAACACACTGTTAGGTGTGACCCTATTAAAGGATTTCAACCACCCTGTTAGGAGTGCAACTTGTTAGAGGATGTAAGTACATTCCATTAGAATGCAACCTTGATTAAAGGATTTATACAATGACTATTAGGTCAACCTTGATTAAAGGATTTTTACTGATACAATGATTATAAAGTAATAATAATGTTTGATCTGAAAACATACAACTCACTTTGAAAATAATAGATCCAATTCTTACATATATGTTGGCTTACTGAATGAGTTCCATTTCCATCTCCATCACTGATCTTCTCATAAATCCCTTCAAGTAATCACAACTCTGATCAACTCCTTCTCCTTCAGCCTTTCTGCTTATTCAGTCAATAACAACAACAACTCCAACATCTCTAACTCAACCTCACACTTAGGTTTCCTAAATACCTCTTTGATAGGTACATCCATCTTTTGCCACTTAATCTCCTTCGTAGATCTTAGGTTTAGGTCAAATTCATTGAATCCTTCCAACATTATGTTCTTAGTCCATCCTTCTAGAAACATCTTTAATCTCTTTATTGAAATCACAATAAAATAGTTTACTGTGCATTAAATGCTCCATACAGTCAATAAATAAAGTCAACATGATTTACATAATCCAAGAATTCAAACATGTCGGCTAGAAATCTGAATTCATCCTCAAATGTAAATTACTAATGCTCCGTCAATATTTTCCTTTTCCATTTGACAAGAGTCTAGTCATGGTACCATTCCCTATTAACGTAGTATTTCCTAAATATGATAAATACAAAGGAACATCAGATCCTCAAGATCATCTATGGGAATTTTTTGCATTGAGCTTTGAATTCTTGCATGATACTACTTATTTAATGTGATTATTTCCTAGGAGTTTGGGAGGTATGACCATGGAATGGTTCTCAAAATTACCTTCCGTCATTAAATTTTTTGAAGAGCTAACCTCTAAATTTGTGGCACACTACTCATACAATATCAAACATGAAGTCACAATGATCACCTTATGTAATACCAAGCAAAAAGAAGGAGAAGGATTCCTAATTTTCCTACAAAGATGGAGGACAATATTTGCTAGATATTCTCGTAGTGTACCAGAAAAAGAGAAGATGGATATCTTTATCAATAGCTTGAGTAGTGAGATGAATTATTGGTTGAGAATGCAATGTCCTAAAACCTTCCAAGATCTTATCGAAAATGGGGTGACAATGGAAGAGGTATTAGTTAAGAGTGGAGAGTTAAAATTCTATAAGGACAATAAGAATTACAATAACAATACCTCCAATAACAACCATAATAACTAGAATAAGAACTTTTCTAATAGCTATAATCAGTTTGGGTTGAAGAACAACAATAAAGGAGTGGTCAATGCCGATGTTGTTGACTCTAATAATTTAAAAGTGACTCTACTCTCACAAGAACACCTAATCAGGTGAACAATGCAAATCAGGCTCCCAAAGTGCCTTACAACAACAATACCAATAATGGAAATTTTGGGAACAATCAAGGAGGTAAAAAATATAACAAATTCTTGGTACCAACCCCCAAGAGGAACTTCACACCTTTGGGTGAGCCTCTCAAGAAAGCTTTGAGGACTCTTATTGCTAACAAGATCATTAATATACCTAGCATTCAGCCCTATGAGCCACAACATAAGCCTAGCTAGTGGAGTGAGAATAGTCACTGCGAATATCATAGAATTAGAGGGCATCAAACAAATGATTGCTTACAATTGAAGAATGTGGTACAAGACTTGATTGATAATGGTACAATCACTATTGAAGGACCTCAAGGTAATGAAGATCACACAGCGTGTAAACAACCTTTTTATAACCATGGAAAAGGTGAATCATCTAATGGGAATAAGAAAAGCAGCAACAATATCAATTTTGCTCCTCATTATGACAAAATCATTAATACTTTATCTAGTCATGAGCATATTGTCAATACTATTGTGATCAAGGAACAACCCCAAAAGGAAATGTCTAATATTATCACTAGGGGGAAGAATTCAAGGATTACCTTACAAGGGGTTGATCCTAAACCCATTGGCCCTCCACAATCTAGAATTTTGGAAAAACAACTGGCTACAATAGAAAAACCATATAGTTTGGTGGATCAACTACAAAAGACTCCAGCACAAATATCTATCTTGGAGTTATTAAAGTTATCACCAAATCACAAGGAAATCTTAGAGAAAGCTTTAGTGGAAACTAATGTTCCTACCAACTTCGATGAGGAGAAGTTTCAAAATATGGTAGGACATCTCATTGCACCCCATTACCTTTCATTTTCAGACCATGATGACATTTCCATTACCCATCCCCAAAATCTACTATTGCATATAGAAGTCTTGATTGAAAGACATAGGGTCAAGAGAGCTCTCATAAATGGGGGAGATGGTCTTAACATTTTCACTTTGAGTCTTGTCAAATCTCTAGGATTATCCTAGTCATGCATTGATCCTACAAAAATAATTACCATAAAGGCCTATGATGAAGTGGAAAGAGCTTCAAAAGGCATGGTTATATTGCCCATTCAAGTTGGACCAGTCAAAAAGGACACAAAATGCCAAGTCTTAGATATGAAATTAACTTATAATATCTTATTGGGGAGACCGTGGATCCATGAGATGCAAGCGGTTCCATCCACGTATCATCAGTGCATCAAATTTCCATACACGGGTGAGGAAATCATGATTGGTGGGGATTCAAATCCCTTCCAGTATTGCAATGCACTAAAGCCTCTCCACGAATTATTTATTCTGCATAACAGAGAAGGGATTATCGAAAGGGCTACCATTGAAGACATGAAAGTGGATGATCCTAAGTTAACATTATGTGCTACCTCTACTTCAAATCCTCCTTGAACTAACTCAACTAAATCAACTAAAGGAAAGGAGAAAGTGAGTTATGAGGATCCAACATCAAATGAAAATTCAGAAAAAGCATCTATACCAAAGGTAGAATTTTCAAAATCCACAAAAGAAGAAAAAGATAAAGCTAAAGAGGACCATTACAAAAAAATGAGTGAGATGATGCATGCATATGAAAAACAATGTAAAATTAGTTCCAAAGGAGTAGGGGAATATTCTGTTTCCTTATTCAACTTACCTACATCTCCAAGAACACATGGGAAACTGTCCAAGGAACATCTCCCTCATAAATATAACTCTTATTTTGTAAGAGAAAGTGACAAGGAAACATTTGACAAAGAGGAAGATGAAGTTCTCCAATGGCTTTATCAAGATGAAAATAATACCTTAAATACTCCCATGGAGAGGATTCAACACACTAACATTCAAATTGATCAATATGGGAAAGGATTTGAAATAATGCAAAAAATGGGGTACAAGGGAAGATGACCCTTAGGAAAAAGACATAAAGGTTTTCTAGAGCCTATTGAACCTTCTTGGTGGTCGAAAGAAGAAAAACCAGGGGTAGGCTACCAGCACAAAGGAGAAAGCTCCAGCCCCATGCATGATTCATATCCTCAAGTGAACATGGTGGAATCTGATGTGGATAGTGATGATTCCTGAGACTATGAATGAGATACTTTATCCGATGACTCATGCCATGATAAAGAGATTGTCACCATACATGCTTATGCTAATGTTCCAAGACAACAAACTCCAAGGAATGAAGATCCCATCATACAAGAACTCAATATAGGACAAGCACCCATTAATAAACCATGGATAGAGGAATTTTGGGAACCATCAGAGGAGGATGATTCAAATGTTAGGATTAATCTGCATGTTGTATTTCCCATGTTGTTTCCCGTAGAAGTCCTTGAGGACTCAAGTGAAGAGGACTTTGATCCTTCTTCCATGAACCATCTTGAGGAAGCTCATGTCATTGACCTTAATGATACAATGTATGAACCATCCAATGAGGTCATGTCCATAACTCCAGCTGATGACACTTTACCAAATGAATCCCTATCCTTGATGTGTCCTAACCTTATTGATTGGGACCTAAATGAGCCAAGTGACTTACTCTATTCCCCAAATGACCAAGCAATGACCCAATACTTAAACGTGGTTGAGCCCTCTTTCACCAACGAATTTGATACAAACATGATGAGAACAATAGGGGTCCAATCTCTTAATCCAAAAAAAAAAATGAAAAAAAATAAAAAAATGAAAAGTTCTAGTGATGAAAACCACTATTTGGCAGGACTAGAACCAAAAAAAGTAAAGATAAAGGATGTTTCCTATGGTGAAAACCCAACTGTGGCACCAAAGGAAGAGAGGTTGGATACCCTACCCAGACATGAAGAAGAAAGGTCACCAATTCTCATAGAGCCAACATAAAAGGTCAACATTTGAATAGAATTGGATCCGAAATTCATACACCTAGCAGCGTCACTTACACCTTTAGAAAGAAAGGATTTTATCAAGTTTTTTCAAGAAAAACAAGTGAACTTTGCATGGTCCTATGCCAACATGCCAGGATTGGATCCCGATTTCATTATGCACCATTTGAATGTTAAACCAGGGGTTAAGCCCGTCAAGAAAAAGTTGAGAAAGATGCACCCACATGTAGCTCTCCTAGTCAAAGCCGAATTGGAGAAATTGTTGAAGGTGGGATTTATAAGAGCAATTGGATATGCTGAATGGATATCCAATATTGTATCGGTCACCAAGCATGACAAATCCATTTGGGTATGCACAAATTTTAGAGACTTGAATATTGCATGTCCTAAAGATGATTTCCCACTTCCAAGCATAGATGCAATAGTGGACCTGATAGTAGGTCACTCCATGTATTCATTAATGGATGGTTTTAGCGGATACAATTAGATAAAAATTGCACCTGAAGACCAAGAGAAGATAGTCTTTACATGCCCTTGGGGTACCTTTTGTTGGAACGTAATGCCCTTCGACCTTAAAAATGCCAGAGCTACATACCAAAGGGCAATGGCCACTATTTTCCATGATATGATGCACACCTTTCTAGAAGATTATGTGGATGGCATATTGGAAAATTCACATAAAAGAGAAGATCACCTAAAAATTCTAGAAAAGATATTCACACAGTTGGAACAATTCAAAGTGAGACTTAATCCAAAAAAATGTGCCTTTGGTGTCCAATCCGAAAAATTGTTAGGCTACATAGTTTCAGCAAAAGGGATTGAAGTAGATCCAGAAAAGGTCCAAGCCATAATGGATATGGAGATTCCAAAGAACATAAGCCAAATGCAGTCTCTCCAAGGCAAGATTCAATCAATAAGGAGATTTATCTCTTAATTAGCCAAAAAGTGTCATTCATTCACAAGGTTACTACACAAAGACACTATTTTAATGTGGGATGAAGAATGTGACAAAGCCTTCACCTTGTTGAAGACTTATCTAATAAATCCACCAATCCTAATGCCACTAATAAAAGGAAAACCATTGCTGTTGTACATATCTGCCACCGAGAGGTCTCTAGGAGTTCTTTTGGCACAAGAAGATGAGCAAGGGAAAGAAAGAGCAATCTACTATTTGAGTAGAACATTGATCAAATATGAACTCAATTACACATTCATGGAAAGAGCATGTCTAGTGGTTATCTTTTCATCCCAAAAATTGAGGCATTACATGTTGATGCACAAGGTGAAACTTATTGCAAAAATTGATCCTCTAAAATACTTGCTAACAAAACTGCCTCAATAGGTAGAATAGAAAAATGGGTCATGATATTAAGTGAGTTCGACATTGAGTATGTATATAGGAAAGCCATAAAAGGACAAGTGATAGCAGATCACTTAGCATAAAACCCATTTATTTCTATGCAAACCATTCAAGTGGAGTTTCTGGATTCAGCAATTGTCAACCTAGAGGCCAAGACATGGAAGTTTTACTTTGATGAATCATATACACAAGGAGGTTCTAGGACCGACATACTATTGATTACCCCTCAAGGGTATGCCATTCCCAAGTCATACAAGCTTTTGTTCCCATGTACAAAAAACATAGCAGAATATGAAGCTTTAGTCATTGGCATTAAGATGGCTTTAGAATGGAACATCATCGAGCTACAAGTATATGGAGATTCTCAATTGATAATCAATCAGATCAATGATGAATACAATACCAAAGATGAAAAACTAATGCCATACAAGACTATGATAGATGCTTGGAAAAAGTACTTTTCTTTGATAACCTTTGAACAAATTCCAAGAGAGAAGAACATAGCAGCTGATGCAATGGTGACCTTGGCTTCCTTCAAAAACTAGATTAGAATAAGAAGTACAAATTCTTGGTGGAAGAGTTGGAAAAACCAGCATTTGACCTTCCTGATACCCAAATTGTTTCCCTACTCAATGGACATGACTCACCTTGGTATGGCCCTATCTATACCTATCTCAAAGACCAAGTGTTACCTATAGACCAATCCCAAGCCCAAAAATGAAATTTCATCTGACAAACAGCCCGTTACACAGTCCTTTCTGAAACATTGTATCGTAAGGGTCTTGATGGGACATTACTTAGATGTATAGAGGAAGAAGAGTTTAAGTTAGCTTTAAGTGAGCTTCACAAGGGCATTTGTGGGTCACACTCAAGTGGATTAAATCTAGCCAAGAAGATCCTTCGTATGGGGTATTTCTGGAAAACCTTACAGAAGGACACTTGTCACTTTGTCAAAATATGTAGCAAATGTCAATACCATGGCAACATGATACATGTTCTGGCATAAGAATTGCATCCATTTGTTACACCATGGCCATTCTATCAATGGGGATTTGACTTGATTGGCATCATCTATCCACCATCTTCCAATGGGCACAAGTACATCATCACCGCTATAGAGTATTTCACAAAGTGGGTAGAAGTCATTCCTTTGATCACCACCACGGGTAAATAGATCTCCATGTTCATACTCAATCACATCATTTGCAGATATGGTATCCCTCATGACATAATCACAGATAATGGAAAACAATTCAAAAACAAAGATGTGGATGAACTTTGTGACACATTCCATATTACTCATCACTCTTCGTCCATTTATTATCCTCAAGGAAATGGACAAGCCGAAGCTACAAATAAGAACATTTTGAAAATCTTAAAGAGATCAGTGAATAAGTCTGGAAGAGATTAGCATGTGCAAATCAACCCAACATTATGGGCCTACAGAATTAGCATCTGGACACCTACAGGAGCTATGCCATTTTCACTGGTTTATGGAGCCAAATCTTTTCTACCTTTGGAGGTTGAAATCCCATCTTTATGAGTATCATTGTAAGGGTTGATAACAGATGAGGACTATAGAGTTGCCCGACTTCAACAATTAGAATTGCTAGAAGAACATCAAACACAAGCCTATGAACACTTGAAAGTCTATCAGAACAAGATCTCAAGGAATTATAATAAGCATATCAAACCAAGGGTCTTTCAAGTAGGTGACTTAGTACTAAGAGAAAACCCTAAAAATCAAGCAGAAAGAGAGAAGAAGGGTAAATGGGAGGCGAATTGGCTTGGTTCATTCATCATTGTTTCTTCATTTGGAACGGGAACTTATAAATTAGTAGATTGTGATGGAGAAGAGCTACAAGAACCTATCAATAGCATCCATCTAAAGAGGTTCTATACATGAGGTAGATGAAAGAGTATAAAGAGTATCAGATGAGGAGCATCATATTTATTGTACATAGTCAAAAGAGATCTTGAAAATACAAAAAAACATTGAAAAAGTTCAAAATACAAAAAAAAAAGAAGAGAAAAAGACCCATAAGGTGAAAACTTGGCAATCAAGTGCCTTTTGTAACCTTAATTCATTTTGTAGTTGCATATGTACATATTTTATAAATTAGTAGATTGTGATGGAGAAGAGCTACAAGAACCTATCAATAGCATCCATCTAAAGAGGTTCTATACATGAGGTAGATGAAAGAGTATAAAGAGTATCATATGAGGAGCATCATATTTATTATAAATAGTCAAAAGAGATCTTGAAAATACAAAAAAACATTGAAAAAGTTCAAAATACAAAAAAGAAGAAGAGAAAAAGACCCAAAAGGTGAAAACTTGGCAATCAAGCGCCTTTTGTTACCTTAATTCATTTCGTAGTTGCATATGTACATATTGCATTCCCAACATCTCACTTGTACATCTTCATTGCATCCATCATTTGTGCATAGTCATAATAAAACCTTTCAGTTGCATTGTTGCATTGTCTATTAGCCCTAAGTTTGTCACACGATCACATTTATCACTTGGGGGTAGGAAAGGATTGAATTTTTGGTATGAATAGATTCAATTGGTGCTACATTCGGTCACAACATCAGAGAAGGAATTATCAAAGCTTTAGAAGAAAGAGAGATTTTTTTTGAACCTTTGATGGATATCATTGTTCACACCCAAGTATTTTGATCCCACAACTTGATCCTTGAACCTTCATTGAATTTATTATTCGGGATTAAAAATTGACAACACTTAAAAGATCAGAATGTTTGGAAATTATATTTGAAAATCTTGATACATTACAAAACACTTGAAGCTTTCTTTTGATGATCTTTATTGAAATGACTTTTATCACATCTCTTTAGCTAATCAATGATGTTTTGACTAGATTGGCCATGATGGAGACATGATATTTTTCTTGCCTTTGAGTGACTATTTTGAGGGAGATCCATCAACTTATATGAATTTTTCTAACGACATGGTCATCAAAGAACCATCGAGGACTATCACATAGGATGAGGAATTGACCTTTTCTTGTTTGCACAAACGGATACCTTGGCTATTTAGATCTTCCATATCTTAATACCAAAATCCACTTGCAACATTGAATCCATTGAAATCGGTATTCATACTCCCATAGTTGGTCATTCAACTAGTGAGGGTTGTACTAGTTTCCTAATGTGTTACCAAAAAGTGAAATAAAGCGGTATTCATATCATCATGATGTGGTCAGTGATGGTTTTACTTGCTTTGATGGTCCTACAATGCTCAATGATGAAAATATTTCCCTATGGCATTTCTTTGCTAAAAAGCTAGTGACACTTAGTTGCATTGCATTGCATTTTCATATTAAATTAAGTGCATGATTTGTAGTTATTTTTCCAAGGAAAAAGGGGTTCAGTTAATAAGCTTGAGTAAAACATTAAAAAGGGGGTTCAATTAAATGTTTCATCCTTGATTCAAATCAATCATGTGAGATTGTTTTTTTCATCCATTCAAAGCATTATTCATTATTCATTATCCATATATCAGAAAAACATAAGAGAAAAAATCCATTCATCATACATCATTTGCATACATATAGTTAAGTATAGAATTGCCTACATTCGAAAAAATAAAAAACATAGGGGCATTCACATCCATATTTCCAATAAAGCTTTGCATTCATACATGGAAAAGTAGAAAAGCATATAAAAAAAAGCATAAATCATTGCATCCATCTATCTATATCATACATGAAATACATTGCATCCATAACATAATCAAAGTAAATGCATCATAAAACATCATATAGCTACATATAAAGATAATCTCACATGTATACATCAAAATAATCAAGGAAAGTATATCATCATATAAATGTTCATAATATCAACTAATCCATCAAATCAGTATATCCAGATGTAATATCAACAAAGTTATACATCAAGTCCCAATCAATAAACAACATCAAACATGAGATATGATACAAGTCATCAAGGAATAGATCCATAAATCAACAATCAAGAGCCTGTAGCACCATGTAATCCATCACCAACACTTGATCCATCTGGACCACCATCACTTGGTCTATCCTAAGTAGGAGTCTGACATACTGGGTCTCTGAGTCACATAGGTCATAAACTGCTACATCAAAATAGCCACCTGGTATAATCTACCAACAATAGTGGATAGAACTATCCACAATGCTTGAACATCCCATGATAGAGTGTCAATACTAGGAGTAGCCTGAGATGACTGACCCATATCCTGTGATCTAGGAACCTGTGAAGGAACCTACTGTGCTGGAATCTGATCCTCTGTGCTAATGCAACCTGCTATAACTGAACCAAAGGATCCTATCCTCTAGGAACCTATCTAAAAGCCTCAATGTTTACCTATCTCTGAGCTCTCTTCTATCTTTGTTGTCCCTGTACCAATGTAGCTTGAGGATGAACAAATCTAGGTCCCTTCTATACCTACCTAACATCTCTAGCCCTATCCCTAACATGTCCACCTCTCACCCGTGGCCCATATCATCCTTGACCCATGACCTGAGGAGCTCTTTGTCCTTTCTGAGCTCATCATCTCTGACATCTCCTCCTGCCACCACCATCCCTACCACCATCCCCTCTATCATCATCTGGTCTCTCATCACATTTGGGGATAGGCTCTGTTGGATCTGTAAATCGAAGAAACCTATTTCGAGCCCACCAGTCTCGATACTCATGTGACATACTAGCATTAGCTACATGCACTAACATATCCCATCTGCAGTACGCTAAATGAGCAATCTGATCATAGGAAAAATGGAAATCAATCTGAGCACCCCACATAGATCACTCTGCCTAGACTCAAGCATACAAAGCCGTGCCCTGTGGCATATCCTACACCCTATCATATTGTCTGGAGACTCGACCAAGGCAAAATTTCTCAATCATAGTCGTAGATCTACCAATCATCCACCGAGGAGAAAACATATACGGGAGCTCATCATCATCCTCCCTCCATCCCTCACAACCTATATATGGTCACCAATGGACCTGATCAAGACCATCAATAACCCAGTGCTAGAACTCTAGCTTGCCCAGATGATGTTGGAAAACCATGCCACCATACATAAAAGAATAAGGGAAACCTTGACGCCGATCCTATCTGATAATGGCATAGTGATGGTAAGATGCTCCCATATCCATAGCTACAAGATCACTGCACCTATTGATAACAAAGTGCTAGAATTGTATACCACCTCATGAAAATCATGATACAATTCTACAAGGATGCATGAACCCCAATCAAATCATCGAGGCTATGCAAGAAAATCCTCCAAGATTCAGCCCCATCTGATAGAGAAACCATGACCTCGCTTGTCGGGAAGCAGTAATCTACCAATCAAAGCACCTAATACTATTGGCAATGTGGGAAAAGAAGTGAACTGTGCCTACGTGATAGTATCATCATCGATGGTGTTATCTCCAAACACCTATCTGCACACTGTACTATCATAAACAGAGTCATAGTATACCATCTCTTTGTGACAAGGAATGCACAACAATCGATACATGTCCTCTGGCATGATCATCATCTCTCCAAAAGGTAGATGAAAAGTATTGTGGTTAGAGTGTTAATGCTCTGCCACCACTGTAAGGAGACCCTAGTTGAGTTGGAACCATGGGATGTCAAGAAGAAAGATCAGACCGCACAACTCAATAACATGATACTCTGCTAGAGTCAAAGCTGGACCTAGATCAATGACCCACGATGCAACGGTCCGTATGTAAAGTTTACGAAAATGTGTCTGTTTGGAAAAATCAAGGGAATCATATCAGTTTTCTATATCAGTAAATCATTTTAAGTCAATCAGTTCTATCAGAATCAAAGTATCAAGTAATCAAACCTAGTACCATTTGTTCGTGTCTCTATGTCTTGAGAATGAATTATCCTACCTATTAGTATTTCTATCCTATCAGATTGACAAATCACATTCATCGGTACCTATTATCCTGATATCCTAATCAATCATTTTTCTTAACTACAATAGACCTAGCCATCTAGAAAATCAATCAATCAGTCAGAGTTATCCAATCGTTATTAGAAAATCGAGTTTGAGTTTAAAATTTTTAAAAAACCTGCAAGCATCATTTTCCTGTTACCACATGACATTTTACCTTACGTGGTGCAGAAAAGATCATACATGGAACTTTATCATTACCATGCATCACTTCATGTTCCACACGACACTTTACAACTCTAGGTGACACTTAACAAGGCCTAGGCGATATTTTAAAGCTAGGGTTTTATTAGCGGAAAAACATATATAAAATGGCAAGAAAACCCTAGTCCTATGCGAAAACATATTCTTATCAGGCGAGACCTAAATATTCCTAGGTGGCATTTTACTATGAGGAGGCGTGAGTAAAAGTGCGGATGTGATGTTTCACTATCCTATGTAGTATTTAACATCTACTACGCGGCATTTTGCAAAATTAAAACTATGAAATCAATGAAAAAAATGCAATAAATGCAATAAACGAGCAATAAATGCACAATGAAGGTTAGAAATGACTCACTGGAGGTCCATAGTCTAGTGGCCTCTGATAACGATGACCTCTCTCGAATCAGTGCTCGTGAATCGGGACAACCATTGTGATCAGGAAGCCAAGGATCATAGCAAAATCTCATAAGTCAAAAGTGAAAATGAATAGTAAATCTAGGTTTTTAAACCTATTTAAGCAAATTTGACCTAATTTGGAGGTTATTTTTCACCTTGTGACCTATATCAACCTACCAATCGAACCAGGGCATTTATTTGTTGAAACCTTCATATCATCAATGTTTTTTAGAAATGAAAACATATTGGATCAATATCAATCAATATAAAACTTTTTCAAATCAAGCAATCAATATGTTTCATTTCTGAGGGGGCATCAGAGTATCAAATTGGCATCAAACATCAGCGAATCTGGGACATCAAATTTTTTTGAATTATTATCAGTGGGGCACATATCATTTTATCATATCAGATCAGAGGCATATCATATCAAGCATCAATCAATTTCATATCAGGTGATCAAATCAAATCAGTGGTGTATCAGTAAATCAGGACCTAAAGAGCGATCAGGACTTAAAAGTTTCTTTGAATCAATGTTCTTCGTACATCAATTCAAAGAGGGGCATTTGTAGACACTCAAAGATGGGCAAGTGCTTTAAATCATCAAAATTGCAAATTCTTAATCAAAATGCACTAATTCTCATCAAAATGGATCAAATCAAATCAAAATGGACATTAATAAATCAAAGTTGGATAAAATCAATAAAATCAAAGGAAAAATCAAATGATGACATTAAATAATTAAATACAAGCTTAAAGGGGTCAAAAGCACTATATAATTGATTTTAATCAATTAATTGTATAGTTTTAAATCAAAAATCAAAGTGAACCTATTCCCTTACATGGCTAATTTAATTAATTGATGGAATTTAATTAATCCTAATATATTTCAACAAAAAATTGAGCAACCAATGAGAATTGAGAACACAAAGCACATGGATCACTCAAAGGAATTGAATCTCAATCACACAAATTCAACTTTGAATCTCATCTACTCAATTTTGTCCTTTTGTCCAAAGCTTTGAGACAAACATTTAAATTGTCCCCCCATTTAAAAACATTGCAAAGTTTTTGACTCAACCAAGGCTAAATCATGATTAATTCACTCTACCCCCTACCCTTGGGAATTTACTATAAATAAGAGGCATTTTGAGAGCAATAATAATCTTAGAAATTCATTTGCAAAGCATCACCATTATAGTCATTTTCAAAGCAATTAAGAGCATTTGAGAGCATTTATCATTTGCATTTGCATTTTATCATAGCATAATGGAGAATTGTGAGCTAGATTAAGCATATTAGTATCATAGATTTCTCATTTTAGAAGTGTCACTAGTAGGGAATACAAAGCCGAGAGCTCTACTTACCACATCTAATTAGAGAACCATGAGATGTCATGGATTTTAGTTTCATTTCTTAGTTAAATTTCTATTGTATTTTCTTTGAATTGTTAGTTAATAATGCTAATTTTATGAAGGTGTTAAACATACACACACAATTGTGTTCAACTCCTCGGTCATCACTACATAGCTCGATCATCATTTGAAACTACTTCCCTTGGCTAATGTTGTCTCACTCGACAATACACTGATGTTTGGTCAACACTGAATTTACTTGGCATATACTGGTTTGGTTGACACTAACATCACTTAGCTTAAACTAGATTTCTTCACTCTTGCTTGGTTAAGCCTACTTGTTCAGTTTTGCTTCTCACTTAGATAAATAATACATTATCTTATCACTGTGCCTAATCAAGTACTTATTGAAGTATCAAATAACTCAACCTTTCTCTAGGTTCTATTGTTATCACCCTTTCCGTAATCCTTCTCAACAATCAAATAGATATAGTACTTTCTTAGATAGCAACAGTCTTACCAGTTAAAGTTTGACATCAATGACAATACAACAATTGCTTCATTTGTAGTTTCCAACAATTACAGTTTATGGATTGAAACAAGCACCAAGAGCATGGTATGAAAGATTTCACTCTTATTTGATAAGAATTGGATTTGTTAGAACAACTGATAACAATAATCTATATTTGAAAGGAGAATCTGATGATAAAATCCTTATTGTTGAAATATTTGTTGATGATATCATATTTGGAGGTCATGATACTTTATGTAGATCTTTTGCTAATGAAATGTGAAAGGAGTTTGAAATGTTAATGTTTAGAGAAATCAAAATCTTTCTTGGTTTAAAAATTCAACAACAGAAGGAAGGCATCTACATCACACTGAAAAAATACATTAAAGAGGTCTTGAAGACATTTGGTATGGAAGACTCAAAGCCAGTTGGTACACTTATGGTAACTGGATGTAAGCTAACCAAGGATGACAAGTCAAAAGAGGTAAATCAAACCTTATACAGACCTATGATTGGAAAATTGATGTATCTTGTGTATAGTAGACCAGATATTTCACATGTTGTTGGAATTGTAGCTAGATTTTTTGCAAATCCTAAAGAGACACATATGATTGTTGTGAAATTAATTTTTAGATATATGAAGAACACCAAGAACTATGGACTGTGGTATAAGAAAGAAGGTAAATTTTAACTTAAAGTCTATACAGATACTGATTGGGTAGGAAATATTGATGATAGAAAAAGCACTACTGGAGGATCTTTCTTTTTAGGTGAAAGATTAGTAACATGGATAAGAAAGAAACAAAGTTGCATTTATCAGTCCACTGCTGAAGATGAATATGTAGCTATTGCTACCAATTGCTCTAACATTGCATAGATAAAATAATTGTTGGAAGGTATGAATGAATAAGTAACAGATTGAGTGATAATATATTGTGACAACACAAGTGCTATTAACATTTCAAAGAATCCAGTGATGCATGCAAAGACAAAGCACATATCCATCAAATATCATTACTTAAGGGAGAAAGTTCAGTAGAAATAGGTCAAATTGGAATATGTGAAGTCACAAGAAAAACTTGCAGATATATTCACAAAACCCTTACCTAAGGATATATTTGAGTACTTGAGAATTAGACTAGGGGTCATTCCCCTATCTAATAGTCACTAAGGTGATATGGGGTTGCATCAACCTATTCTTTATCAGAAGATCTAATCATGTTGATGCAAGATGTTCACACTTTGGGATTCCTAAGGTTGTGAAGAAAATGGAAGACAAGCTAAAAATGAGAATACATGTACATGCAAGGTACAAGAATCTGTAAAGGAACTAAAAAGATACTTATTTGGCTATTGAAGAGCTTATTTTTGGCATTGTTGTCAAATGGAGAGATGATTACACATGAAATATTAGAGAGATGAAACATGGGAGAGATGATTATGCATGAAATATTTAGTTAGGAAAGAAGCTAACTGAAAGGGAGAGTATGTGTGGTGATTAAACATATTAAAATCATAAGCTAAGGGAGAGATAAGTCGAGTCACAACATAAAGACCGAGTTGTAAACAATTAAGATTTGTTTGGTATTCAATGGTATATTTCATATTGTGTTGCCATAAATTCCAAAGGGAGATATTGTTGGAACTACAACTGATAGACTACTTGGAGAACAAAATGGGAGAATGTGAAGATGATCACCAAGCTACTAAGGTATATTTGAGACATTGTATCAGATGTTATATTGTCATTGATGTCAACTAGTTTTGACTTTACTTATCCTAATAGTTGCAAACATCTAAAGGAGGTGATGTTGGTGAAGGAAAGGAGATATTAGCATGAAGATGAGATGTATGGTAAGTTATGAATAAGGTATTCATTGGGAAACTTATTGATGAGTCTATGATAGTATGAAAGTGATTTGATTGACTTACATGATTCTATTAAGTATTGAAGATCAAGAATGTACAAGTTACTTTGGTCAGTATATAAAGAACTTAGTGTACACCGAGTAGGTGTAGTGTACATCAAGTGCGGTATTAACCAAGAAGGAAAAATAAGGAGGAACATGTGATTATCGACATGTGATGATGAGCTGGATGAATCTAAAATATTCCAAGGATAAAAACAAAGTTTTGTATGAAGATCTATGACTTGAAAAATTCAAGAATGATCAGATGATGAATATTGAAAATGTTTTAAGGCATAAGTTTCGAGGAAGGTTAAAGAGGCAAAACCAATGATGGAGATTAAGAGGCAAAATTTATGGCTGAAATGAAAATGGTTTACATGTCTATATAAGGAGACAAGAAATTCAAATAGAGGAGAGAGAAGATTGCATGAGTGATGCAAATTATTGGTGCATACATGTGAAGCTAGTCAGACAGGTTGAAGTAAGAACCAAGTGATTTAACAAACCAAACTGACTGACAGAAGGAGATAATCGAACATAAAAAAGTAGGAGGAAGAAGGAGAATGAAGAGATTATGATGACCAGAGTGATATTGAGCTTAGCATAGATTTGAATATGAGAAAAATAAGTTGCATTTGAATAAGGTCATATACTGTTGCTTTCTAACCATTTCTACAATTAAAATATCTTAACCAAGTGAGACTTAACCATCTTTATTTTTCTATTGGCATTCTATGAATGTTACTTGTTTTCTTGTTGACCCAAGTAAATGTATGGTCACAGAGAATTGTTAGTGATAAATCCTCTAAAAAGGTCACACCTTACAGTGTGTTTGTATCCTTTAACAGGGTTGGCTCTTAATCGAGCTCACTTTAGAAGAGTGAAAATATTTTGGGTACTGGTCCCAGGAGGTTTTTCCCTTAACAGGGTTTCCACATTAAAAATCAAGTGTTAAATGTGTATGAATGTGATGTTTTGATATTTTACATTACACATTACTGTAACTGGTTAGATCAGTATATGTTAACTACTAGTTGGTTTACATTATCTGATAGTCAGTTAATTAATCAGAAAGTCACAGTCAAATTATTACCGAGCTATTTAGTTTATTTGTTTGAAGTTGGTATTATACATCAAAGAGGAATTTGGGATTGTAGGATGACTGAACATAGTTGATTCACCCTCCTCTCAGTTATCTAACAATGTCTATCATACCCATCTACTCAATGACATGCATGAAAATACTAAAGGTAGTGGGTGATGGTTAGATTCAAATTATGTGGGGATTTCTTTGGAATGGTCTAAAGGATCAAAATAAAATACCTTTGATGTCATGGGATAGCATATGCAAATCACTTAGTGCCAAAGGGACATGTATAAGGTAAATCCACAACATGAATCTTTCTATGGGCGCTAAGTTGGTATGGAGCCTATTTTAGGATGACAACAAGAAATGGGTACAATTGATGAGAAGAAAATACCTAGATTTTGATGAGCCTATTAGAGTCCTGAACACAGTCGACCCTCCTAGGGGCTTGACCATCTAGAATTTTATACTGGAATGTAGGAATGTAATCATAAGACACATCACATAGGAAGTCACTTATGGGAGGCAAGCCTAGTTCTGGGAGCATTTGTGGGAATGTCACCTAGCTCTTCATAACTTATGGGACTTGGATTAGATTTTAGTAGAGACAACTAGGGTTTGGGGGAAGAAAGTCTCAAAGTATGGTTGGGTTGATAGAATAAATGATGATCAAGTGTGGAAATGTAAAAAATTTAAACAAATCCAGGCTCCAACATAGCAGAAAAATAAGCTAACAAAGATACTTCAATCTGGAGGGGTGGTATGGATTGGTTAGAATGATGAAATAAGGTGGGGAGCTTCTCGAGATGGTGAATAAAATTTTAGAATTGGGTATAAAGCTCAAGAAGTTGTTATCATAGATCCTTTATAGCCAAAATAATTTCTATGGGGCAATATTTTTTCACCGCAAGCCGGATCCTTTGCTTGACTTGCCATCCAAGGATGAATCTTGACATGGGATAGAATTAATAGAATTGGTATTATAGGCTCGATCCACTATCCACTATGAAAACAACATGCTGAGGATGATAATCACATACTACTAATGTTCCCCCATGCTAAGTTTTGTTGGAACCATTTCCTACAAAAAACAAATCTACAAACACCAAAACTAAAGTCCCTGGAAGATTGGTTCTACATGTGGCCCTCACATCTCATAAATTGTGTATTCAACTCTATCGGGTAACTCTCCTCTTCTAAAATAGTATGGGAGTTGTGGAAAGAGCATAATAGAAGGAGTTTTAGAGAGGGATCCATCCCAAGAGAATGGTTGGTTATCAAAATAGAGGCTTTTGTGATAGAACTTGTTAATACTGCAACAAAGAGGAGCTCAAGTAAACACAAAATTTTATTTTAATGGGATGAAAACTTATCCAAAATCTTTAGAGGAGTTACCATTCTGGCATTAGTTGGCATCACTGATATTGCAAATAAGTCTAAAGCTTGCACCAACATGCACTAGATAGATCCTAATGCTAGCTGGGTCAAGGTAAATTTTGATGGGGTGACTCATGGAAATCCCAGACCAAGTGGTATAGAGCTTTTCATTAGAGATGAATCCATAATCATTATAGAAGAGCACAAGGAATTCATTAGACTAGATACTAACAACATTTCTGAATGCAAGGCAATGATGAAGGGTTTAGAGATGACACTATACTTGGGGGCCAGAAAAGTACATTTCGAAGGAGATTTATGATCAGAGTTAACATGATTCAACAAGATTTACTCCATATTGGAAGCTCAAGAAATGGATAAAGTGAATTAAGGAGCTTTTCAATTCAACAGAGGACTTGAAAATAAGCCATATCTACCGTGAGGGAAACTCTGTGGTAGATGAAACTGCCAAGAGATCTATCATAGAGAATAATGAATGCAAATCCTAAGCATTCAATGAGTGGCATACCTTTCAATATATTGTGGGCTCATACGGTGTTGATTACCATTGATTTACGTATCTCTAAAAGTGGCCATGTGACATCTTCCCCCAAGGCATTATAAATATGAAGGCCTTAATGATGGGATGATACTTGATGATTGATAGTAGGAATGATGGTGCCAAGATGTAGAAGTACACTACCCCAAAAGGTGTTTGAGGGAATAATGATATCCACATTTAATAAGATATTATGATGATCTTCGGGCTACACAAATTGGAGAAGATGGTGATCTCCCATGATATCGAGAGTGACAAGTGGCATGTGGTGTCAATATAAGTGCATTTGTAAAGTACACTTCATATGATAACAAGTTTAATGATAATCTTGTGTGGCAAGATCTGGTATAGATCTAGGGAAATTATGCCAGATGTTGTGCACTGCTATATATTTAATATTTAGGAATGATGAGTCCCTAGTTTATAGTTAGAGTGCATAACACCTGGAGAAATGGACACCCCAATTTGTCTGGAGTCTACGAGGAATATGGTGGCATTTCTTGGTGAAGTGACAGATAAGCGCTTGATGAGAATTCTCTTAGTCAGGCATTCACTCATCCTTCATGTGGTTAAGGAGGTGTTAGGATTGGAATGCCTATGGAATTATCATAGGTATAGGGTCAATATTGATATCACAACCATGTTCTTGGTATTTGCACTAACTAAAGGTGTTTTAAGGGCTAAGGCTAAGAATCCATGCGAAAGACTCTCCAAGCACAAGTACTTGGGAGAAATTGATGTGGTGTTGGACAATGTTAATATCCACAACATGATTCCAATTCCACAATAGTACTATCTTGGGATGAAATGGAGCTTTGAGGGTGCTATTAAGTAGTTTCCTCTCATTATTATGGTGGAATTGGACTTGCTAAAGAACCCATTGGGAAGTATTGATAGGAATCTGAATTTCCTATAGATAGCAGTTGCCATTATCCCACTCCCAATAGTGGCATGGATGAAGGAAAAAAAATAGAAAGAGGATGTATAGGTTTTGGATGGAGATACTCTAGAGTTGGTGGACCTAGATTTCCCAATGCTACCTGATATAGGAGAGGATTGGACGGTGTTTGATGAGTGGGATGTAGAAGATATCACAAAAGGTCCAACACACAAAAGATGCAAGATGGATTTCCCAATTTTATTGAATGTGCGGTCCATGCTAAGAAGATGAAGATGGAGTTGGTAAAGAGTCAGCTTCCAAGAAACACTGATAGTCCCCAAAGCTTTGTTCATTGTGCTATACAGGTAAGGAAGTGTCAAAGGCTCTGACTTGTCAAATGTGGCCTATGTGTCTTTCTCTAGGTCTATGATATTAATCATTACATGAACCTATATGTGTTTGTTTCATTTAGGTATACTCTTTTGGTGTAAATGATGTATTCAACTGGCATATGTACAAGATACCAGTAATTTTGTTAGCGGGTATGTAGATTCTTTGTGATAGTGTGCTTTGGTTATTTGCTACACTTTAGATGTATATGCTAGTTATCTGGTGATGGTCTGAGGACTCATATGCAAAATAATGTAATCTATTTTTTTAAAAATTTTTTTGGAGATCAATACAAAGGGAGCTATCCCTCTCCAGCTATCTAATTATCAAAAATAAAAAAGAATGAATGAATGAAATATTTTAATAACGTGTGTGAGGCCAAAACAACCTATGTGATGTCACTTATAAATGATCACTTTTTGACCCTTGTGTACATAATAGTTCCCACAATGTTCATTTTTACTACCCAGGATTCTTCCCCTTATAGACAAAGACACTTTAAAAAATGTAGGTAAAATTAAAATAAATTATATTTGTATTTACAAAGCTATTACTGGTCAGATTTAAGTTCAATAAATAAATTTTTGGATAGTATCTCAATACTCTTGTTGAATTGTGCTTATGACAATATATTATCCTAAAGCAAGGAATTTGGTGTAGGGATTGGTTCACATAGTTTTTAAGCATGGTTCTTAGAGTTGTAAACAATTTTGTTGAGGTTGAAAACTTACAAAAGATGTAACTTTGTCCATATTGACAATATCTTGCCTAATAAAATGCCATCATCCATGATCACGTATTGATTGACACAAAGACAACCAAAAAAAGTCTAAATGCACATTTTTTTAACACCGATATCTACTAAAACCATCATCAAGCATCAAACTAAAGATGTTTTATCACCTATTGCTCTCTTTCTCTTATAAACAACCTCCTTTCTATTCCTAATTTAATTGTAAGAAAATGAATATTCAAAATAGATAAATATTTACTGCATTAAATTAGAGAGGATGAATTAGGATAGAAAGAAAAACTTAGACCATATTTTATCCTTTCATTTTAATGGACCCACATTCTTACACGTATTTAAGCTCTTTTAAAAAAGTATACCTTTTTCTTACTGAGTTTCTTCTTTCTTAAATATCAAATTTCAAGGACTCTTTAAAATAATAAAATGAAAACCAAAGTATTATAAAAAAATGAAGATGGGAGAAAAAAATATGGCTTTGTGCTTGCATGCGAATAATCATGAACAAAGAAAACAAGCCCTAGTTTGGAGGGTGAATAGTGGAAGGCTTCCACAACCCCTTTCCAATAAAAGGAATGATCAATCGACTTTTTCAATCATTTTAGGGTTCTTAGCAACCCTCTACATCCTCCTACAAGGAGACCTAAACCCTTTTATGTGAGGGACACAAATTTCCCTACTTTTGCTATGTCAATTTAGGTGTGGAGTGGGGGCAATGGAACCCTAGAAATGAAAATAATTTCAATTCCAAGACAAATGAATATAGTGGTAGTTGAAAATTAGTAAGGGGATGAAAGGAGCAAAAAATCCTAAAAGCACAAGGTAGAGAGAAGAGGATTAATGCTAAAAGAAGCAGTAAAATGAGTGGCATCTGAGAAATTCCCATAACTCATAATATCCCTAAATTTTCTTCTAGAGCTAGTCACATTTCGTTAGGAAAAAATTAGTTGCCCCTCCGTAGCCTCGACAATTAGGGTATAGTCCTAAAGCCCCTCTAGTAAATACATATGACCATAGGTCTTGACCTCTGGGGAACATGAATCTTGAAAGGTGATTGGTTAAGAATCTTAAAAAACCCTTTGAAAATATAAAAAATGTCAAGCTTCCTCCACGGCTACCACATTACACTTCACAAAATTGGAAACCTAAACCCCCATAAAATAAAAGAAGAGATTTCTTCTACTGCTATTATGAAGGATATATTCACTAATGGAATTTGGGATTACTGTAAAAATCATGGCTTGTTTTCCAAATGGGATAGATTATTCCTATGAAGAGCATTACATAGTGGATGGGGGAAACCTATAAAGGCCAAGTAAGTATTTCTATCCTTCCAGAAGATTATTTATATATTGACTGCATAGAGGCAAATTTAAAGAAGATAATTTTAAATGATCAAAGAATTTATTTTCAAGGATAATATTTTAGGGTTTTTGATTGGTATCCCAATTTTGATTTGTTTAATTTTCCATCTACTAAGGTAGCTAAATGGGTCTTGATTCCAAACCTTCCAGTATAATTACTACATAATTTTTTTTTAATTCAAATGGTGAATTTGTTGGCAAGATATGCAGGGATATATAATAATTTTCTTGACTCCTCTAATGTAACAATAAGAGTAAATATGGATAGTAATACAAGATTCATCAAACCAATCAATTTAATTACCAACCATGCTTCATATATTATTAAGCCAGTAATTTATCAGGATAATATGAATATGTTAGGAATGAATGCTAAAGCCTTTGGCAATCATTCTATAGCAGTGGTTGTTGCATTCATGACTATGATTGTCATTGATGTCAACACAGTGTTATTTTGGAGATTAGCAGAGAAGTAGGCACAGTTTTGTTTTGCACACATGTTATATTGCAAATTGAGTTATGCACAGTTGATGGTATGTTCTTTGGTGTGTTATTAACCTATGGTTAAGAGTGCAAAAATAAATTCATTTATTCATGAAAGTTATAAGCATTTTGGTGGAAGCAGTATTCTGGCAGTGTTCCTAAGTAGCGGTTTTTGGTAATCGGAGGATATCTCCTAACTGGGATGGAATCTGATTCTGCACAGTTAAAGGGAAGTTTGAGACTCATTGGTGGTGACATGGTTAATAGTGCAAACTTTGAGGTCACATGATTGAAAATTTATTGTATCTGGAAGCTGACAATTTTTATGTAATTTTGATGTAGTGTGTTGAAATTATTATTTTATATTTGGATGCCAACTCATTTGTAATTATTTGAGTGTGGTATAAAGGAAGGAATTTTTTCCTTGTTGTGATGGGATTGTAATAGTTTTGATATGAAATTTTGAAAGTTGTGATGCGAATATATGCATGAGGTGAAGAATAGAGCTAATTCAGTGATGAAGGAAGACTTGTGAAGTACAGTGATCTGGATTTGTGATCTTGTGTAGCAAAGAGTGTGGTTTTGGCATAGTGTGAAGGAGGTAACATATTTCATATTATTCTATTGAATAATCCTAAGATCTATTGGACAGTGAGTTCATAGATCTTGCCTTGAAGCTGTTTGGGCAGTGGGTCCTTCTGTCTTCCATAACTCCTAGCAGGGTTATAATCTTTTAATAGGGATTCAAAATATCCTAACAGAGATTCATATGTACTAAATGTATTTCATAAGACTCCTAATAGGGTCCATCCTTTCATAAGGAACTTTCATATTAGTACATCATTTTGTGGGCATCATTCCCACTGGGATTTACTCTTTGATCAAGAGGTTCCCTAGTTAACATATCTTGTGTTATTGTGTCATTGTGTATGATTATCTTTCTATGGTTGGTTACTACATTGATTATATGGTTTAAAGCTATTGAAGTTGATAAATGGTTTAATTATCAGATAACTGATTCACTTCCCCCTCTCAGTTATCTTGGGGATCTTTGCTTTCTAACAATTGGTATCAGAGCGGCAGGTCCTTGAAAGAGAAGTTTAACAACTTAAGGAGATCTATGGTGAATTTCAGGAAAGAAAGCCCTAAGTTTGATGGAGTAAATTTTGATAGCTGGAAGGAAAAGATGAAGACACATTTCTTGTGTTTAGGACTAGGCTATTGGTTGATTACAAAAAATGAGAGAACTATAATTGAAGAAGACAGTCTTGAATCAAGTACTGAAGATGAGGTAGATCTATTCATGTGTAACATACTTGCAAGAGAAGCACTTTTATCAGCACTTCTAGAGAATGAATACAGTCAGGTAAAAGGTTTAACTAGATCTTATGATATTTGGAAAGCTTTACATTCTACTTTTGAAGGTGATGAACATGCAAAGAAAGCTAGGTTACATAATTGGATTTGTGCATTTGAAGACATAAGAATGATGGAAGATGAATCTGTTAGAAGCTATATTGGTAGGATGTCAGAAATTGTTGTAGGAGTAAAGTCTTGTGGAGGTGAAAAGATAGAGAATGAAGTAATATGGAAGATTTTGAGAACATTGACACCGGTATTCAGGTAGACTACACAAATGATTGAACAAGTGATACCTTGTACACCAAACTTTTCAACAGAGACTCTTCTTGGAAGATTGGAAGCAGCAGAGATGAATTTGAGATTATCAGGAGAACTACCTAGAGTGGAGACAAAATTCAGTGCTCTTAGCATCAGACCTACTTTTTCTAGAAGTACAAGTGTGAATGGAGATTATGCCAGCAGCAGCAGATCCAAATATGATGAAGATAAGAAGATTGAAGAAGGTATTGCCTTGCTTGTGAAAAGAGAACCAGATGGTAAGAAAATATTTAAATGTTGGACATGTCAAGAATATGGTCATTTTGCATCTAAGTGTCCTAAGAGAGTTAAGAAGTATAGAAATAATTTCAAGCCTAGAAGATCTAAAGAATGTTATTATGCAAATGATGAAGAAATTGAAGCAGGAATTGAAAGACATTTGAGTGACAGTGATAATGATAACTTTGATGACATAGGATTTGTAGCAATTAAGGAAGAAAATTTTGAATCTAATGTTAAGGAAGAGAAAGCCTTAGTTTCCCAAGTTGAAAAGAAAGCTGATTGGATTATAGACAGTGGTTGTTCACATCATATGATTGGTGATAAAGGAAAGTTCATAAAGTTTAACAATTATGATGGAGGAGTTGTTAGAGTTGGTAACAATGCACCTTGTTTGATTAAAGGTATAGGATCTATTACTCTTGATGGAAAGACTAATACTGATGATGTTTACTTTGTTGATGGATTGAAACATAATCTTTTGAGTGTTGGATAGTTAGTGGATAAGGGATATCAAGTTTGGTTTACTGAGAAAACTTGTGTGATTAAGGATAAAGATGGAAATCTGATTGGAACAGGATCTAGAACTAGAGGTAATGTATTTCAGTTGAACCCTACTGAGATGACATGTTTGATGACTAAGATTGATGACAGTTGGTTATGGCATAGAAGGTTCTGTCATATAAACTTTGATAATATTGTGAAAGTAAGTTCTACACTTGCAGTAAGAGATTTACCTAAGATTATGAAGCCTACTAACATGTTTTGCAAGGAATGTGTGATGGCTAAGCAAAAAAGGAGTTCATTTCCTAGCAAGAAGTTCACATCTACATAGAAGTTGGAGATTGTTCATACATACTTGAGCGATCCTACTAGGACTAGAGGATTCTATGGAGAAAGGTATTTTATGATTCTTGTTGATGATTTTACAAGAATGATATGGATTGCATTTTTGAAAGAAAAATCTGAAGCATTTGATAAGTTTAAGGTCATGAAGAATAAAGTTGAGAATGAATCAGGAATGAGGATTAAATGTTTGAGATCTGATAGAGGTGGAGAATTTACATCTAAAGAGTTTAACACTTTTTGTGAAGTAAATGGTATTAAGAGATAGTTATCAGCCCCTAGAACACCTAAACAAAATGGTATTGCAGAAAGAAAGAACAGATCAGTGACTGAAGCAGCTAGAGCTATGTTGTTTGAAGGTGATTTGGCAAAGACATTTTGGAGAGAAGCAGTGAATACAATAGTATATACAATGAACAGAGTACAAATCAGAGCAGACACAGACAAGACACCTTATGAATTGTGGTTTGGACATGCACCCTCAGTTAAGTATTTTAGAATTTTTGGAAGCAAATGTTATATTAAGAGAGATGATGATATAGGAAAGTTTGATCCTATAAGTGATGAAGGAATTTTTTTTGGATATTCTTTGAAAAGCAAAGCATATAGATGTTACAATAAAAGAACTAAGACTATTGTTGAAAGTGAAAATGTAAAAGTTGATGAGAAGTTTAAAATTTAGGAAAGAATGCTTGATTATGAATCTGATGAAGGAACTAACCCTCAGCCTAATATTGAAGCTACTGAACAATTTTTTGAGACTGACAGTGAATTGTTGAATGAAAGTCATGTTGAAGAAAATAGAGAAGAATCTACAGTTGAAGAAAGATTAGTGACTATGACACCTAACAGGTATATATCAAGACATCATCCTGTTGAACAAGTGATTGGAAGTTTGGACAGAGGAGTTATGACTAGAAAGAAGGTACATTTATGTTTGATTTCTCAAATTGAACCTAAGTCTACTAATGAAGCTTGTGAAGATGAACTTTGGATTAAAGCTATGAAAGAAGAATTGGATCAGATTGAAAAGAACAAGACATGGGAATTGGTCCCTAGACCTAAAGACAAAAATGTGATTGGAACTAAATGGGTATTTAGGAACAAGATGAACGAACAAGAAGTAATTAGAAACAAAGCAAGATTGGTATGTAAGGGATACTCACAGCAAGAAGGAATTGACTATGAAGAGACTTTTGCTCCTGTGGCAAGACTTGAAGCAGTAAGAATGTTTTTGGCTTATGCAACATTTAAGAAATTCAAAGTGTATCAGATGGATGTGAAGTCAGCATTTCTAAATGGTGAATTAGAAGAAGAAGTCTACATTGAGTAGCCTGAAGGTTTTCCTTTAACTCAAGAAGGAGACATGGTATGTAAACTAAAGAAAGCATTGTATGGACTAAAGCAAGGACCTAGAACTTGGTATGCTAGATTGGATAATATTTGTTAAAATTGGGATTTACAAAAGGAACAACTGATAGTAATTTATACACAAAAGAAATTAAGAATGGATTGTTAGTTTTGGTTATTTTTGTTGATGACATTATTTTTGGAGGAGAAGATGAAGCTAGTGATAAATTTGCTGATGAAATGAAGACATAATTTGAAATGAGTATGATTGGAGAAATGAAATACTTTTTGGGATTACAGATAACACAAAATAAAGATGGTATCTTTGTAAGTCAGACAAAGTACTTGAATGATTTGTTGAAAAGATTTGGTATGGAGAATTGTAAACCAGTGGAACACCTATGGTTATAGGACATAAACTATCTAGTAAAGATGAAACACCAGCTTTTGAGCAGAAGAAATATAGATCCATGATTGTTGGATTGCAATACTTGACATACACTAGACCAGATATACAACATTCAGTTGGAATGGTAGCAAGATTTCAAGCTGAACCTAGAGAGTCACATTATGCAGTAGTAAAGAGGATATTGAGATATCTTAAAGGCACAATGGACTATGGATTGTGGTATGAAACTTCTGATCATTTTACCCTATGTGCATATATTGATGCTGATTGGGGAGGCAACATTGATGATAAGAAAAGCACCAGTGGTGGAGCCTTTTTTCTTGGAGGAAGATTAGTTTCTTGGTTGAGCAAAAAGAAAAATTGTATCTCACAGAGTACATCGAGAGTAGAATATGTAGCAGCAACAAACAATTGTAATCAGATAATTTGGATGAAGCAGATGTTGATGGACATTGGAATCAAGTTTGATGAGCCTATTGTCATACATTGTGACAATACAAGTACAGTTAGTATGTCAAGAAATCTGGTTTTACATTCTAAAACTAAGCATATAGAGATCAAGTATCATGTTGTAAGAGAGAAAGTTGCTGAGAAAGAAGTTAGACTGGAGTACATAAGCATAAAGGAGTAGATAGCAGATATATTTACAAAGCCTTTGCCTAAGGATACATTTGAGTATCTGAGAGGTATGCTTGGGGTTATGCCCCAATCTACTTTTGAATAATGATGTAGTTGGTTGCATCCATCCAGTGGTTTATGGCCCTATCTATTTTTTGGATTGGATGTTGGTACTTCCTCTATGGGGGAGTATGTGTATCTGAACTGAGTCATTGAGGACTGTAGTGAATATTTTTTCTAAACAGTGTCTTTTGACATTGAGCTATTGTTTGACATAGTGATGGAATTTTTGTCATTGATGTCAATGGGGGAGAGAATCATGAAAAACATTGAGGAACTACATTTGATGGAAAGACTGAATAGGAAAATGAAGCAAGATTTGATTGATGAAGAGCAACAGAGCAGTTGAGCAGCAGTGATTGGATTTTTGGAACATTGGATGTTTTTTCATCTATGTTTCCATCAGTTCCAATGGGGGAGATTTTTAGGAATGAATGTTGAAGCCTTTGGTAGTCATTCTGTAGCAGTGGTTGTTGCATTCATGACTATGATTGTCATTGATGTCAACACAATGTTATTCTGGAGATTAGCAGAGAAGCAGGCACAGTTTTGTTTTGCGCACATGTTATATTGCAAATTGAGTTATGTGTAGTTGATGATATGTTCTTTGGTTTGTTATTAACCTATGGTTAAGAGCGCAAAAAGAAATTCATTTATTCATGAAAGTTATAAGCATTTTGGTGGAAGTAGTAGTCTGGTAGTGTTCTGAGTAGCAGTTTTTGGTAATCGGAGGATATCTCCTAACCGGGATGGAATCTAATTCTGTACAGTTAAAGGGAAGTTTGAGACTCATTGGTGGTGATGTGGTTCATAGTGAAAACTTTGAGGTCACATGATTGGAAAGTTATTGTATCTGGAAGCTGACAATTTTTATGTAATTTTGATGTAGCGTGTTGAAATTATTATTTTATATTTGGATGCTGACTCATTTGTAATTATTTGAGTGTGGTATAAAGGAAGGAATTTTTTCCTTGTTGTGATGGGATTGTAATAGTTGTGATATGAAATTATGAAAGTTGTGATGCGAATATATGCATGAGGTGAAGAATAGAGCTAATTCAGTGATGAAGGAAGACTTGTGAAGTACAGAGATCTGGATTTGTGATCTTGTGTAGCAGAGAGTGTAGTTTTGGCATATTGTGAAGGAGGTAACATATTTCATATTATTCTATTGAATAATCCTAAGATTTTTTGGACAGTGAGTTCACAGATCTTGCCTTGAAGCTATTTGGGCAGTGGGTCCTTCTGTCTTCCATAACTCCTAACAGGGTTAGAATCTTTTAATAGGGATTCAAAATCGGGATTCAAAATCTCCTAATAGAGATTCATATGTACTGAATGTATTTCATAATATTCCTAACAGGGTCCATCCTTTCATAAGGAACTTTCATATTAGTACATCATTTTGTGGGCATCATTCCCACCGAGGTTTACTCTTTGATCAAGAGGTTCCCTAGTTAACATATCTTGTGTTATTGTGTATGATTATCTTTCTATGGTTGGTTACTGCATTGATTATATGGTTTAAAGCTGTTAAAGTTGATATTGAAGTTGATAAATGGTTTAATTATTAGATAACTAATTCACCCCCCACCCCTCTCAGTTATCTTGGGGATCTTTGCTTTCTAACAGAATATACTAAGGTTGGCTTGGGCCAAGAGACCATCCCTAATAATAAAAACATGAATTCTGACAAATTGCATCAAAAGATTAAATCACCAGGGGTAAAAGTGAGATTCCTGGAGGATAGGAGAGGATTTACCATTTATAGACTTTCATATTCTCATGTGTATTAGGAAAACATCATTAAGGAAAATGAGAGAAAAAACAAATCCTGAAGAAGTTCCTCATCCCCGAGTGAAGGAATCCAGAAATGCAACAATATGATCAGTCTCCTCAAGGATATATCTCTAGCTAATAGTAAGGTGAAATCAACCCATGATGAATTGGAGAAGAAATTAGCTCAATTAGATAAATTCTATGGGACTAATACTGATCCCATAAAAATATCTATAGCTAAGGAAGAAAGAGAATTGGAGGAAGGGGAGTTATTAATAAGTGAGAGTATGAGTTTAAACCCCTTGAGAATTTTGGAAGGAGCAAGACAAGAAATATTGGAAGGAAAGGAGGGGGTTTTAGAGGAATTGAAAATGGATTTGAATGGGACACATGATAGGAGAGTAAGATTAATTACATCTGAAGAAGGTGGGAAGAATGAGAACAACTTTAATGGAGTAATTAATCAAGTATGTAATTATGTTTTTAGTGATCTCATGGAGAGGTTTGTGGATGAAGTTGTTGATGAGGATGAAGTGGCTCTACAGAAGCAACTACTAACTTAAAAAATAATGGATCTATGGAATGAGGAAAAGGAGAAGTTAGAGGAAGATGATTTGATGGTAGAGCTAAAAAAACAAGGAGAATTTTGAGGGGGTTGAAATAATTGGCATTGCACACACTGAATTAGGTAAGGAAACTCTGGATTGTGCCAAATAGAAAAAGAAGAGAGGTAGAAAATCTATGTCATAACTTAGAAATAAAGATAGATCAACAGAAGGTCAAACTAAATTGACTTTTGTATTTTATGTAGGGAAGGGGAAGTTCCTTCCCAAGGAGCCATGAAACTTCTAACATGGAATGTTAGGGGCATGAATGCCCCTAACAAGAAATGAATCATAAAATATTGCATCACATCAACAAATTAAAAAATAATAATGGTACAAGAAACCAAACTCATTAAAAATAATAATGATACATAAGAATTATAATACTTTTAAAAAATATTAGGAATTAAAGACATGATTAGATACCTAGAAAATGGAGCTTCATGAAGACTGGTAGTAATTTGGGACATGAGAATGGTTTCTTTTAAGACTGAAAAAATTCAACCAAATTAGATGAGTGGATGGGTTAAGAGCATTAGGAATGATATGTAGTTCCTTCTAATAAATGTATATGGTCCAATGCAAAATTTGGATAAGAGAAGAACTTGGAATTAAATAGAGAAATACCTACAGGAAAGAACCAAACATATATGTATCATAGGAGGATAATTCAATTCCATTTTGAACCACTATGAGATTGGGGAGGGAATCAGATAGAAACACAATTTGAAAAGGATTTTACGGAACGGGTTCATAAAAATAATTTAATGGAAATTAGGATTGTTAACGACTCATTCACATGGAATAACAAAATAAAAGGATTGAACAACATAGCAAAGAAACTAGATAGGTTTTTTCTTAAAGGAAGTATGATTGACCTACCTAACATTATGACTACAACAATCCTTCCTATTTTAGGATTAGATTATTATTTGATACATCTGGCCATTACTGAAGACACCCACCCTAAAATGTGTCCCTTTAAGTCTGAATAAATGTGGCTAAAAGATAATAAAGTAATGGGGTTGATAGAACAATGGTGGAAAGATACATAAATAAAAGGATCCAAGTTATTTAGAGTAGTTAGTAAATTAAAAGTGATAATGAAAAACCTACTATTTTGGAGTCAAAGTCAATTTTTCAACATCTTTGAGGCTACGATGAAATTAGAAGTGGAAATAGAAGAGTTTAGTAGGAAGGTAATGGAAATAGGGATGGATGAATCACTCTACCTAGAGGAAAAATGATTACTAGCCGATTATGAGGATATCTTGGCTAAGGAATAAGTTTTTTGGTGATAGAAGTTTAGAGAGGCATGGTTAAATGGAGGAGACAAGAATACAAAATTCTTTCATAATAGTATTGAACAAAGGAGAAATGTAAATAAAATAACTAAGATTAAGATTAGTGAAAAAACTTATACTAAAAACCCTAATTAGATAGAAGCAGAGGAAGTAATATATTATGAGAAAATTCTTAACAGTTGGGAAGGATCCAACTTGGGTACTAGGAATGACATCCTAGAAAACATCCCAAAAATCATCTCGGAGGAGAAAAATAAGAGTTTAGGAGTGATATTTTCTAAGGCTGAAAATGAGCCAGGACTAATGCAAATGAATTTGGACAAGGTACTAGGACCTAATGGATTCCTCACTACCTTCTTTAAAATTTTTTTTGCATTTTATAGGAGATGAGATCATAGAGGCACTAGAAGGGGTAAGAACTTCAGGTAGTATGCTTAAAGAAGTTAATAAAACTTTCTTAGCCCTTATTCCTAAGAAGGACAAGGCAAATTTTTTTAATGATTTTAGACCAATAGATTTATGTAATACAATCTATAAACTAATCACAAAAACTTTAGCTAATATATTATAAAAATTATTATCCTACTTGATTAGTGAAGAACACACAAGATTTGTTATGGAGAGGTCTATATTTGAGGGAGTTGTTATAGCCCAAGAAGCCATTCACTCAATCCATCAAAATAAGGAAATGAGTATGTTAATTAAGTTAGATATTAAAAAGACATATAACTGTATGCACCCAAAAATGGTCGCCTAGACTTTGGGCCCCATTTATTCAATTTATCAATCCTGAATCATTTTTATCAATAATCAATATTTTCAACATTATCAATTTCTTGATTAAATCTTAAATTCGATCATATATTGGGCTAATCATTTATCCTAAGTCTTTATTTAATTAAAAGGAATATTTCCTCCCCTTTTAATTAAATAAAAAGCCCCACCTTTTCCTCTTATCCTAAGTTGCACAAATAAAGCATTATTCCTATTTTATAAAAAGGAGAAAAACACTTTTTGTCTCATATGGACATAAAGTCAACTCCTATTTTCCTATTGGAGGATACTTGTGCACATGGATTGCTCCTCTTTCAAGCTCCACCGCTGATTAAGACTTTTTGCCTCTTAATCTCCATGGTCCATTTCACCTCATTTCTTATAAAAGGAGAGCTCTCTCCTTCATTTGCATATATCATGTTTTTATGCTAATGTCATGCTGCAGGTTTTAGGTGCATTTGGAGTTTTGAAGACATTGAAGACTTGTTGCTCTCATCATTTAGTTGCATATTTGCTTTCTTAGTTGCATGATAATGGCATTCTTAGTGTAGATTTCTTTTTATGCAATAGATTAATCTCACATAGTCTAACTAGGAGGTATTGTAATCCATTGCTATTTCCTTTCATAGATTAGTTGCATTGTACTTTCCTTTCATAGCTTAGATTGCATCATCATTTAGAGTTGCATTGCATTTTCATAGTGATTCTTGAGGATATTGGCACTCTTTCCCTTGTCCTCACTTGAATCTCTCATTGTGTGGTTGACTAGCAAGGTCACAAGCTTGTAGCTCTAGCTGAGAGCAAACACATCATAGTCCCTTGCAACTCCATGCATAGAGAGCTATGAGCCGCTTTGTGAGGCCTCATTCTTGAGCAACCTTGTATGTAATGGTTCATAGAAGTGCACCGTTTTAGTGTGTACAATAACAAGGTAGAGTGACACTTCCTTTGTAAATGCCTTGAAGCTTGTGACTTTTCCAAATAATGGATCAATCTAATTTATGAGTGTATTTCTTCTCCTAGAGTATATATCTTGGTAAATGGAACCCAGAAGGCTTTTTCAACATATCTAGAGGACTGAGATAGGGGGATCTCATATCATCCCCTTTCCTATTTATCATCATGGCATAATCTTTAGGAAGATCAATCAATAGAGCCATGAAAGAAAACACTCTCAAGGGTATCAAAATAACTTGTGATCTAAACCCCACTACACATCGACTGTTTGTTGATGGTACCATGTTATATGGCCAAGTGGATAAATAAGAGGTCCAAGAATTTAAATACATACTTGAATCCTATACTAGGGCCTCTAGGAAAGAAATAAGAAAGGATAAATCTGATTTTTTTCTCTTTAATACTGGTGAGGGTGCAAAAAATACAATTTGTGACATTTTGAATTTTAAAAAGGGGGAATTATTGAGTAAATAATTGGGAATGCCCCTGGACAAAGGTTGTAGGTTCATAAGATTGTGGGATCAAATGATGAAAAAGATAAAAAAATAAAACAAAATCTTGAAGGGTAAATATATTTCATCAGTAGGGAAAGAAACTATGATAAAATCAGTTCTATTTGCTATGTCAATTTATCAACTTTTCCTATATAGATCTCCCAATAGCTAAAATAGAATAATTGAACATATACCTCAAAACATTTTTCTGGAAAGGAATAGGGGATAAGAATTATTGACATTATTATCCTGGGATAGTGTGTGTAGGCCTAAGAAGGAAGGGGGAGCTGGAATAAAGAACATTAGAGAGAAAAGTAAGGCTTTAGGTGAAAAGTTAATATGGAGAATGCATAAATATACTCACTTAAAGTGGGCTAAAATATTTTTCCATAAGTACTTAAATAGCAATGATTCTACTAGTACTTTTAGGACTGCACCCCCTCAGGGAATCAAGGATTTAGAACTTTATGCTGGATTGCAAAAGCACTATTATTGAGAAAATAACATGGAATCTTAGAAATGGAGAACATGCCTTATTTTTGTTGGATTCTTTGAGAGGATATTAAGCAATAGAAAATATGTCCAATCTTGAGAACTCCAAGACCCTTTTGGAAGCAAGATGGGGAAAACATGTAAAAAATTACATTGGGGCGGTAGATGGCGACATCACTAAGGGTTGGAGATGGAAATCTTTTGATGACAGTAATATCTTAGATAGAGAAAATGAGCTAATTAGGATTATAAAAGTTAGGAATGTAAATTTTTATCCTGGGAAAGATAAATTGGTATGGGACGACTCAAAAAATGGATATTATAAAATTAAAGAGGGTTCTAACTACTCAATGAGTAAGGAGATGAGGCTAAGAACAAACCTCCCCCTGGAGTTGTGTTGTGATGCAATGGCATCCTAGCTTCTTTCTCAGTGCCTGAAGATTCTGGCAGTCTCGGTAACTGTCTGGAGATGTCTGGTTACTTGGCTGGTAATCTTGATAGAAGATTGGCATTTCTCAGTCTTTGATGGTGATTCTTGGTTGAAGTTTGTTAGGCTTCACCGATGGAGCTTGGTTGTCTTGGTGGTGATTCTCAGTTGGAAGTTTTGGTGGATCTCGATTGATGATGGTGACTTGGTGACTTGGTGGTTTTTTGCTTAGTGCTCGGTTACTGATGAGGTCTCAGTGTTTATGCCTATTGCTCGATTGTTGAAGTGGCTTAGTCGCTGGAGGACTCGATCACTAAAGGGAGCTCGGTCATTGAAGGAGACTTGGCACTTCTGGTGCTCGACAATTTCTATGGTGCTCGGTTGATATTATTGGTGCTCGGTAATGCTTGGAGAGCTCGGTTGGTGTGGATGCTTGGTGTATTTCTTGATGCTCAGTAGTTTGGCTTACCGATGGTTGTTCTTGGAGATTTAGCTTGGACGACTAGTGCATTTAATTTGGGTCACATTCCTTGAGTTATGGATTGACCGTTGGACGTGTGGGGACCTAGATCTAGTGAGTCACATTCTCCTATGTGGATCTGGAGGCCAACTTGGTGAACTAATTTTTGGTGAAGTTATTTGTGAGCCGACTGATGTTTGGCATTTAATATTTGTATATTTGGGAGCCGACTGGATTTTGAGATTTAATTATTTCATTCGGCCAACTTGTGGCTTGGATTAGTATTTAAGTAGATGGTTGGGTAGTTGTTGAGGCATTGATCTAGAGTTCAGATTAGATCTAGTAGAGTTAGTAGCTTGCGAGCTTAGGTAGCAGAAAGATTGCTTGGAAGTTTGAGTACAAGTTCAGATCTTTCTTGGAGTTCCTACTAGAGTGCTATGTGTTGCAGACCTGGGCTAGCTGAGGAGAAGTTTGTTGGATCCTATGAGATCTTGTAGAACTATTTCTTGCATTGTAATTGGTCATAATCGGGAAGGCCTTACAGCCCAACACATTACATGTAATCAGTTAATTGATGAATAAAGGCATCTATTTTCTTGTAGATCTAGTTTTGTTGTTGTGTAATTCTGCTGTGCTAGTGCTCACTGCAAGTTTGGACAGTCCTTAATTGGATCCTTTGACCTTGACTGCATAAGGTGGTATCAAAGCGAGAGTTTGATCTTGTTGGAGAAGAAGGTTGACCTAGCAAGGCTGATCTTGCGAAGTTGATCTTGTTGGTGAATAGATTGTGTGCAATCTAAGTTGTAGATCTGTGACATTGAACTTGAGAAATCATGCCCTGGTTGTCCATGCAAGGTGAAAGGTTTTGATCTGACTTGCATACAACCTGGAGGTTGTCACAAGGTGGTTGGTGTTAGGGTTTGTTGCAGAAGGTTTTCAAAGATCTTTGGAGATGTCTCTGAGAGGATTGGACCTTGGTGATGTGATTTCTGAGAGGTTTTCTTGATTGGAAGTGGATTTGCTAAACCGCATGGAGAATCACATTAAGAACCTTGTGAGGGAAGGTATTGTTGAGCTTTGTAGAGCTTACCAGAGTTGGAGTATGTCGATTCGTAGGAAAGTTGTTTGGCCGGTTCGTAGACTGGTTTGTGAGAGAAGACATCTTGACAAGGTTTCCTGTGACAATTCAGAGGTTGAAGAGGTATGTGAAATTGGTTTTGATGTTCAGTTGGTGGAGTCTGACATGAAACCTGCAGAGAAACTTGTGCTTGTTTCTAAGTTACCTATGATTATCAACGATGTTGTTGATCTTGTTGAGGTTGGTGAGAAGATTGGTTTTCATGTTCAGTCAGTTGTGCCTGACATGGAGATTGTAGAGCATCTGGTTGTGCTTGATCAGATTGTTGTTGGTATGGAGTTATCTATTGTTGAACACCTTAGTGATGTTGGTGTTACCGAATTACTTTTGTTCGGTGTTGTGGTGTTGATGTTGTTTATTGGTTGTGGACTTGAGTTGCTGGTTGATAGTGATAAGTCTGGTGATGAGATTCTGAAATGGGATTCTTCCTTGATTCTTTGTGACGGATTGAAGGCTCGGTTTGTTCATGATGTTGAACATGCTAATTGGTTGAGTTGTAGATTGGTTCTCTTTCCTATGATGGAATGGAAACCTTTGGTGAAGATGAAGTGGAATTAGTGTTTTTTAGATGTTCCCTTTGGTGAGAAAGTGTGGGACACACTTTTCTTTGTACCCCAGGAGTCTGATGCAGTGGCATCCTGGCTTCTTTCTCGGTGCCTGAAGATTCTGGCAGTCTCAATAGCTGTCTAGAGATGTTCGGTTACTTGGCTAGTAATCTCGGTAGAAGACTGGCATTTCTCAGTCTTTGATGGTGATTCTTGGTTAAATTTTGTTAGGCTTCACCAATGGAGCTTGGTGGTCTTGGTGGTGATTCTCAGTTGGAAGTTCTAGTGGATCTCAGTTGATGATGGTCACTTGGTGACTTGGTGGTTTGTTGCTTGGTGCTCAGTTACTAATGAGGTATCGGTGTTTATGCCTGTTCCTTAGTTTTTGAAGTGGCTCAGTTGCTGGAGGACTTGGTCGCTAAAGGGAGCTTGGTCATTGAAGGAGACTTGGCACTTTTGGTGCTCGACAATTTTTGTTGTGCTTGATCGACATTATTGGTGCTTGGTAATGCTTGGAGAGCTTGGTTGGTGTAGATGCTCAGTGTATTTCCTGACGCTTGGTAGTTTGGCTTACTGATAATTATTCTTGGAGATTCGGCTTGGCCGACTGGTGCATTTAATTTGGGTCATGTTCCTCGAGTTATGGATTGATTATTGGATGTGTGGGGACCTAGATCTAGCATGTCACATTATCTTATGTGGATCCGGAGGCTAACTTGGTGAGTTAATTGTTGGTGAAGTTATTTGTGAGCCGACTGATGTTTGGCATTTAATATTTGTATATTTGGGAGCTGACTGGATTTTGGGATTTAATTGTTTCATCCAGCCAACTTGTGGCTTGGATTAGTATTTAAGTAGATGGTTGGGTAGTTGTTGAGGCATCGATATGGAGTTCAGATTAGATCTAGTAGAGTTAGTAGCTTGCGGGCTTAGGTAGCAGAAAGATTTCTTGGAAGTTTGAGTACAAGTTTAGATCTTTCTTGGAGTGCCTACCAAAGTGCTATGTGTTGCAAACCTGGGCTAGTTGAGGAGAAGTGTGTTGGATCCTATGAGATCTTGTAGAACTATTTCTTGCATTGTAATTATCTGTAACCGAGAAGGCCTTACAGCCTGACACATTGCATGTAATCAGTTAATTGATGAATAAAGACATCTATTTTCCTACAAATCTGGTTTTGTTATTGTGTAATTCCGCTGTGCTAGTGTTGGCTGCAAGTTTGGACAGTCCTTAATTGGATCCTCTGACCTTGACTGCATAATGTTGGGACAAGATGTGGTTTCCTAAGGCATGGTTATTCTCAAGGTTAGCACTATAAAATAGGATCCTAACATCAAACATTTTCAAAAAAATGGGATATGTATAAGGTTCAAGTAGGTTCCCTCTATATGAAGATGAGGAAGAAATTACATACCACATATTATTAACTTGTGAATTCTCCCACCAATGTTGGAATTGGCTCCACAAAAAACTTGAATGGGACTTGGTGATACCAAGGACAATACTAAGTATGTTTCAAGCTTGGCCTCTACGAAATAGGGGATGTTTATATGGGGGACTATGGGTTGCTACACCATCCATTGTTATATGGGAGTTATGGAAGGAGAGAAACATATGAATATTTAAATATAAGAAGATGAGTTGGGAACAAATTACTAATAAGATGGAAGCATCCATTATTGAAATTATAAATAACATAATTATGAATAGGGAAAGAGTGGAGGCAAGGATGACTTACTGGGATGAGAAGATGAGAGGTAAATGGATTGGATTGAAAATTCCTTCCTCTATAGGATATGGAGCAGAGGAAAATAAGCTCAAGAGAGTAGAATGTAAGTGGAAACCACCTAAGAGGGGTTGATTCAATCTTAACTTTGATGGAGCCTCAAGGGGAAATCCAGGCCAGCTAAGCACGAGTTTCTCTCTTAACAACTCATAAGGTATAGAAGTAGAAAGGCTAGCTAGGACTATAGGTATTGAAACTAATAATATGGTAGAGCTAATGACCCTTGTGGAAGGGTTGTTGATGTGTAATAAGGGGTAGAGAAAGTGGCAGTTGAAGGGAATTTGACGATTGTGACCAATGCTCTAAGAAAGGGAAGGCAATTTTAGATTTGATAACCTTCAATCATATTAATAGGGAAAACAATTTTAGATTTGATGAGCTAGAAAATAAAGGGGTTGATGGGGAAACCATCATGTAAACTATAGGAGTTGTTATGAAGTATAGGTTGCGGAGTTTCTGATGACATTCAAAGATATAGGGATAGGTCTAGGAGAATTTCTGGCCAAATTCGCTGAATAAATGATAGTAATAGAGGTTAATGAGCTTCATAAAAGTATAAATAATTGTATATACACAATCATATATATAAGCATAAACATGTATATACAGATGTATATAATCATACATATATGAATACGTATATATACACCTATATAGTTATGCATGTGTACATGGGTATAAACAAGTATAGATATGAATAAACTCATATATATATGTGTAGAGGTATATAGTTGTAAAGATTCTTATATATATATATATATATATATATATATATATATATATATATATATATATATATATATATATATATAGATGTATTTTTTAATGCTTATATATATGTGTGTTGTTAAATATAAATACATATTTGTGTGTGTGTGTGTCCACTCCATCCGATGAGCTCTGGATTCAAGTCCCAGACAACCCAGAGTACCAAAATCTAGTACCTAAAGGTGTTTTTGTCTACTTATTTTGGATCCAGTCACATTCAATTATATATATATACACACACACACACATACATATATATACATATATATGCGTATATATTATATATATATATATATATTAATGTGTATATGTATACACATACACATACACATACACATACACGTACACATACACATACACGTACACGTACACGTACATATATATATATATATACATGTGCATGTATATATATATACATACATATACATACACATAAATACATATACATATACATATACATATACATATATACATATACATATACATATACATATACATATACATATATAGACATATACATACACATATACAAACACATATACATACACATACACATATACATATACATATACATATTTCATTCTTCTTGCCTCTTGCAAGATGTCCTTGCTTGTGTGTCATCCTTATGTTTTTCCTGGCCGCATGTGTCTTCTATCTTGGGCTTGTTGTGTCATGATTGTCTTTGGTTCTTTTTCTTTTTGTTTCCCTTTCTTTCTTTTTTGGGCTCTCATGTTTCTTTCATTCTTCTCTCGGGCGTGTGTTGCTTAGGGTTCGACCACTCGAGCTATGGGCTCTTCCCATTTTCTTATGGTGGATTCTGGCATCAATCATGGAGTTAAGAGGTAGGATGTTGCTAGTTATTTTAATGATAAGAACTTTGGTACTTGTTGCTATGAAGGTTCAAAGCCATCATATAAATCTATGGTCGCAGATGGAAATATAGTTTCAATATCAGATTCTACCCAATTTGAAGGCCTTTTCAAAGAGAATGTTGGGGGAAATAGAGGAAAACTTGACAACTCCAATGGAGATTGATGAGGAGGGGGAAATGGTCTAGGTAGTTCCCTTGACTCCAATGGAGGAGAAGGTAAGATCCTGACTTCTATTGGTAATACTCTTACATTGTCACCGATGTTGGTTCTTCAAAAGATTTTACACTCCAAGAGATACCAATATGCTTATGACTAATGTTAAGGAGTGGTTAATTCCAAATATGGGAAATCTATAAGAAATTGGACAAACTATAGGGATAAGACTTCCCTCTTCACTTCTGGCTCTGCAAACCAAGGCGGGTACACCTGATCCAATAAATTCAACTCTATTCTTCACTTAATACTGGATCTTACAATAGATGATAGTGAGAAAGTACTAAATAACAACCTATTATTCATTGACTCTCCATCACTGGGTAGGAAAACTTGTATAAAGTAAATAAAAGTAAAAGACTAGTATTGATTTTATGTTTTAGGATTACAAGATCTTGATCATTCCCCACAAAGCAAAGATAGGAAAATACAGGCCAGTGCCCTATCCATTGGGAAAAATATCAGAAGATAGAATGAATACAAATATGTTTTGAAAAGAATTGGTCTTTAAACATAAATACAAACACCCCAACTCTTTCCTACTTATAGAAAATCCTCAAACAGATTCAGTAAACATGTATCCCACCCTAAGCAATATTTAATCCAATCCTGGATCAGAACTCAAAGTCAAATACATACATATAAATCTTAGAAAGATTTAAAGATTCACATAATACACTCAAAGGAGAGACACACATTTGAGATTTGTATTAAGTATAACCTTGAACGTTGTATACATCATATTCTGAATAGTAAGCTTGCAAAATAGCAGCAACAACCTGTACTTCTTCTCTATTTCTTTGATAAAAATGATAAAAAAAGTTACAATCCTCAACTGAGGGCTAGGGTTTCAGAATCTCTATCTTTTTAACACCTAAACTCTCAATGCCTAGAATGATCATGGAAAATCCTTTATATACAAGGAAATACAACAAGCTACCAATCATTCTAGGGTTTACAAAATTCCTAACCTAAAAACTTTACAACAACCCTATTGGGTTCATAATAAATACACTGATCAAACATGTGAGATATTTGTAGATGAGCCACCTTACTTTATGTCTTCAATGCTCTCCTTGGCTTCTTTCAACAAATCTAATTGTAATATCTCTACTGTCAATCTTGCAATAAATGCCTTTCTACTTCTCAACAACCCTGATGGCTCAAAAAGTAACTACTTTTACTTGTTTCAAGAGGCTAGTAGAGTATTTACTTTTTCTACATGAGGTATGTACTGATACCTCCACCTATTGTACACCTCTTCGCTTGGGAACTCAAAACTTGCAAATTCTGCATTTTTGGCAGACAACTGTCCCCACCTGACTTCCAATTAACTAATCTCTCACTAAATAAAATCAAACTTAGATTTAGCAGAAATTAAAGTCTCAATAGTATGAATAAAAAACAAAGTATTCTCTAGAGTCAAAATGCTAGTCATCCTAGCAGAGAAGTCATCATCAATTTTTGCTCGCCATTTGATCAATTCTTTGAGCTCACCATTCTTCCTGAAAACCCTTGGGATCAGGTCACAACTGGGAAGTGTCAATTCCTTCTTCATCAAATTTGACTTCCTCTCAAAATCACCTAAGAGTATGTCATGCTCCACTATCTTCTTCACATTTTGGTGTAATGGCTTGATCAATGGATCAGGATCATTTTGGGATTTAGACAATAATATGAACAATCTCACATTTGGAGATCTCTCAATCCATTTCTTTAAAATTGGATCAAATTCATTCTTGTATTTATCTAATGATACAAGTAATACCTTTAGCCTTCTAGCATGATCAAACAAGATAGTGGGATTCAAATTTGTAGCAAACTGCATAACAACTTCTGTTACCTTGTCTTCATATTCTTGTTTGCGACCGTGGAGTTATGAATATAACCCTATCAGATAGAAGTAGGAAATAAATGTAAGCATTGATGAATAAGAGCCAAGATGACCTGAACATGATTTCCAGTTTGATATTGTAAGATTCCACTTGTATTAAGGCACAGAAGGCCAAGATAACCATGAGTGTCATCTTACGTAGCACACACAAGAAACATACAAGGAGATAGTTCCATCCTCACCTAAGTTTCTAGATAAAGTGGTTTGAGGTATGTGAGATATTCCAATTGTGATGGAGGCTCTTACCACATACACCTATTTTATGAGACAAATTAGGATCATTGAAATCACACCACAAGAGGAAATCAAGGAAAAATTTCCATTCCCCCAGTCGTGAGTCTCTAGTCAGGTAGACATCATCGATCTATCATAGAAGACATAACAAGAGAAAACTAATGATAGCAAACAACACACAAGAAAATAAGTTTAGCATGTCTCAGCCATTTTAGTTTTCTAAGGTTTATGTTTGTGATAGGTGTTAAGGAAACACATTTGTGCTCATATCAAAGTGTGAGTGTGTGATGAAAAAGGTGCAATATCTGATATGTTAAGAAACACAATGATGTCAAGGTAGGCAATGTTAAAAAAAAACTTTAGGATTGGGGTGTTAAGAAACACTAATTTTATGTCAATGAAAAATTGTTCTTTGGGAATGCTTAATATACTGACCTAGGTTAAGCTCGAGAGATTGATCAAGTGGTAAAGTACTGACAACTCAAATAGATAGTGTGAGATTTCCCCCACGTGATAGATAAGAACTGATGAAAAAACTAAAACCAACTCCAGTCCATGATGACACAAAGGAGACGAGAAGCGAGAGATGGAAGCAAATGAGGTTGACAAAAGCATGAGAGCTCAGCCATGCATTGATAGATGGAGAGATATTACAAGTGATGCCTACTTGCCAGGTTTTCACCGCTTGGATTCATTCTATTTTTTCTACCAAGGCACTTGTTTCTAGGTTTTCACCAAGACAGTTTTTTCTATTTTCTAATTTATTTATTTTGCTTTTTTCTATTTTTTATTTTTTTTATTTTTTAGATTTTTTTATTTTTTTGTGGATACATCAAGGTGCCTATTTACCAGGATTTCACCACGATGATCATTTTTTCAGGACTTTATATGATTTTTAGAAACTTTCAAGATCATAAGTTAGTGTAAAAGATGCAGAATGTCTAGTTGTAGAACCATTTCAGGTGGAGAGCGTTGATAGGTTCTTTGAGAATATCACCTTCTGGAATAGCCAACTGATAATCTACAAAACCAAATGTTGTAGTAATGACAAAAAGACCTATCCATTTAGGTTCAAATTTTCCTTTTTTCTATCTATGTTGTTGATTTTTTGAGTTCTCTCGCAGAACAAGATCACCAAACTAAAATTTGCGATGGTGTACCTTCTTGTTATAACCCTTAGATATTCACTTTTGATAGACCCTTAGATGATCAAATGTTTCTTTTCTACGTTCATCAAGTAATTCCAGCTCTTGAAGTTGAGAGATTCTATAATCTTCATCTATGACAAATTCATGTAGTGATACCCTAAGTGATGGTATTTTGACTTCGATCAGTAAAACTACCTCAGAACCATAGACCAAGGAGAATGGTGTAGCCCCTATAGGTCTTCTAATGCTTTTTCGACAAGCCCATAAAGCTGGATTAAACTGTAAGTGCCAATCCTTTCTAAATTTATTAACTATTCCATACAAGATCTTGAGGATCATTTTATTCAATTATTATGCTTGTCCATTCCCCTCAGGATAGTATATAAAATAGTAATAATGTGTGATATAAAATTTACCACGCAACTCATTGATATCTTTTTTTTTATAATCAGGATGCTCAAATTCAGGATCTCAAAATTAGCTAGGGGTGCAATTTTCATGGCATTCTGAACACTTTGTAGGTGGTGGATTAAGTCAACGAGGGATGATCGTAGTTGATAGCCTCGACGGAGAAAGATGAGGATGGATAAAAGGAAACCATAAATGCAAAATTACATGCATCCCTAGAATGAAATGCAACCTACGACATGAGTCAAGTCACTGATCCTTTATGCCAATCTGATGAGCATTCCGAAAAGGATTAAACTCACTTCAACTAGGAAGCAATAAGACAATTTTTGGAATTTAGTTGCTCATTTGATTTGAACTCTTGTAGGTAAATTCTCAAGTTAATGGTTTATTGAGTGTTGGTTGTATTCCAGTTGAATACCAATTTTAAACCACACATTTTTGGTGCATATTGTGTCAAAGAGCTTGAGATAACTACTTCAACAAGTATTTTAAAGAAGTCAATTACCTGATTGAGGACAAATATTAGATTGATATGAGTCCCAATGAACCTGATATGCATGTTATCTCAAGCTATTTGACACTCAAAAGAAATTAATGATTTTGGATACATACATACATATATGTATACATACATACATACATATATGTATGTATGTATGTATGCATGTATGTATGTATGTAGGTATATGTATGTATGTATGCATATGTATGTATGTATGTATATGTATATGTATGGAAGTAAGTGGATTAAATGTGAGACTTATTAATTGGACATTAATTAATATTTTAATTTAAAAAGCATTAAACATTTATTAATTATCTCTTGTAATTAAGTCTATAAATTATTTTTTTTTGATAAAGGCAAAAACATATTTTGAATGGAACCCGAAACCATTTACAAAATAGGAGAAAGATGTATCATTCAAACCTTACATAATTTGAAAGCCTGCTATACAACAGATAGAATGACCCCAACCAACCCAAAAAGAAAACAAAAAAGACAAAACAAGCAGTGACAAAAAATAAAATTTGGCACAAAAACTAGCAACCACCCAACGAACAACCAACAAAAATTACTTTATATTTTTCATGGCCTTCTCCACCTGTTTCTACAGTTCCTCCATCTTCTGAATGGAGTCTTTAAGACCTTTTACCTCCTTAGGGGTATCAGACAATTTCCTTCTGAGGCCACTTCTGGTTCTAGTTCCTGTCCCTGAGCTCCCAACACCACCATCTAGCATTATGGTTGTGTTCTCCAGCATGTTATTCTCTAGATGGTTGTACAGAGCCTTAAGGTTCATCACTAAAAAACTAAGGCCTTCATTTATATGCTTAAGAACTTCATTAATGATGTGCTCATTGTAGCTGATTTTCTCAGTTAGGTCCTTCAGCTTCTTGTCCACCATTTCTTTGATTTCTATTGTCTTTTCCTCATTCTCTTTATTACTTTTTACCTTCATCAGAATATTTGTTTCTAGCCTTTCCAGCTTTTCTTTTAGGGGTTCCATGGTATCTTCCATTGCCTTCAGATGACACTTCATTTCTTGCATCTCCTGGTTAATCCTCTTTTCCATATTGGTACCATGGCCATCCTTGCTTTTAACCTCCTTTAGAACTCTGTCATCCAAGTTGAAGCCAATAGTAGCCTCATTATGACTTTCCCCACCCCATGGCTAGATTGTCCCCTTGACTCCTCCTTATCATTGGCTTCCTCTTTGCTTTCATCATGTTTTTCTTCTTCCATATTCTCTTCCTCTTCTTCCAATTTCTCTTCTTCATTTTCCTTTTCATCCTCTTCTTCTTCACCTCCAACATTCTTAGTCTCCTCATTTTATTCTTCCTTCTCACTGTCCCCTAAAGTGAGGTCCTTATTTCCATGGCTCCCTCCTCAATCTTAGGCTCCTCCTTAGTTTCTTCATCTAGGATAGTGACCTCATTCCTTTCCTAAAAAGAAGAGTGAGGATCTTCTATATTGTTCACATTGGCATGGGGACTCTTTTTATTTTTCCTACCTTCTTTTGGGTTTCCGCCTTGATCTCTTCTTCTTGATTTTTATTTCTCTTTCTCGTAACCCTTTTAGGAATGGGTTTTGGAATCATGTGCCTGGCATAGTCTGCTATGAGAAAAATCAAACCCTCATGAAGCACAAGGTTGCTTGCTTTCTTCTTGTTCTCTATTATGCTATTATTCAAGGAGCTTAAAAGAAAGTTTGGAAAGGAAACTTTCTTACTATGCCTAAAATGGTTAACCAGAATGAAATGCAAGTTATAAATCTTGGAATAGTGACCATCTAGAGTAAAATACTCTATCATCACCCTAAGAACTTTAGCCCAAATTTTCTTATTCTTCACAAATTCAACATAATCCCCCGACCCTTTGGTCAGCAAAGCTTCTTCATCAACATTTTTAGGGAAAAGTTTAAAAGCTTCAGACCCTATATGTTTATTATACCTATAGAAATTCATTCCTTCGAGAGACAAACCAATAATCTTAGAGACAAAACTTAGAGTAAGCGAAAAGGTTTTACCCCACAGATTAACTTTTCCATTAACCAATCCCTCTGCAAAATTTTTAGTTACCTTTTTGTTGAATCCATGAAGCTTTTCCATATATGGGGTCACACCACCTCTTTCCAGTTTTTTCAACACTTTTTTCTCTTGTCTCCATTTCTCTCAATCCAAGGGCTCCTCCCTTATCATACCACCTCCCATGTTCTCAAAGCTAAGATGACACTGGTTTCTCAATGTACCAAAGCAAAACAAAATAGTGTTCTTTTGGTTCTTAAAAATCAATTTTTTTAAAATCGCCCACGATCCGTGTGTCATTATCTCCATAATTATTTTCTCACACCTTACTTGGCATCTTACTTTCCTTGGTAATTTAATTGTCCTTGTCATCATTAATTTTAATTATGTTACCCTCCTTGTGATTAAGTTTATCATAATTGATAAGACTTAAGATGTTGAAATTGAGATTCACTTCCCCATTCCAAATTTTAGTGACATCATTATGGGCCCCCGCATTAGCTATACTATCCACATGCTTGTTTCCTTCTCGGTAGACGTGGGTTATGAAACTTTCCTCAAAAGTTTGTAAAGTATTATTAATTTTTTCAATTATGTGGGCTATAGTCCAGGAAGTCTCACTTTTTCCTTTTATGCAGTTAATGGTATTAAGAGAATCTCCCTCCAGCCAAAACTTCACACAACCTAGCTCTTTTGCTAGAAAGACAACATGTAAAGCTGCCTCAACTTTAGCAAAATGATTGGTTTGTATTCCCAGTGGGGCTGCCATAGCTCCCAGACAATTACCAACCTAATCTCTTATTAAGCCTCCCACTCCAGCCCTTCCAGGATTCCCCTTAGTAGCTCCGTCAAAGTTTCCTTTAAGCCAACCCAAAGGAGGAGCAATCCATATGACATTATCTCTGGGGTTGGGGTCTTTGTTTCTTTTATGACTATCCAAGGAAAGAATATCTTCAAAATTTTGAGACTTGTTCCATAGTTGAGAATTTCTTGGAATGGAGTTTCTGAAATTCTCCATGAGACTTCTACCAACGAGAATAGAAGTCTTGTCATAAGGAGTGTGCTTATCTCTAAAGACTCTATTGTTTCTCTCCTTCCAAATTCTCCAAGTGAAGTGAGGAAGGATGAGATCACAAAGAACTTTCTCTTCTTTTCTAGGAAAAGGACAATGCCACTGAAGAACCAGATCCTGCAGGCTCTAAGGTTTCACCCACTCCAAATGAAGATTTTTGATGAAAGAATCCCACACATTTCTAGTATAGGAGCAGTGTATCATCATGTGATTATAGGATTCAGCTACTTCATAGTAGAGGAAGCATCTATTGGGCAAGTAACAACCCCTTCTTGTGAGGTTATCCAAGGTAAGGATTTTATTCTGGACAAGCAACCAGAAAAACATGTTAATTTTTGGGATAAGGTTTTTGTTCCATACTTGAGAGCGGAGAGGTTGATCTTCCTGGGCAATAAGAAGAGCTAAAGCTGAAGAAAAAAAATAGTTACCATTATTTTTTGGGCCCCAAATCAATTCATCTTGTATATTTTCTCTAATGAACCAGTTGTTGAGTTGTTTACTCACTTCTTTAAATTTTTCATCCTTTTGGCTAAGATCTATCCAATCATCATTGATCCAATAGTCTGATATGATTGCCCCAATTGTCTCTTTGCTTTCTTGAATGGCATCTAGCCATTCATGATTTTCATTAAGGGATTTTCCATCAGCCAGTTTTCATTCTAGAACTGAATCTTCTTGCCATTTCCCAGCTTCCATCTAACAGCTTTTCTGACCAGGTTCTTGCCCTTACTGATGCTATTCCATATAAAGGATCCCTGAATATCCAATTGGGAATTTAAAGTGTTATCTAAAGAAGTAAGATAGTATTTTCTTTTTATTATGGAATTCCATTCTTTTTCTTCTTCAAAGATCCCCTAGCATTGTTTTTCCAGCAAAGCCTTGTTGGTATTAATTATGCTTCTGATGCCCAACCCCCCATTTTTCTTGGGTTTGCAAACCTTCTCCCACGCGACAAGGCTAAGTCTTTTTTTTCCTCCACCCCAGTCCAAAGAAATCTTTTTTGCATTTTTTCAATCATATCAGCATACTTCTGGGGGATTTTGAACAAACTTAGAGCACAGTTTGGAAGGTTTTGGAGCATTGCCTTCAGCAATTGAACTTTACCAGCTTGAATTAACATAGCCCCTTTCCAACCAGCCAACTTATGATGAAATCTATCTATAATGTCATTCCAAAAGGTGGCTTCAGGTTTTAGACAAAGAGGTAACCCCAAATAGGAGGTAGGAAGAGTCCCTATCTTGCAACCTAAAATAGAAGAGATCTTTTTCCTTCTATCTTCTGGAGTATTACTAAAGTAAAGAAAGCTTTTATCCCAATTTATAAGTTGACCAATAGCATTAGAGTAGATATTCAATGCCTTTTTCAAATTCCTTGCTTCTTTAGCAGAAGATTCCCCCATCAAAATTGTATCATCAATGAATTGTTCATGTGAACATTTTTGACAAGAGGATGACGATTGAAGACCAACAATATGCCTAGTCAACACCAGACTATTTATATATCTCCCAAGGCTTTCAACCATGATATCAAAGAGAATAGGAGAGATAGGGTCTCCTTGTCTCAATCCTCTAGAAGGCCAAAAAAAACTAGAAGAGCCACCATTAACAAGGACAGAGGATGAGACCGTAGTAATCAACTACATAATAATTCTAACAACCCCCAAGTCACAACTAAAGGCCTGAAGGATTTTAGATAGAAAAGCCCAATCCACTCTGTCATAGGATTTCAACAGATCCAGCTTCATAAGAAAACCTTATTTTTTGTATTTTTCCAAGGAATGAATATTCTCATGCACAACCATTATAGAATCCAAAATCTGTCTCCCCAGGATAAAGCCATTCTGTTGAGGAGATATAAGAGAAGGAAGAAGATGCAGTAATCTAGAAGTAAGAACTTTAGACATGATCTTGTAAAGAGACTCACAAAGACTAATGGGCCTAAAACCATTAGCTATATTTTCCCCTGGCTTCTTCAGGATGAGAGCTATAAAAGTGGAGTTGAGTTCTCTGAGAATAGTCATAGTTCTAAAAAATTCCTTAATAGCAGAGCACACCTCATTACCAGTATTATTCCAGAAGGCTTGAAAAAAGAACATCTAAAACCCATCCGGTCCTGGAGACTTTTCTCCCTCAAAAGAGAAGACTGCCTTTTTAATTTCCTCATCCTTGGGAATGGCTTTAAGTAAGACATTATCCTCAGGATCTAAGATTCTAGGAATAGAGTCCAGCAGAATTTTTTAATTTTCTAATTAAAGACTAGGATCCCTTGAAAGAAGAGAAGCAAAGTGACCCATCATTTCTTCCCTTATCTCCTCTTCTTTAAAGAAGGTAGTCTAGGGGGAGGATAAAGAATTGATTTTATTAATGGCCTTATGTTTAAGGGTTGTAAGATGAAAGAATCTGGTGTTTCTATCTCCCGATTTCAGCCACAGAGATCTAGATCTCTGTCTCCAAAAGGTCTCTTCTTTAGAGATAATGTTATGGTAATCCGTAAGAATTTTATTTTCCTCTATTTTAAGGTCTTTTGTCAATCCACTCCTTTGGATTTTATCTTGAATCTCTTTCAACTCCTGTTGAGTCTTATTTTTGGATTTAAAAATATCTCCATAGACATCCTTGTTCCATTGCTTGACTTTAGATTTAACATTAGCCATTTTTTTAGCCACTTTGAACATGGCTATTCCATCCACCTTTATGTTCCACCATTCCCTGATTCTGCTCTCTAGATCAGGGTGGGCTAGCCACATCTTTTCAAATCTGAAAGGGGCATTTCTTTTACCATTAAAAGGACTAACAGAAAAAGAAATAGGATAATGGTCTAATCCAATTCTGTTAAGGGAGGAAAGGGAACATGAGAACTTCGTATACCAGTCTGGTGAGATAAGCACCTTGTCAAGCTTAACCTGAATAAGATCAGCCCCAACTCTTCTATTAGACCACATATAGTTGATACCTTCCAGATCAACATCCAGCAGACCCTCATTATTTGTTGTTTATTAAATGACATTGTTTGTTATGGTTTGATTTGGCTAGTTGGGAAAATTAGTTTCTTAAGAATATTTTATGTCGAGGTGGGGGGTAGAGTTTTTAGCTTCCTATTGCTAGTGAGGAGAGGATGGTCAGACACAATTTTGTTCAAGCATCTAGAATAAGGGATGGTAACCTAATCCGAGTCAATACTACAATGCTTTGGTGAAATATTCTTCTTATCTCAATGTTGTTTTCAATATCTTTGGTGTAAGGTGATGAACTACAACTGATTGAATATCTGAATGAATTGAAGAAACAATGATTAGAGATCACCGAGTATTGAAATGATATATAAGATGATTAAATCAGTCAATATGTTGTCATTGATGTCAACTAGTCTTGACAGCACTTATCATGTTAGTTAAAAACATCCGAACATCAATCGGAGCAAGAAAAGATGAAGAATTGAGATATCTACATGAGAAAAAGTTGGATATGATAGATAAGGATAAATAAAACATTGGGTAACTTATTGATGAGTCTATGGCTTCATACTGTTGATTTGATTATGTTGCATTAATCTATTATGAAGAAGAGAACTAAAATTGAACAAGACAATGTAGTCGGTAATTGAAGATTTATGTATACACCGAGCCAGTGCAATGTATGATGACTGACAGTATCAATTGAGCTATTTTAACTAGTTATCACCGATGCATTTATGTGTTAACCAAATGTGGATGAAAACATTAAATGCTAAGAACGACCAACTGAATTTGATGAGTTGGATACTATTATGATTTCGAGGTTAAAGATTAAGTTTTTTATGAGATCCATGAATGACAAAATTTGGAGAAGATCTAAACGATGAGATTGAAACATGTTAATGACACATCTGCCAAGGAAGGTTTAAGAGGAAAAATGGATGAAGGAGATTAAGTAGAAAAATCTAATGGCTGAAATGAAAATGGTTTACTTGTCTATTTAAGAGATATGAGTTTCATTGTTGAAACTATGCCGGAGGAAGAAGACTGCAGAGATATCACGTGAAGACTATTCATGCATGCCTGATTAGATTGGTTATTGAAAGAACCAAATTGCAGAGTTAACCAAGTGTCAGAGAACTATTTACCGAGGGACAGTAAGTTGATGAATATTGAAGAAGTGAATTTGATTATTGATCAGAGGATTTGTATGGACTTAGCATAGATTTGAATATCTTCAATTGAGTTGTATTTGAATCAGATCATACTGTATCAGTTTAACCATTGATTCATAAAATCTCTTAACTGAGTGGACTTAACAGTCTTATATTCTACCCTATGTCATTCAGAGAATGTGCATTGTTATCTTATTGACCCCATAGTGAATGATGGTCAAAAGTTAACTGTTAGTACTAAATCCTCTAACAAGGTCACACCTAACAATGTGTTTTTAACCTTTAACAAGGTTGGCTCTTCACCAAGCTCACTTCAAAAGAGTGAATTATTTTGGGTTACTAGTCTCAAGTGGTTTTTCCCTTAACATGGTTTCCACGTTAAATCATTGTGTTATGTGTTATTTGTGATGATTGTTTTCTATCATACTTTACATATTGCATACTTGATTTGGTTGGTAATCAAAGTTAGCTATATAAGTGGTAATCGGTAAAGTGAATAGACAGATTGATATTTTATGTTACCGAGCTACATAATTGGTTAGAATTGTTTGATAAGGTACATCTTTGTATTTGGGACTGTAGGATAACTGATCTAACTAATTCACCCCCTCTCTCAGTTATTGTAACATGAGGAAAATTATACTGGGAGGTTGACATTATAATCTTGAATCAACTCTTTCCCCATGATGGTATCTATTATTTACTAAGCATGGGAATCTAGAAGGTGTGATTCTGATCATTGGTTATTTTAATATTGTTGAATTTATTTTGACCAGAGTAATTGATTTTGATCAGTAATGGAAAATGTATTTTCTTGGAGTTTAGATTGAAATGGATTTTATTTTCGTTGTTTAAAGGCACTGTTGTGGTTGTTTCCTACAAGAGTTTATTCCTTTCTACATGATTTATTTATTTTTTATATTGTTCCTATAGTCTCCAAACCATCTTCTGCATCCTCATTAGTTTGTGTTGGCCACTAGTTTGTGTGTTGGGAATTTTATCCAAAAAATTATTTTACCTTTTTTATGACTCTCTTTTCTACATATATGTGTAAGGAAGAAAATGTGTGTGGAAATTCTTCCTACACTAATCTTGAGAGGACAAATATGCAAATTTCAATATAGATATTACATATATTTTAAAAAACACACACAAACATAACAAAATAACAATAAAAACATAACACAATGATTTCCATGGAGAAAACCCTTACAGGAGAAAAACCCCACACTCTAAAACCTACATAATGTATCATCAAATCAATGATAGATTACAACACACTTGCAATGAAAGTTATTACAAGAGTATCACCTCAACTCAATCTTGGAGGAACTTCAGTAGCATCCTTCTAGCATCCAATCTTCCAAACAAAACTCAACGCTCAAGCTTCTCCTCAAGCCCTCATTTTATAGGCTTCTCACAACCTAGGAACCACATATGGTTTACAAAACCATGTACAAAACCTCCTTGACAGATGTTTCTCATCCTTGACATGAGTTTCCCAAGATAGGCATGAACCAAGTGAAAAATAGTCTCTCACGCCCAAAGTCTTATCCCCTATTTTTTATTCTTACAACTGTCATGAAATGTATCATATAATATTTAAAAATGGCCCTTCTACATTATACTATAGATAAGGCATCTCTTGACAACTAATATACCCTTTTCCAAGGCATCGACACATAGAAAAAAAGAAAACTACATTTTTGGAACTATTTGCAAGATTGAGACACATGTTTTGTCAACATTCTCCCTGTTGGTTCCTGGATAGGATTTTACAATCCATGAGATACCAATATACTTATGACTGATATTAAGCAGGGGTTAATTCCAAATGTGGGAAATCTATAAGTAATTGGACCAACTATATGGACAAGACTACCCTCTTCACTTCTAGCTCTGCAAAACCAAGGTGGGTACACCTGATCCAATAGATACAACTCTATTCCTTATTCAATACTAGATCTTACAACATATAATAGTGATAAAGTACTAAATAACAACCTATTATTCATTAACTCTCCATCACTGGGTAAAACAACTGTAAATGTAAATAAAAATAAAACAACTGGTATTGATTTATGTATGTGATTATAAAGATTTTAATCATTTCCCATGGAGCATAGATAGGAAGATACCGGGCAATGCCTTATCCATTGGGAAAAAATATCAGAAGATAGAATGAATACAAAGATGTTCAAGAATAACTGGCCTTTGAACATAAATAAAAACACCCCAACTCTTTCCTACTTATAGAAAATCCTCAAATAAATTTAGTGAACATGCATCCCACCCTGAACAATATTTAATCCAACCCTAGATCAGAACTCAAAGCCAAATACATACATATAAATCTTTGAAACATTTAAAGATTCACAGAATGAATACAAAGGAGAGACAAAGATTTGAGATTTGTATTAAGCATAACCTTGATCATTTGTATACATCATATTCTAAATAGTAAGCTTTGCAAGATAGCAGCAACAACCTGTAATTCTTATCTATTGCTTGATGAGAAATAATACAAAATATTACAATCCTCGACTGAGGGTTAGGGTTTCAAAATTTCTATCTTCTCAACACCTAAACTCTCAATGCCTAAAATGATCGTGGAAAATCCTTTATATACAAGGAGATGCAACAAGCTACCGATCATTCTAGGGTTTACAAAATTCTAACCTAATTTTTTTTTACAACAACCCTATTGGGTTTACAATAAATACATCGATCAAAATTAGTGAGATATTTGTAGATGAGCCGCCTTTCTTTATGTCTTCAATTCTATCCTCGGCTTCTTCCAACAAATCTGATTGCCATACCTTCATTGTCATTCTTGCAATAAATAACTCTCTACATCTCAACAACCTTCATGACTCAAAAGGTTACTATCTTCATTTGTCTTTAAGAGGTAGGCAGAGTGTTTACTTTTTCTGCATGAGGTATGTACTGATACCTCCACTTGTTATACACCTCTTCACTTGGGAACTCAAAATTTTCAAACTCTGCATTTTTGCCAGATAACTGTTCCCACTTGTTCTCTATCTGACTAATTTCTCGCTGAATGAAATCAAACTTAGACTTGGCAGAAATCAATGTGTCAATAGTATGTATAAAAAATAAAGTATTTTCTAAAGTCAAAATGCTAGTCATTCTATTAGAAAAGTCATCATCTATTTGTGCTCTCCACTTGATCAATTCCTTAAGTTCACCATTTTTCTTAAAAACTCCTGGGACCGAGTCACAGCTGGGGAGTGTCAATTCTTTCTTCAGCAAATTTGATTTTCTCTCAAAATCACCCAAAAGTATATCATGTTCTATAAGCTTCTTCACATTCTGATGCAACTGTTTGATTAAAGGGTTAGGATCATTTTGAGACTTGGACAACCATCTGAATAATCTCACATTCGGAGATCTCTCAATCCATCTTTTGAAGATTGGTCCAAACTCACTCTTGTGCTTATCTAATGATATAAGCAATATCCTTAGCCTCCTAGCATGGTCAAACAGAACTGTGGGATTTAGATTTGTAGAAAATTGCATCACAGCCTCTGTTACCTTTTCTTCATACTTCTACTCTAACAAGCTATTATCTTTCAAATGTTCTTCCCTCAACTTGTCCAATTCTTTCCTTTTTCTTTTGAGATGATTGGTTTCTTCAAGCAATAGTTGCTTCTCCCAACTGAGCCTTGCATCTAGGTGTGTCTCTGGGTAAGGTGATGGTGGAAATTCAATGATAGGGCTGGATGAAGAAGCCATTGTAGGTCTATCAGCTATCATTAATTGGGGTGACTTGTGATCCTGTGGTCCTAACAATTCAACAATCAACTTGTCCTTTCAAATCAACTCTATCTTAAGCTCATTATAGGACATAAGCATAGTTTCAAATTTAAGCCTTAGCTCTTCCTTCTCTTGTGCATCCTTTTTTGCCACCTTAACATTAAACTTGGTAGTCTCTAAAATGAGGTTTGAAGCCTCTACACCAAAAGTCTCACCTACTCATTGCACTAACAAATTTCTGGCATACTCTAAAGAGAGAGCCTCTATTTTTCCTTTGTTTTATTTCCTCTTAAGGGACCACATAACCAGGGCAGCATGATCATCTAAAAAAGCAATACCTCTAGTAGCTTGTTGTGCTTGTTCTGCAGTGGTGAGGGTGTTTATCTTGCTCTTCCTGACTTGATAAAAAATTATTGCATCTGCAATATCCCATTCTTGAAGAATCAACACCCCTACAGTATGGAACATAGCCCTTCCCTCCTCAGGATTAATCTTCTCAAATTTTTTTATCATTTCTCCCTTGGTTTCATTTTCAATTTCTGTTATGTCCCTATCAGGGAACTCTTCTTTCTTCTTTTCACAAATCTCTTTAAACTGATTTATCTTCATTCTCCATAAAAATTGAAAAAATGCCCTAGTCTTTACAAACTTGTCATCAGCGACAAAAGAATCACTAGCTTGTTTCAAAATAGGGTCAATTTGCTTACCCTCAAAATTTGCAGTAGTTATATCCATTTCTATTTCTTTAGGTGCCTCTGGCATTCCCTCCTGTAATTCATCATTGGAAACAAAAATGTTCCCCTCATTCCTCATTTGTACTAATTGTTCAGCTACCCCATGTTCATCTAAGTGTAAGGGGGATTGAGAAGGACAATAAACATTTTGTTCTAGCCTTGATCCCTCTTGTCTCTACCTCTTAAGAGAGGGTCCTTGCATTTTTTGATCATCCATAGGCCTCTTTCCTCTTGAAGTATAAGGAAGAATCTCATCTCTCTGTTGTGTTGGTAGAAGAACAGTATAACCACTTCTCTTTTGTATAGTATAAAATCCTCTTGGGGTCAACTTTGTATATCTTGGCTAGCTTAAAATATGCCTAGCTCTCTTAGGGTTTGTCTTGCTTACGAAAACTCTTTTCTCATTCACTACATGAATGATCCCTTCTAAATGCTCCATAAGAGCCTCCACCTTTCTAGCCTATGGTTCAAAACCTTTCAATGGGTCATAAGTTTTATCAAAATTCCTAATAAAGTCTACATTCTTTTTGTAGATCACCCACTTTTCCTTCTTAATTTATTGAGTTTGGAGATCAAACTCATTCCTTATTATGTCCTCAGGAAAATAGAATTGGTGCTCCATAAGAGCACACCTTATCTTGACCCTAAATATTCTTGATAAGAAACCCTCATTGTCTGCACATCTAACTGCAGCTGTAGGCATCCTGTAGGGCTGAAAGACTTGGTTTAAATACACCCACCCTCCTTTAGTGATAACATATTGATGTGCAATTGTAATATCTGGGAAGAAATTCCCTCTTCCTTTACTAGTGAGAGTAGTTTCCTACAGGTCACCAATTTGCCTTAAAATTTCAGCATATCCTATCTTCAGTTGAACTTGGTAGGGAAAAATGTATGGTTCCACCCTACAACCATATACCCTAAAGACTGTGGAGACTAGATACAATATAATATCACCAAAATTATGAACTATGGTAATATCCTGACAATATTCCTTTGGCCTAATCAATCTTAACAATTCTCTTGGAATTCTAGGATTGTCATAAAACAATAATGTTCTAAGCCTTGAGGCAAAATCTCTATCAAATGCAATAAAACTAGCATCAGTTCTATCCCATGACAAAGTTGTGGTCCATAGCTGAATTGGGAGAGTTTCCGCATTCCTCTCCTTGACAATGTTGATTGTTGAACTGAAAAACTGCTCACCTTTGTACAAGAACATATGCATGAGCATAGAGTACCACCCAAAGGGCCTACTAACCTTCATATTTTTTATTCCCATCAATCCCTCATGGATTAGGTCAGCTAAGTGAGAGGAAAAATCAAAGATTAGTGCCAGCTGGGGATGTAGAGACTGCACCATCATAAACATATATGGAACAAGCATATGAATGGCTTCATCATGCCCCAGGATTAGAGTTAGAGACTTATAAAAACCTTGTACACATTTACTGAATAGATCTAACCTAAAAGGCTCTAGTGTACTTGAGCTAATAACACACATTGATCCATTTTGGTCCAGAAAATCCCTTAGAGGCCCTATCCTTAAGTAATCTTTCTGAGCTTCATATACTTCAGTGAACTCATTAAAATCTATCTTTTCTAACCCAACAGTAGGGTCATTTAATGAAAATAACTCCCTAATCTCATCTTCTGTGATGCTAATTAAATCATTTCCATTCACATCCTTGATGCATTTAGTCATGGGATCATAACACTTAGCAATTTGAATCAACAATTCTGCATCCATAAATATTCCAGGGACCACCAACTTCCCTATATCAAATTGCCAAATATTACTAAGGGGGGCACATGAATTCCTTTGTGAATACGTTGACCTAAACAAACTAAGACCATTGTGATCCTCTCCCACCCTAGCGTCCCTCATCCATTTTCTTCTGTGATGGAGCCCTCTATTTACATAATCCCTAGGGTTCCTTAGGACTAATTCCTTCAGTCTTGCTGCCCCATTGTTTGAATGTGGGAGCAATTGCATCAAGTCTTCAAAAACACCCCTGTCTTTATACTTTATTTTCCCAGATAACCCCCTCTTTGGTGGCATTTTAACTAGGGCTTTCAAATCAATGTGCAAATACAAGAGAAAACCCTAAATATTACCAGCTAACAACATAATTTCTTTATAATTTCCTCAAAGCCTCAAATAATTCTTTAGTCAGAAATATGACCTACTAGGCACCTACAAAACTCTGCTTGATATCGCTCTAGAAAATAATCCAACTTGCCAAAACGCTTATGAAAGAGGTAAAGAATGCAATAATCAAACTGGGGTATATAATGTCTTGCCAACCGTTTGCAATTCATCTGCACGAAGCTCATTAAGTTTTCCATTACTGAAAACTTGCAGCCTCAACATTCATAGGATGCGAGCAATGTCACAGAGTAGAAATTCAAATTTGAACTGTCGATCCTCTTTTCTTTTTAGCGCATCAGATGATTAACAAAAATAGCCATGTAACCCTCTTGTTATTTTCCCCAAACTAGTTCCCAACCAATGAGAACAACCCAATTTAATCATGTGGGAAAAAGTAACAACTTAACTCAATTTTGATCAGAGTGGATAGGTGTCAACCTGTCACTAAAGCACAGGCATAAGATCCGAACACCTTTCCTTAGTGGTGTAATGACCTCCGTAGATCTTTTCCCAACTTATCACACATTTACCAATTCCAAAAATGATGAACCCACCTTTCTTTTTGAACCTTTCATCAAATCAACAAATGCCACATTGGACAAACTAGCAGGTGGAACCCTAACCTTTTCCTCAGTGTTTAAACATACTGACAGCTAATAGGTCACCTTCGACTTTTGGCCAATAAAAAACAAACCTATCAGCGTGACTTGGCGACTGAGTACCTACCTTTTAGTCCACATATTACGAACAAGATCAAATGGTTGTCACTATACTGCAAGCCTTAAAAATCATGCATCTTATCCCAGCAGTATACCGACAACCACATGATCTTATCAAGCTTTAACTGTCTGAGAAGGCCGGCCCTACTTTAATACTTCAGTTAATTCTTCATTGAGTTAGAAACTACCACGTTTCATAAAAATAGGTGGGTGGGCCCTTCTCCTTTTCTTTCTTAGTACCAAACACCCTGTTGACTGCCACATCACAACTTATTTCAACCAATCAAAAGAAAACATGTCAGTGTGACATGGCAATTTAGGGCCCACTTCATATCTCATCCTTCATATAGAATTAGACGGTCATTGCTATACCGCAAAGCTTAAACACTTTATAACTTTCTTCAACAGTATAACGACAATCATAAGATTAATCTGAGCTTTATCCTTTGAAAAAGTCTGACCCCATAGCTACTACATCACTTAAGACAATTGTCAACCTGAGAGAAATGCCACGGAGACTGACAAGCTAGAACCTGCCTCTGTCAGCAAAAATTTGATCGTACGCCTATCGCTAAACTGCAAAGCTTAAAAAGAAGTCAACTCGACCCAACGGTATGATGATAGTTGATGCATTCCATTATTTAATCATCAGCACAACATCGAAGATGGGCCCGCTGAGACAGATGTCAACCCATTGCTAAATCGTATGTCAAAAAATCTGACAATAAGGAGCCTTAAGAGTTAACGACAACCACTAATTTTAAAAGGTTAGTCACTTGGAAATATTTACAAGAAACTTAGGCTTTGAAAGAAATATTAAAAAGGGACCCCGTTCGACAACCTAGTAGTATAACATATAAAGTGGTCATTTTAAAAGGGGTCAATATTGCACATGTTTATTTGGAAATTTTAATGAGCCAAAAAAGTAACGCTCAAACATAACAATGCTAAGACCAGCTAGGGTTTTCTATCATAATACTTACTGCTTAGGTTTTAAAACCAACCTTTTCAAAAATTTTAGCATGAGGATGAAATTTTTTTAGAATAGTGCTAACAGTGGCTCATACTTGGGGACGTGTATCTCCTGTAGATACAACGAGAAAACTAGAATCTCCTGGAAAAGCATACCAAAACAAAAATTTGACTGGCAACATAGAACGACACACAAAATCCTAAACCTAAACCTCCGCAGAGATTTCAGAAAATCTTTTAAGAGAAGTAAAAATTTAAAAATTGCCCATGAACTGGAAATTCCATGGGTTCACCTGTCAAATTCTTCAATAGATATGAACCTATTCCCCATTTCTCTTCAATGATATATGGGCCTAACCAGATGGGATCAAACTTCCCATGCTTTCCTTTATCTTTTAATCTTGCATTCCACATCAAGACCAAGTCACCACTTACAAAACTTCTCTGAGTAGTCCTTCTGTCATACAAGACTTTGCACTGGGCTTGCATCTTCTCATTTCTAATATGTGCATCATTTCTCACCTCATTCAACTGGATCAGATCATTTATTCTGATAGTCATTTCATCATCCACATCATCATCATAGGTTTGTATGAACTGATACATCTGTAACAAATTATTCTAGGGAAATCTTGCATTAATCCCATAGACTAAGTCAAAAGGGGCACACCCTATTGCTTTCTTCACTGTAACCCTGTCAGCCCACAAAGCTTGCAACAACTTGGAATCCTAGGCCCTTTTATTCTTATCTAATACTCTTTTCAATATTTTACTCAAACTCTTGTTACTGGACTCAGCCTAGCCATTACCTTGTGGATGGTAGGGAGATGAGTATGAGATTTTAATACCATTGTGTTGACAAAAGTCAACAAACTCCTCTGACCTAAAACACATTGCATTATCAACCACCATGGTCTCTGGGCAACCAAATCTTGTAAGGATATTCTGCATCATAAAATCTATTACCACCTTACTAGTTGCTTTCTTTGAAGGAATTGCTTCAACCCATTTGGTGAAGTAATCAGTTGCTACCAAGATATAAGAATGTCCACCACTGGACTTGTTTGGGATTTCACCAATGAAATCCATACCCCACTTCTGGAAAGGAGCTTGAAGGGTAACGGGTTTGAGAGGTAAATTTCCACTGAATTTCAATTTTCTTGCAAATCTTTGACATGGGTCACATTTCTTTATAAACTGATGGGTATCTTTGAAAAGTGTTGGCCACCAAAAACCTAACCTGATGATCTTGTGAGCTGTAGTCTTTTCCATATAGTGTCCTCCACAAATCCCATTGTGTATTTGATCCATTAGGAGCGTGGCTTTATCCTGGTCCACACACCTAAGCAGGACACCCTCATTGCTCCTCCACCACAACTCACCACTTATAATTGCATATCTTATGGAATGAAGCTTAATAGTTATTTCCTTGTTATCATCCAATTCAGGGGGTAAAATCATCTTTTGTAAGTATTTAACAATATCCTTATACCATTCACAACAATCCATGTTACAAACAAAAGGTCTTTGATCTTCCTCCAACATGTTTATTTGGTTTGCAGTCATATTGCTTTGAGCCATCAACTTTTCTAGGCCCAACCCTCTTACCAAATTTGTAATATGAATGTCAATATTAAACTCTTCAATTCTATTGATCCATCTACATCTTCTTCCTGAAACTTCTTGTTGGACCAAGATATCGTTGACTGTAGCACTTGGAACATAAGCAACCACTGTGGCTCCAACTAGATAACACATGAATGTTTTGATAGTGTTTACCAAGGCATAAGCTTGCTTCTCAATAATGTCATAGTTCAGTTCTACTGCTTGTAAGGTCTTACTGAAAAAGAAATAGGTTGTTCAAAACCATCAACATTTTTTTGTAATAGTATTGCTGCAACAGCATGGGTAGATGCAAAGGAAAAGATTTGCATAGGTTTTCTATAATCTGGCATTTTCAAAACTGGGGCATGCTTGATAGCCCTTTTAATGTCATTAAAAGCTTGCATTGCTTCAGCATTCCATTCAACTTTTGCTCCTTTCTTCAACATTCTTGATATGGGAATGGTAATTTCTACAAAATTTGTAATAAATCTCCTCAAGAAATTGACTTGTCATAAAAAGGACTGAATTCCTTTGATATTCTTTGGTAGAGATAATCTATCAATAGCTTCCACCCTTTCAGGGTCTATTCTAACTCCATCCTTTGAGACAATATGCCCTAGAAATTTTCCCTCTACCACACCAAAAGCACATTTCTTTGGATTCAAAGAAACCCCATACTCTAATGCTCTAATGACGATCTTTTCTAGATGTTGCCAATGTTGTTCCTCCTTAGCTGAGAATGCTGTTAGATCATCCTGATATACCACCATGAACTTGTCAATACAATCTACAAAGGCTACATCCATGGCCCTTTGGAAAGTGGCACCAGCATTAGTCAACCCAAAAGACATTCTCACATAAACATATGTCCCCCATGGGGTTTTGAATGCAGTTTTGAATTGCTCTGTGTCTTTAACCATAACCTGATTATAACCAGAAAATCCATCCATCATGGATGTCAATTCTAACCCTGTGACCTTCTGCAACATATTTTCCATATTGGGTAATCCATAATTATCTTTCAGAGAATTTATATTAAGGTTTCTAAAATCAACACAAAGCCTGATGTCACCATTCTTCTTTCTGACAGGCACCAAATTTGAAACCCAAGTGGAATGTCTAATAGGCTTGGTTATTCTAGCATCCATCATCTTCTTAAGTTCTCCTTGCATTTTAGGTGCCAAGGTAGGGTTAACATGTCTTAAATTTTGTCTGAAAGGTTTTGTACCTTCTTTTAGTGGAATCTCATGTTGAAAGAGGTCCTCTCTATAAGCTTTAAGATCTTCATAGGACCAAGCAAAAACATGTCTAAACTTTCTAAGAAGATCAATCAAATTTTTTCTAGTTCTAGGGGACAAACACTTACCTATGTAAACCTTCTTGGGTACTATTTTTGTGCCCAATTTTATTTCTTCAAGCTCATTTGTTTTATCAGTACTGGCAGAAAAAGCTTTATCTTTATTGTCAAACACCCTTTCAAGAGAAACCAATCCTTTGGGAACTCTATTTGATTTCAACTGCAAAACTTCTTTCCCAAAAATTACATATTTACCATTTACTGTATCAACATAAGTACTAGAATCCATTTCTCTATCACCAAAATGAGATTCATATTGGAGAAATATTAATATATCCTGGTCATCAGAAAAATCTGCCAATTTTCTACATTATTAGGAATGGAAGGCCTGGCTTGTACCTCTATATTGGATATATCTGCAAATGTAACATCTTCTGGTCTAAGAGCTACATTAGCTAACAAGTTTGCCATTCTGTTTTGACTTCTTTCCATCCAACAAATGTTAAAAATAATGAAGCTTTCAATTTCATCCCATACTGCATTTCTATATTGCTTTAATTTCTAATTTTTTGAAGCATACTTTGATCTAACTTGGGAGACAACTAACTCAGAATCACCCACTACTTTCAAACACTTTATACCATGCCTTGATGCCAACCTCAGACCTATCAATAGAGCTTCATATTCTGCAACATTATTTGTGCATGAGAATAACAAAGTAAAGGAGAATTTGAAAGTTTTACCATTTGGAGATATGAGCAGTATTCCAACTCCAGACCCTTCCTTGCTGTTGGAACCATCAAAATACATGGTCCACAAACTGTCAAGGTCAATCCATCCCTCTTGGCTTTTTGAATTATGTATATTTTCAACATCCTCCTCCACCTCTTCATCTTGGACTTTGAAATCATTGATGTCAATGTCAAGAAAACAATTCATGGTGTCTTCTTCTTCTTCAATCATATGTGGAGTTCTAAGTTCCCTGGAAATCTTAATATTCTGTCCTTCAAAGTTAAAAGTAGCAAATGAAAAATCACACTGTATGCTGCCTCCCATAGAAGCACTCCACTTTCTTGATAGTAACATCCCATATTGGGGAGGAATATCCACTACCAAGACGCTCATGGTCAATTGTTTGCTAGGGTATGCAACCAATTTGTAAGGTAGAGCCTTAACAGTACCCACAACTAGTACTTCCCTTGAATCCATTGCTTGACATCTTCCATGGGGAGTATCCACCTTTAAACCTAATGATTTCATAACCTCAGTAGGCATGACAGTGTTTGATGCTCCTGAATCAATCATACAATTTTTTAGCAACTTTCCATTTATTTGCAAAGTAAAAAAGAAAGGATCAACTGTTCTTGCTGTAGTACTAACAACATTTGTATCTAAATAAATTTGGGGAATTTTAGAAACAATCTCCTCATTACAATTTTCATTTTCATCATTCAAAGTTGCTACTTGTTTCTCAACCCTTTCTATTTTTTGGGAGTCCATGGATACCACACCATTCACCCAATTTAGGGCATTTTCCTTATGCTCTTCTATTCTCATCATTTCCAGCAATGGGACTTTGATAGTAATTTGTGACAAAAATTTGCTCATATCAATTGGAACATATTTTGAATCAGAGACATCTAGCTTCATACTTGCAGCTTCTTTATCAACCTTCTGGATGGATATATTTACAGGTTCTTCAATATGGACTCTATCCTCCTTCTGCAAAGTTGGAACAACCTCAACTGTCGGTTTAGATTTTACTTTATAGACAATGTTGGGCTTAACATTTTTCTTTTTTTTGACCTTATTAACAACATCAACATCCTTTAACTTATTATGGGATGTCTTTACATCTTTCTCTATTTTCTTGATGAAAATACCAGCAGGATTTTGATTTTGATTACCAACTACTCTATTTCTCAAGTTATAACTTGTTTTAGCTTGAGTAACCATATCAGATGTTATCAAGGAAATCTCCTCATTAGATAGCCTTCTCAAAACAATTGTCTCTTTACCCTTCAAAACATTACACTGAATGTTATCAAGCTCACTATCCTCGTTTAAAAAGACTTGTTGATGGTATGATTCAGTTTTGGTATGAGAATTCAAGATATCCTAATTTTCATATTCTTCAGCAGAGTCAACTTCATCCCAGACATGGGAGGAAATCATTCCACATCCCTGGTCATCATAAGGTTTTTCCTCATTACACTCTTGCTCCTCTTATGAAGAGACACTTTGGGATATGACACAATAATTAGGATCATGTGGTGATTGACAAACAATACACCATGGGACATCTTCCACCACATTCATTGAGTTCCTTTGCAATGGATCAGGGGTCCTATCATTTGGTTTGTCTTTTCTCTTAGGAAGAATAGGCTTCCCATCTTTCCATTGAGTATTATAAGGATAGTTCTGCATTCTTGGCAATTTGTTAAAATTATTAAAAGCAAGCTTATCACCTCCTGCAACTTTATTATTTCTGTTCTCACTAGGCTTTAAGTCCTTTATAGCCTTCAAGATTTTCTTCAAGCTATCATCATCCTTCGGTTTTACACTCATATGCTTTCCTGGATCCTTTCTATTCAATAATTACGATTTGTTATCTTCCCTTCTTCCCAACTTTCCTTAAATTCTGTAGTTACTCTCTATGTTTACAGCTAGTTTATAAGCTTCAACAAGACTCCTTGGGTTCTTATCTCTCAAAAGGTAACCCATCTTAGAATCAAAGGAATTTAAATAGGTGACAAGACACACTCTATCATCCAATTGGATGACTTGTAAGAGTTTATGCATGGCCTTTTGGAATCTGACATTAAATTCAACAACATCCTCATTAAAAATTTTCTTGATGTTATTAAATTCATTTAACATAAAACCCTCATGTGTTTTATCCCCATACTGTTCCTTGAAAAAATTTCTAAGCTGATCCCATGAGCCTATGCTACCATGTGGCAAATCTCTAAACCAATCCCTTGAATCTTTTGTTAGGGATTGTACAAATAATTTCATGATAACATCATCAGGCACAATGTTATAATCATCAATCACGTCAATAAAATTTTTTAGGTGCTCCTCACAAGTGACAACATTACTTCCAGTGAATTTAGGAAGTTTCTTCCTGATTTCTTCAGGGATGGAGTTAGGATATCTAGGGATGCATGTAAAAACCATCTGTTTACATCTTTCATGAATAAGCCCTGTATTGAACATACCAACACCCTGGGATGTAGATGCATTAGTGTTTGTCATAGTAGAAATCCTGAGCCCTCATGGTGGGGGAACACCCATTGTTTGATTAGCCACATTTGCAACATTTCCTCCTTGTGTCATAGTAGAATTAGCAAAGTTAGTGGGTCCTGCTGACCATCTAAGAAAATCTATCTTATTTCTCATTTCTAGCGTTGAAGCTTCTAATTCTGCTTTTTCCAATTCTTTGGCTAGCAATTCCTATTCCCTCTTGGCATTCTCAAGGTCTACTCCTAAATTTAAAGCTGGATCTATGGAAAATTTAGGGCCTACATGCTCATTAATTGAAATGCCCACTGCTTTCTACTTTCCTTTATCCCCAGGATTCCTTGTTTCAAACACTTGTTAGACAATGAGCTGTTCATTTGTCTGTTCAGGAATGGGAACATAATTCATGGCTTCTAAATTTAGTAGTTGTCTTTTTAACTGGTCATCCCTTATCATGGCATGCCTAATTTTTTCTTCTCTTTCCTTTTCTCTCTTCTACCTAATAGTTGCTTGTTCATGAATTCTTCTTTCTAATTCATATACTTCTTCAAAGATGTCCTTAGAATTAGGTAAAGTTGTTTCAGATTCAACCTATTGTGTTTGAGGCTCCTCTTGTTGATCCTAAGCTTCATGGAGGCCTTGGGGTAATGATGAACCAAGGGTGAAAGGAGGGACAAAATCTTATCCACTTCTACTCTTACTTCTAGATTTCCTCTCCCCTCCATACCATTTGTTAGGGATTATTTTCCTATTACAGGGTAACTTTTCACCCTCTCTTTCTGTAGGGGAATAATAATCCTCATACTGATTTAGACCTAAATCAATAGCCTCTTCATATTCTAAGGCAATTCCCTCCTGACTAGGAGGAGCAAAGCTTTCTTGTCTTGAGTTTCCTTTTTGCTTCCAAGTGAAGGACATGTCATTAGTACTTTTTTCTCTCCTGACCTGATCTTGTCTAGATGTAGTTGGGAGCTCACCCTGCAAATTTTCTTCTGGGTGTTCCTTCCTCCAGGACCTTGTATTTTTGAAACTCATTATGATACAGTAACACCTTATTTAGCACTAGTTATAGAGATATTTAGAGTCACCACCCAAGCCAAATGGGGTTTTCTATGATTTTAAACAAATAGGAAAGGTAGGCAAAACTTTGAACAAGAATCAACTATGTGTTCAAAGGTAACCAATTGGCTTTAAAAATAAGCAAGCCAGGAGTCTAGCTCAACTTGTACCTACGTTATTTTACACAAATCTTACAACTTCCCTAGCAAATTTGCCACCTTTTTGGTTCATGGATAGGATTTTACACTCCATGAGATACCAATATACTTATGACTGATATTAAGGAGGGGTTAATTCCAAATGTGCGAAATCTATAAGTAACTAGACCAACTATAGGGACAAGACTGGCCTCTTCACTTCTGGCTCTGCAAAACCAAGGTGGGTACACCTAATCCAATAGATACAACTCTATTCCTTATTCAATACTCGATCTTACAACAAATAATAGTGAGAAAGTACTAAATAAAAACCTATTATTCATTGACTCTCCATCACTGGGTAAAACAACTGTAAATGTAAATAAAAATAAAACAACTGGTATTGACTTATGTATGTGATTATAAAGATTTCAATCATTTCCCATGGACCATAGATAGGAAAATACCAGCAAGTGCCTTATCCATTGGGCAAAAATATCAGAAGACAGAATGAATACAAAGATGTTCAAGAATAACTGGCCTTTGAAAATAAATACAAACACCCCAACTCTTTCCTACTTATAGAAAATCCTCAAATAAATTCAATGAACATGCATCCCACCCTGAGCAATATTTAATCCAACCCTAGATCAGAACTCAAAGCCAAATACATACATATAAATCTCTAAACGATCTAAAGATTCACAGAATGAATACAAAGGAGAGAAAAAGATTTGAGATTTGTATTAAGCATAACCTTGATCATTTGTATACATCATATTCTAAATAGTAAGCTTTGCAAGATAGCAGCAGCAACCTATACTTCTTCTCTATTGCTTGATGAGAAATAATAAAAAATGTTACAATCCTCGACTGAGGGTTAGGGTTTCAAAATTTCTATCTTCTCAACACCTAAAATCTCAATGCCTAAAATGATCATGGAAAATTCTTTATATACAAGGAGATGCAACAAGCTACCGATCATTCTAGGGTTTACAAAATTCTAACCTAAAAACTTTTTACAACCCTATTGGGTTTACAATAAATACATCGATCAAAATTGGTCAGATATTTGTAGATGAGCTGCCTTTCTTTATGTCTTCAATTTTTTCCTCGGCTTCTTCCAAAAAATCTGATTGCCATACCTTCACTGTCATTCCTGCAATAAATACCTCTCTACATCTCAACAACCTTCATGACTCAAAAGGTTACTATCTTCATTTGTCTTTAAGAGGTAGGCAGAGTGTTTACTTTTTCTACATGAGGTATGTACTGATACCTCCACCTATTATACACCTCTTCACTTGGGAACTCAAAATTTGCAAACTCTGCATTTTTGTCGGATAATTGTTCCCACTTGTTCTCTAGCTGATTGATTTCTCGCTGAATGAAATCAAACTTAGACTTGGTAGAAATCAATGTGTCAATAGTATGTATAAAAAATAAAGTATTTTCTAAAGTCAAAATGCTAGTCATTCTAGCAGAAAAGTCATCATCTATTTGTGCTCTCCACTTGATCAATTCCTTAAGTTCACCATTTTTCTTAAAAACTCCTGGGATCAATTCACAGCTAGGGAGTGTCAATTCTTTCTTCAGAAAATTTGATTTTCTCTCAAAATCACCCAAAAGTATATCATGTTCTACAAGGTTCTTCACATTCTGATGCAACGGTTTGATTAAAGGGTCAAGATCATTTTGAGACTTGGACAACCATCTGAATAATCTCACATTCGGAGATCTCTCAATCCATCTTTTGAAGATTGGTCCAAAATCACTCTTGTGATTATATAATGATATAAGCAATATCCTTAGCCTCCTAGCATGGTCAAATAGAACTAATATGGGATTCAGATTTGTAGCAAATTGCATCACAGCCTATGTTACCTTTTCTTCATACTTCTGCTCTAACAAGCTCTTATCTTTCAAATGTTCTTCCCTCAGCTTGTCCAATTCTTTCCTTTTTCTTTTGAAATGATTGGTTTCTTCAAGAAACTATTGCTTCTCCCAACTAAGCCTTGCATCTAGGTGTGTCTCTGGGTAAGGTGATGGTGGAAATTCAATGATAGGGTTGGATGAAGAAGCCACTATAGTTCTGTCAGCTATCATTAATTAGGGTGACCTATGATCCTTTGGTCCTGACAATTCAGCAATCAACTTGTCCTTTTGGATCAACTCTATCTTAAACTCATTATAGGACTTAAGCACAATTTCAAATTTAAGCCTTAGCTCTTCCTTCTCTTGTGCATCCTTTTCTGCCACCTTAACATTAAACTTGGTAGTCTCTAAAATGAGGTTTGAAGCCTCTACACCAGAAGTCTCACTTACTCATTGCACTAACAAATTTTTGGCATACTCTGAAGGGAGAGCCTCTCTTTTTCCTTTGTTTTCTTCCCTCTTAAGGGACCACATAACTAGGGCTGCATGATCATCTGAAAAAGAAATACCTCTAGCAGCTTTATGTGCTTGTTCTGTAGTGGGGAGGGTCTTTATCTTGCTCTTCCTAACTTGATAAAAAATTATTGCATCTGCAATATCCCATTTTGGAAGAATCAAAACCCTTGCAGTATGGACCATAGCCCTTCCCTCCTCAGGAGTAATCTTCTCAAATTGTTTTATCATTTCTCCCTTGGTTTCATTTTCAATTTTTGTTATGTCCCTATCAGGGAACTCTTCTTTCTTCTTTTCACAAATCTCTTTAAACTGATTTATCTTCATTCTCCATAAAAATTGAAAAAATGCCCTAGTCTTTACAAACTTGTCATCAGCAACAAAAGAATCACTAGCCTGTTTCAAAATAGGGTCAATTTTCTTACCCTCAAACTCTGCAATAGTTAGATCCATTACTATTTCTTTAGGTGCCTCTGGCATTCCCTCCTGTAATTTGTCATTGGAAACAAAAATATTCCCCTCATTCCTCATTTGTACTAACTATTCAGCTACCCCATGTTCATCTAAGTGTAAGGGGGACTGAGAAGGAGAATAAACATTTTGTTCTGGCCTTGATCCCTCCTATCTTTGCCTCTTAGGAGAGGGTCCTTACATTGTTTGATCATCCATAGGCCTCTTTCCTCTTGAAGTAGAAGGAAGACTCTCATCTCTCTACTATATTGGTAGAAGAACAGCATAACCACTTCTCTTTTGTATAGTATAAACTCCCCTTCGGGTCAACTTTGTATATCCTAGCTGGCTTAAAATCTGCCTAGCTCTCTCAAGGTCTGTCTTTCTTACTGCAGCTCTTTTCTCATTCACTACATGCATGATCCCTTCTAAATGCTCCATAAGAGCCTCCACCTTTCTAGCCCATGGCTCAAAACCTTTCAATGGGTCATAAGTTTTATCAAAATTCCTAATAAAGTCTACATTCTTTTTGTAGATCACCCACTTTTCCTTCTTAATTTATTGAGTTTGGAGATCAAACTCATTCCTTATTATGTCCTCAAGAAAATAGAATTGGTGCTCCATAAGAGCACACCTTATCTTGTCCCTAAACATTCCTGATAAGAAACCCTCATTGTCTACACATCTAACCGCAGCTATAGGCATCTTGTAGGGCTGAAAGACTTGGTTTAAATACACCCACCCTCTTTTAGTGATAACATATTGATGTGCAATTGTAATATCTGGGAAGAAAGTCCCTCTTCCTTTACTAGTGAGAGTAGTATCCTACAGGTCACCAATTTGCCTTAAAATTTCTACATATCCTATCTTCAGTGGAACTTGGTAGGGAAAAATGTATGGTGCCACCCTACAACCATATACCCTAAAGACTGTGGAGACTAGATACAATATAATATCACCAAAATTATGAACTATGGTAATATCCTGACAATATTCCTTTGGCCCAATCAATCTTAACAATTCTCTTAGAATTCTAGGATTGTCAAAAAATACTAATGTTCTAAGCCTTGAGGCAAAATCTCTATCAAATGCAATAAAAATAGCATCAATTCTATCCCATGACAAAGTTGTGGTCCATAGTTAGGTTGGGAGAGTTTCCCCATTCCTCTCCTTGACAATGTTGATTGTTGAACTGAAAAACTACTCACCTTTGTACAAGAACATATACATGAGCATAGAGTACCACCCAAAGGGCCTACTAACCTTCATATTTTTTATTCCCATCAATCCCTCATGGATTAGGTCAGCTAAGTGAGGGGCAAAATCAAAGATTAGTGCCAGCTGGGGATGTAGAGACTGCACCATCATAAACATATATGGAACAGGCATATGAGTGGCTTCATCATGCCCCAGGATTAGAGTTAGAGACTTATAAAAACCCTATGCACATTTACTAAATATATCTAACCTAAAAGGATCTGGTGTACTTGAGCTAATAACACACATTGATCCAATTTGGTCCAGAAATTCCCTTAGAGGTCCTGTCCTTAAGTAATCTTTCTGAGCTTCATATACTTCAGTGAACTCATTAAAATCTATCTTTTCTAACCCAATAGTAGGGTCATTTAATGAACATACCTCCCTGATCTCATCTTATGTAATGCTAATTAAATCATTTCCATTCACATCCTTGACGCATTTAGTCATGAGATCATAACACTTAGCAATTTGAATCAACAATTCTGCATCCATAAATACTCCAGGGACCACCAACTTCCCTATATCAAATTGCCAAATATTACTAAGGGGGACACACAAATTCCTCTTTGAATACACTGACCTAAACATACTAAGACCATTGTGATCCTCTCCCACCCTAGCATCCCTCATCCAGTTTCCTCTATCATGGAGCCCACTATTACATAACCCCTAGGGTTCCTTGGGACTAATTCCTTCAGTCTTTCTGCCCCATTGTCTGAATGTGGGAGCAATTGCATCAAGTCTTAAAAAACACCCCTATCTTTATACTTTTTTTTCCTAGACAACCCCCTCTTTGGTGGCATTTTAACTAGGGCTTTCAAAACAATGCACAAATACCAGAGAAAACCCTAAATATTACCAACTAACAACATAATTTCTTTATAATTTCCTCAAAGCCTCAAACAATTCTTGAGTCAGAAATATGACCTACTAGGCACCTGCAAAAATTTTCTTGATATTGCTCTAGAAAATAATCCAGCTTGCCAAAACACTTATGAAAGAGGTAAAGAATGCAATAATCAAACTAGGGTATATAATGTCTTGCCAACTATTTGTAATTCATCCGCATGAAGCTCATTAAGTTCGCCATTACTGAAAACTGGCGGGCTCAACATTCACAGGACGTGACCAATGTCACAAAGCAAAAATTCAAATTTGAACCGTTGATCCTCTTTTCTTTTTGGCGCATCAGATGGTTAACAAAAATAGCCGCATAACCCTCTTGTTATTTTTCCTAAACTAGTTCCCAACTAATGAGAACAACCAAATTTAATCATGTGGGAAAAAGTAACAACTTAACACTAATTTTGATCAAAGCGGACAAGTGTCAGCCTATCACTAAAGGGCGGGCATAAGATTTGAACACCTTTCCTCAGTGGTGTAATGACCATCGTAGATCTTTTCCCAACTTATCACGCATTTACCAATTCCCAAAATGATGACCCCACCTTTCTTTTCGAACCTTTCATCAAATCAACAAATGCCACATTGGAAAAACCAACAAGCGGAACCCTAACCTTTTCCTCAGTGTTTAAACATACTAACAGCTGACATGTCACCTTCTGCTTTCGGCCAATAAAAAATAAACCTGTCAGCGTGACCTGGCAACTAAGGACCCACCTTTCAGTCCACATCTTACGAACAAGATCAAACGGTTGTCGCTATACCGCAAGCCTTAAAAATTATGCATCTTATCCCTGCAGTATACCGACAACCACAAGATCTTGTCAAGCTTTAACTATTCGAGAAGGCCGACCCTACTTTAATACTTCACTTAATTCTTCGTCGAGTCAAAAATTGCCACATTTCATAAAAATAGGTGGGCAGGCCCTTCTTCTTTACTTTCTTAGTACCAGACACCCTGTCGACTACCACATCACAACTTATTTCAACCAACTGAAAGCAAACGTGTCAGCATGACATGGCAATTTAGGGCCCACTTCATATCTCATCCTTCATATAGAATTGGATGATCATCGCTATACTGCAAAGCTTAAACACTTCACAACTTTCTTCAATGGTATAATGACAACCGTAAGATTAATCTGAGCTTTAGCCTTTGAAAAAAGTCTGACCCCACAACTACTACATCACTTAAGACAAGTGTCAACCTAAGAGAAATGCCATGGAGACTAACAATCCAGAACCTACCTCTGCCAGAAAAACTTTGATTGGATGCCTGTCGCTAAATCGTAAAGCTTAAAAAGAGTCAACTTGACCCAACGATATAATGACAATCATTGATGCATTCCATTGTTTAATCATTAGCACAACACCAAAGATGGGCCCTCTGAGACAGATGTCAACCCGTCACTAAATTGTACATCAAAAAATCTGACAACAGGGAGCCTTAAGATTTAACAACAACCACTCATTTCAAAAGGTTAGTCACTTGGAAATATTTATGGGAAACTTAGGCTTTGAAAGAAATATTAAAAAGGGACCCCATTCGACAACCTAGCGGTATAACATATAAAGTGGTCATTTTAAAAGGGGTCAATATTACACATGTTTATTTGGAAATTTTAATGAGCCAAAAAAGTAATGCTCAAACATAACAATGCTAGGACCAACTAGGGCTTTCCATCATAATACTTACTACTTAGGTTTTAAAACCAACCTTTTCAAAAAAATTAGCATGAGGATGAATTTTTTTAGAATACAGCTAACACTCCCACTTGTCCAATACCTTGAAAGAGTCATGGGATCTATACTATCATGTACTTATCTACTAGGGGCCAAGAGGCCCATAGACTCTGAACACCATTTGAACTTCTCTGTACTCATGAGCTTAGTTAATGAATTAACAACATTCACCAAATTTTCTACCTTCTCCAGATTTACCTTTCCATCCTCAACCATATCTCTCACAAAATAATGTTGCACATCAATGTGCTTGGTCATGGCATGAAATTTTGGGTTCTTTGCTAGGCAACTTGTACTTTGATTGTCACTATAAATTTTCACTGCACGTTATTTGAATTCTATATCTGAACACAATCTCTTGATCCAAATGGCTCCCTTGTAGGCATGAGTAGTTTCCATATACTCTACCTCTTTAGTGGACAAAGTGACCATAATGTGTTTCTTTCTCATCCAACTAATTGCACCACCAAATAATGTAAACACATATGCACTGGTAGATCTTCTTCTATCAACATTACCAACCCAGTTTAAATCCACATAGCCTCAAATAGAAAAGGAATTCTTATTTCTTGTCCCATGAAAACATATAGTGAGGTACTTCACAAGTATCTAAAGACTCTTTTTATTGCATCCCCATCTGCTCTTCCTGGATTAGACATGTAACGAGAAAATACTCCCACTACTTTGGAAATGTCTAGTCTTGTACAAAACATAGCATACATCAAACTTCCAATAGCACTATGATATGATACTTGACTCTTTTCTTCCATATCCAATGGGGATGTAGGACATTGTAAGCTAGAAAGCTTCATTCCCATTACAATAGGAACACAAAATGGTGTGAAATCTTGCATATTGAATCTTCTTAGTATAGTAACAACATACTTTGGCCTAGCCAAAAAAATTTATTTTGTTTGTCTCTTATAATCTCCATCCCCAGAATGTGTATTTTTGCACCAAGCTCTTTCATTTCTAACTTTGCCAAGAGCTTAGATTTTGATTCTACATTAAAACCTTTTCTTTTTTGATAAATAACACGTCATCAACATATAAGGCAATAACCAAGAAATAATCATCACCAGATTCAAAATATATACAATGATCATATTTAGACTGCATAAATCCAAAACTCAATACATATGTATCAAACTTTTGGTACCACATCAAAGGATTCTATTTTAAACCATACAAGGATTTATTAAACTTATAGACCAAATGAATTTTACCTTTCACAACATAGTGCTTTGGTTGTGTCATGTAAATTTATTCCTCCAAATATGCATGAAGGAAAGTTGTTTTCACATCTATTTTCTCGATCTCTAGATCATAAGTTACTGTAATAGAACGCAAAAAATGAGTGGATTTCATTTTGGCTACAAGAGAAACATTTTCACCATTATCTACTCCCTCAACCTGGGAGTAACCTTTAGCAACCAATTGTGCTTTGTACTTCTCAAAGCTTCTATCTAAACCTATCTTCTTTTTTAACACCCATTTACAACCAATAGGCTTATGTCCTTTAGGCAATAGTACAAGGTCCCATGTATCATTCCTTTTAAGAGCTACCATCTATTCATCCATGGATATTTTCCAGGACTTTGAATCATTCATGCCAAGAGCCTCTTTTATAGATCTCAGTTAATCAATATTAGCATTCAAAGTAAATATGTATCTCCATTCACCAAGAGAAATCCATACCTTTCAGGTGGTTTCCTTTGTCTAGTAGACCTTCGAACAAGCTCAGGTTCAGGTTCCTCTTCTTCCTCTAATGATTTGAAACTTGTAGAGCTCTCCTCAAATTCTTGTCTTTTTAAGGGCCTTGATTAAACTTTCTCAGGTGTAGCAGGTAGTTGAACCTCATCTTTCTTTTCTTCTATTTGTTCTAGTTGAACTAAAATAGAAGAAGGCTTAGTTTCTCTAAAAATAACACTTCTTGAATAAAATACCTTTTGTGCAACAAGATCCCAAAGCTTGTATCCTTTTAGACCATAGCTATATTGTAATACCCCTTCCATAGTTTTCTTTTCAGTTTTATTACCAAACTCTTTTAGGCCACTTTCATGTGTGCGTTGATTATTTTAGAGATACTTGAGGATATGAATGTATGACATTACATTGGATAATTTTGAGACATCATGTATTTACAATTAGATGTTTTTGGTTATTTTCATGTTGATTAAATGCAAATGATATATATATATATGTGTGTGTGTGTGTGTGTGTTATGGTTATTTCATGACAATGATTTATATGTTAGGATATAATTGATGCTTATGATTTTACTAACCTCATACTTGCATGTGTATGGTTAGCGTGCATGTTTTACCTTTCTATTTGATGTGTCTGATGTGGGTGAGGGATGAAATCATAGTTTCTTGCGATATCCAGACAATCGGTCAATACCCATCATTTCTTGTTATATATTTATACATGTATGTATATGCTCATCTTTTATGCAGGTTTGTAGGTATCGGACATCGACTTCCCTGAATTGCTAGGATGAGTGTGCCCTATTGCAATATCTCAATGGTAAGAGAGGGGAGATAACATACATATCCAAATCCCAACCCAATCCATTGATTGTCCTAAAATAATGGACAAGTATCTATTTTCTACCCATCCGAATTTGTCAAGGTGACATGAATTTGTGAGCCCTTCCTTGGTGTTTGTTTGTTATTTGAGTTAGTTGATTTTCGTGTGTTGTGAGTCGAGTGAATTTGTTGTGGATTATTTGATTTAAAATAATTAAATTAAGATTAATTATGAGATTAGAATAATTATATTTTATGAAAATAGGAATATTAAATGAGTTAATTAAATACCTCTGTTTAATTAAAAGTCTAAATTTGGACTAAAAGAATTTAATTAAATTATTAAATCCAAATATAAATTAAAGGCATAATTAAATTTTTTTTATTATTGAGAATTGTATATTAATCGCTTCTCTTCAGCTTAGAGCCAAGGTCTGAGGGGTATCCATTCTGGCAAAGTTGCCTGGGGCATGATCTCGACCTCATCCCTTTTAAAGACGTCTTCTCACTGGGCATGCGCTCAGCGAGATTTGAACCCTGGTGGGCTCAATGAGAACCATTGAGCTTCACCACTAGGCCATCCAACTGTTGACTAATTAATTTATTTAATATTTAATTTTCAATTGCATAGTTATTAATGTGCTAAAATATTAATTGATTAATTAAATATTAATATGCAATTTAAGTTGCACATTCAGTTTAATAAAAGCGAATTAGAAATTTAAAGTTAAAGTTGAGTTAGGAATTGTAATTAGAAAAAGTGCATATTTTATTATTAAATTATAATTAATCATGCAAAGTGAGTTGATAAAAAGTAAGTGGAGAGTTGAGTTCTAATTTTTAGGGATTGCATGTTTTAGAAACCCTAAGGGGAATATGCTTTCTTTATGAGAGGTTTTTGGGTTATTATTTCGATCACATCTATCATGTTTTGGAGGAGCTCTCTTTGAAAAATTTGGAAGATTATTGAAGGCTTAGAATTTTGAAGGTTGAATTGGATTCTTCTTGTCTTCAAATTCAGGTGTTGTTTGAGGTAGGGTTTGAAACTTTCTATTTTGTAAAATTCATCGTTTGAAAAGATTGTTTGCTTCGTGTCTGAAATTGTTTAAGTGAATGCATTGAGAATGATTTTTTGTTTTAATCAAGTTTATTTCTTTGAGAAATTTTGGATTAGTTTTGATGACAAATTAGACATGGTATTATGTTGGGATTGTTTGGAAACCTAGGAAGAGGTTTTAGGAAAACGTGTGAGTTTTTCCCAGTTAGGGTATTTACCCAGAAGTGATAAATATTTTACCTCAATAAATTGCATAAAAATTTAATTGATATAGAGATGCATGCAGACAAATGAATATGTGAAAATCTTATTAAAAAAGAAAGAAAGAAATTAGTCATATCAGAAAACCCTAGCCTCCATTAAAAGAAAATCAATTGAAACACTATATATATATAAAAGGGGGTTTGTTTATCGAATTCAATTAAAAAAAAGAGGAGCTTGTTGTTTTGGTTCAGAAAATTCTATGATAAAAGAAATTTTTTAATTTAAAAAAAATAAAATTAAAAAATCAAAATTATATATATATATATACACACACACACACACACACACACAACTAGGCTGCTCACAATAGCCTAACATGTCGTGGCAGCAGGGGTGGGGTTGTGGGTCCCCCCCTTTGCATTAAGATTTTTGTTTAAAAAATATATATATAATTTTTAAATTATGTTTTAATTTTAATTTTTAATTTATTAAATTAATATTATTATTAATGTTTATTATTATTATTTAATAATTAAATTTATTTATATTAATATTTGTTAATTAGTTAATATTAAATTTATTACTTTGTTTCTTTTTATTTATTATTTATTTATTTAGTTTTTGTTTGAGAGGGGGTTTATGTGGATATATTTAAATAATTGGAAATTTTATATGAATTGACTTATTATGAGTGTGTTTATATACATATGGTTGTTTTTGTTAAGTCAAATTAGAATCTTTAATTTAAAATATAAGATGTTCTTGTATGTATGAATTTGTATTTTGAGGATTATTAATTAAACCTTATTGTGTATATTGTTGTGGAATGGGGGTTTACGTTGGTTTTTAGGGTGTGTATACCAGAGGTGGGGTGTGTTGTTCTATTGATGCTTATGTGGTTATTTATTATGCATTGTGATGTTACATCGTTTAGATCATTTCTACCCAACCTTGTTGATACCTAAGCTCATGTTTATGTGAACTCTTTGAGAGAGTAGTTATGATGTTTTGGTTTGAGGATCAGTGTCTGTCCCTGATATCTTTTGTGGATTGGAATTTGATCATCATAGTTTTATGAGACCTATGTGGTTATTGTGACTTTTGAACGTAGGGGAGGTTGAATAGGTGCATCTTAGGAGAGTGGCTTACAATAGGGATTTGGGACCCAAAGTGGTTAGTGTACACACAAAAGTAGTGCACTTCTATGGATCCTTACATGCAAGGAAACTCAAGAATGAGCCCTCACAAATCGATCCATAGCTCTCTATGCATGGAGTTGCAAGATTATAGATTTGCTCTCAACTAGAGCTATTGAGCTTGTGACCTTGCTAGTCAACCATACAATGAGAGATTCGAATGAGGACAAGGGCAAGAGTGCCAATATCCCCAAAGAATCAAATGGAAATGCAATGCAATGCAAGCTAAGAATGAGAATGCAAATGTGCAAGCTATGCTATGAAAATGGAAGTACAAACTAAGCTATGAAATGGAAATAGCAATGTGTTACAATCCTTCCTATTAAGCTGGATGAGTTATTCTAAAGCTTGAAAGTGAAATCTAAGCTATGAAAGCATAAACATGAACTACTATGCAAGAATGAAAACTAAACTATGGAGAAAATGAAGAACTCTAAGATGTAATGCAACAATGATCTCTAAAAAGCTCCAAAGTCTTCAAGAATTTCTGCACCATAGAGTTAGTATGAAAACGAGTGTCCTATAATGAGGGAGAGAGCTCTCCTTTTATAAGAAATGAGGTGAGATGGACCATTGAGATTAAGAGGCAAAAGTCTTAATCAGCGGTGGAGCTTAAAAGAGGAGCAATCTGTGTGCACAAGTATCCTCCAATAGGAATTGACTTTGTGTCCATGTGAGACAAAAGTGCTTTTTTCTTTTTTTATAAAATGACAATAGTGTTTTATTTGTGCAACTTAGGATAAGAGGAAAGGGGGCTTTTTTTATTTATTAAAAGGGGAGGAAATATTCCTTTTAAGTAAATAAAAACTTAGGATAAAATGGTTAGCCCAGGGCAAATAATCAAAAATGATGAAATTAGGATTTGATCAAGGAAATTGATAATGTTGAGAATATTGATTATTGATAAAACTGATTCAGGGTTGATAAATCAAATAAATGGGGCCCAAAGTCTAGGTGACCATTTTTGGGTGCATACATTTGCCCCTCTTTGACTAATGTGTGATCGATTTGGGAACACATGTGGTTAAAGAATGGAGTTAAAATGTGAGATCGATCTGGGATCACAAAACAACTCAGATGTGAGGTCGATTTGGGATCACACCCAGACAAACATAAACAAAGGCCTTTGAACATGAGGTCGATTCGGGATCACATTCAAAGTAAGAGATAAGAATCTCAGATTTGAGCAAAAGCTCACAAAAGATGTCTGAATCAAGAGAATCAAGAAAATCAAGGATGAGAATCCCATAGGTATTGCCCCCTCGGAATCGGAATTGAAATCAGGTAGAGGAGAAGCAGAAAATTGATAAAGATGATCAAATCATAATGAAATCACAATTGAAGGTAAGGGTCAATAGGTTAACCATTAGGCAATGAAAACATGCCCCAGTGATGAAGTAGAAGAATAGAAATAGAATACTAGAAATAGAGTGAATGAAAGACTAGAAAATTTGAGATACATGGAAGGAAGAAAGTCCATCGAAAATTGGATTATGCCTCAAAAAGTCAGTCAACTGCTCAAAAGAAGGGGAAAATTTTGAAACATGATTTTGACAATCAAGATAACCTTAGATTTTGATTTCAAGTCCGAAAATGGATCCAGGACGTCGAAATTAGCTAGGGGTGCAATTTTCACGCAATTCTGAGGAGTTTTGAAAATTGGTCAAAAAAGTCAAAATGCTATATAAGGGGTCAAAAATGTCATTTTCAAAATCATTTGACTTTGATTGATTTGAGAATTTTGAGAGTTTAGAGAGAGAGAATGGCCTAGCAAGCAGCAGTTCCCATCCACAGGCACCGATTCGAGCGCGCCTGGTTTCACAACCGGCCACCACACTATCCTGCCCCGGTACGTTTTCAGAAAATGTGCATTTTTTTGAGTTATTTAATAGATTTTGAGCACGTTTTTAAATTGTTAAATTTTCAAATTGTTAGTTTTAGGTGAAATATCGTGCGATACTTTAAAAGTATCGCGCCCTTTGGGGAGAAATATCGCGCGATACTTTGCAGGTCCCCAAAGTATCGCACGCGTATAGACACCAGTATCGCACGATATTGGGTGAACTATCACATGATATTGGGTGAAGTATTGCACACCCAAAGGTATATCGCACTGCTATAAAGAGAAGTATCACGTGATACTTGTTCCAAAAAGCAGTATCGCCCAAGGGAAAAATTTGAAATTTTAAGTATTTGTGAGCAAAAATGACATGGGTCTAGACAATTTTACATGTTTAAAAATGTGTGATACTGATTTTTAGACATCCATCATGATATGTTCTAACAACTAGCTTGGTTTAATGGCTTGCAGGAGGTCTTTCCGACATTGATCATCAGAGCACCGAAGGTGACCGGGTTGAGGTTTGTCCGAGATTTAGATAATCTGGGCAATGCGAACATCAGAGCGATGGGATTCAGATATCTGTTGAGATTCCCATATATCAGGGCCGATCATGGGTTGTTGACTGCTCTTGCCGAGAGATGGAATAGTGAGCACAACACCTTCCACCTGCCTACCAGAGAGGCATCGATCACACTGGAGGATGTTTATAGGATACTACGGGTACCATGTCACGGTGAGCCTGTAAGTATAATCATGTTTTGAGATATAATTGTGTAAGTGTAATGTTTCCATATGATGAAAACTAACATGATTCATGTGATGGCATAGGTATACTATGATCAGGATGTGACTGAGGGGCGATGGATGATCTAGGAGATGTTCCAGGATGTGACTATCCTTGACCGACACGTCAGCTGGGAGTGGCTGCTAGATGATTTTGGTAGAGATTTTTCGGTGCCATGTATTGTGGCATCTATCATTTCACAGATCCTGATGACTGATCGCAGTCAGAAGGGATTCCCGCTCGGATGGGCCAGGCTACTGATAGACTTGGTAGGCAGACCTCAGCGCATGGCATGGGGTCCGGCCATACCAGCGGAGATGTATCACGAGCTACATGAGATCGTCTACAGGGACGGTCGGACATGGGTGTGCGGTGCCATCCTGGCATAGGTGTGGGCTTGGGAGCATATCGCTGTGATACACCCTAGAGTTCAGCCGAGAGAGAGGAGATACCCATATATATATATATATATATATATATATATATATATATATATATATATATATATATATATATATATATATATATATATATATATATATATATATATATATATATATATATATATGCAGGTTTCATATCACATGCCCATATTGGGGATGTGACATACTATCGACAGGTTCTAGATGAGATGACCTCCATCACATGAAGGCCATATAGGGAGGTCGAGGGATGGAGTGATGTAGAGGATGAGCTGAGTTATATGTTGTGTACTCGGCCACTGGTAGGTCGATACTCAGAGATTGTTGAGAGATTCTGCATCACTTAGGTTTGGAGGTAGTTTGGGCACCAGCAGTGAGTTTCCACAGAGACGACCACATATGCACGGGCCTGAGATGAGGAGGGTCATGGGTGGTTGTCGATGCTGGATTACTAGCAGGCAGTGCAGGACACAGCTGCTATCAGGAGGGAGCCTTGGGAGTACCTCCCAGATATGGCGGATGCGGGAGCAGATGTAGCATACAGGGCTGAGAGACGCAGGGCACCATTCCCTCAGTTTACCATACCAGATGCAGCACAGGTTGCCTTGGGAGGAGGAGATAAAGGTGATGATGAGGGCAGAGGGGGAGGCCAAGCCAGAGAGGTGGGGGAGGGATCCAGAGCTGGTGGCCGAAAATGGCCACGAGGTCAGGGCTCAGGGAGTGAGGAGGTACAGAGACCTTCTCAGGAGCCGGCATGGGGATAGTACCACCATAGGTACAGATAGATCCAGCTGCAGGGGATGGTTTGAGGACTTGTATTCAGACTCTGGAGGTAGAGATTCAGCAGTTGAGGGTCACGATAGCAGTGAGGGATTAGCAGCTAGTAGATCTAAGGGCGGAGAGAGATCAGTAGATAGCCGATCTCAGGGCATAGATAGTATGTCACGAGGTAGTGGCACAGATAGATGCTTTCAAGATCCAACGGGAGACGGCGAGAGCAGCATACTATCATGGAATTTATCTTCAGGCTGTCCCAGAGGATCAGAGAGCACCATCATACTCTTAGAGGGCAGGGGCATCAGATATGGTACTTGATAGGAGAGCCATGCCCCCTCCACCACCACGAGCTCCTCACGAGGGTGGTAGTGAGTCCTAGGTTTAGGTCTGAGGTTGTTAGATATTTAGACATATCTTGAGACATTGATCCAGATTTTGGGATCCCATATTGTATATTGTATCATGACATTGATTTATATATGAGATTACTGGATGTTTGATATATCATGTGTTTATGTCTCACTTGTGATGGATGTATCAGTTTATGTATCTTGTCTTGTCATTTTGCTCAAAGTGTTTATGTATATGTTCATGTATGTTCTCTCTCATAGATGTATGTTTGATTCCCATGTATATGATATAAACTCGTGTTTATGAAAATGACAGTTGTGATATAGATATGATGATATGATTAACCCCTTGTGATGAACAGGAATAGGTTCGAGATGAAAAAGACAAGGAGTGAAAGACATGATCGAGAAGAAGGAAAGGTGAGCGTAGTCAACTGATAGGTCCACGTAAGATGAAAAGGAGAGCTCTCTCCATATGCAAGGTGCAAAACTAGACTAATCATGAACCTAGAAATGCAAGCTACTATGAAAAGTGGTTGACTTGCAAGGTCACAATGCTTATAGACATCTAATTATCATCATCTAGCTTTATTGGTAGCGTCATAAGATCATACAATGCACACTAGTATGCCTATGTGAATATGAATATGATCTTTATCAGATAGAAATGTGGAAATCCCACCTAGGCATCAAAGACATGTAGGTCTAGATGACTAATGCAATGAGATCACCTAAGTTTGATATGGTGAGATTATGCTTGTATCAAGACACATGAAAGTCAGGATAACTAGAAGCATGCACTCGCATAAAATAGTCAAGGATAATATCTTGTCAATCCATAGTGTCAAGTAGGACCAGCATAAATGCTCATGACAGTTAGGATCAACAAACTATACCCATAAGCAGATAAAGAAAGAAAACATGTTATCATACCCTCAGTCTTCTAGCTATGCATCATCAAAAACTTCTCAGGGAGAGACCACTCATCAAAGAAATCCTCATAGACAGCACACAAAGAAAAATAAAGTCAACATATCTCAACGAGTCGATTGTTTAAGTGTGTGTGTGTTGGTCATAGAGTCAAACTCTAAGTATCACATCTACTTAGTGAGAAATATCATATTGCACTTGGACTATTGGGTAAAACATCTGATAAGTGTTAAGAAACACTCGACGCAAGGGTAGTGTTGAAAAACACTGTTTGGGGTGGTGTTGAAAAACACCTGTTGTGAAATGCCCCAAGAGACAAATGCACCTAAAGGACCTATGCTAATAGTTATGCCCCCTAGACAAAGATAAAGACCAATTCCAGACTATGCCAAATAAGGTCAAGACATGATGGAGAAAGGTTCAGTGTCGAGGACGCATGCTAACAAATAGGAATGCAAAGGCCTCAAGTAGCACCCGTTTCTGGGTTTTCACCACTTGGATTTATTGCAATTTTTCTCTTTTTTCATTTTTTTGGATTTTTGCTACCAAGGTGCCTGTTTCCAAGTTTTCACCAAGGCACTTTTTCTATTTTTTTGAATTTTTTGCATTTTTTGATTTTTGTGTATTTTTTCAGGACTTTTTATGCTTTTTAGGATTTTTTCAGCATCATATATGAATTTTTTTGGTATTTTTTTAGGATCATAAAGTATGTACAAAGGATGCCCCCAGACAGAAACAGGCATCAAGGATAGAACTTCTTTAGGTGCAAAATGTTGATGGGATCAGGGAGCTGTTCTCCATCGGGATCTAATAGTAAATATGCACCGGTACCAAAAGCAGTTGTAATAATGTATGGTCCAAGCCAATTGGGTTTGAACTTTCCCTTTTGTTCTCTGTTCTGTTGATTCTTAGGATTCTTTCTCAAAACAAGGTCACCTATTTGAAATTCCCTAGGGCGAACCTTCTTGTTGAATGCTTTGGACATACACTTTTGATACACTCTTATATGATCAAATGAAACCTTACGCTTCTCATCTAGAAGTTCAAGTTCCTGTAACCTCATGGCGCGGTAATCCTCATCTGTTATCAATCCTTTGAGTGAGACTCTAAGTGAGGGTATCTCTACTTCTAAGGGCAATACCGCTTTAGCTCCATAGGTAAGAGCAAAAGGAGTAGCTCCTGTAGGTGTACGAATGCTAGTTCTGTAAGCCCATAGTGTTGGATTGATTTGCAAGTGCCAATCCCTGCCATTCTTGTGCACTATCCTATGAAGAATCTTAAGGATGGTTTTATTGGAAGCCTCTGCTTGGCCATTTCCCCGTGGAAAGTAAATGGAGGACCAATGTTGCTTGATTTTAAACTTTTTGCATAAATGCTTTAGGTCCTTATTCTTGAATTGACCTCCATTATCAGTGATAATCTCAGAAGGTATTCCAAATTGGCAAATAATATGATTCAAGATGAACAAAGAGATAGTCTTCCCTGAAGCCACAGAAAGTGGCACGGCTTCCACCCATTTTGTGAAGTAGTCAATAGCAGTAATAATGAACTTATGTCCACTTGATGAGTTGGGGTGAATCTTCCCAACAAGGTCAAAGGCCCAGCGCTGAAATGGCCAATGAGAAATGGAAGGAATCAGCTCCCTACCTGGAGCATGAATCAGGTTTCCATGTTTCTGACATTTTTCACAAGACTTAGCAAAGGCTACTACATCTATCTACATCGTGGGCCAATAATACCCCACCCTAAGCAACCTTCAGGCCATGGAAAGACCGTTGGAATGTCCACCACAAATGCCCTTGTGGATGTCGACTAACACTTGGTCAGATTCCTCCTTTTCCAAGCACCTAAGGAGTGTCCCATCTAAACCCCTCCTATATCAATCACCAGAGATAAGGGTGTGGCGGGAGGCATTGCGGACAAGGTTTCGGTGTTTAGAATGGTTGAACGTGTCAGGGATGATGCCATCACAAAGATATGAATAGATAGCACCATATCAGGAAGATTCATGTGTAACAAGGGTACAAATGTCATGGCTTTCAGATGAGTCAAATATGGGATGGTGTAGCTCTTCCACCAGGAATTCAAATCTTGATTCATGTTGTTCCAACTGAAGGAGTGAAGCTAATGTGGCCATAGCATCTGTAGCTTTGTTCTCAGTCCTAGGGATCTATTGAAATGTCACAAATGTAAAGTAACGTCTCAATGATTCAACCATCTTTTTGTAAGGTACCAATTTATCATCCTTGGTTTGATACTCCTCATTGACTTGGTTGATAATTAGTTGTGAATCCCCAAAGACATGTAATTCTGTTATGTTCCATTCTATAGCCATTTTCAATCCATTGGTCAAAGCTTCATATTCTACAATATTATTTGTACATGGGAATAAAAGTTTGTAAGACTTTGGAATGTTGCACCTATGTGGAGAAACAAATAATACTCCAGCACCTGATCCATTTTGCATGTGGGAACCATCAAAGAACATTTTCCAAGTGCGAGTAGTCATATATAGTATGTGTTCATCTGGGAACTCTACCTGAATAGGCATACTATCCTTAACTGGGAAATCAGCTAATTGATCAGCAATAGCTTGCCCCTTTATGGCCTTTCTCTCAACGTACTCTATATCAAATTCAGTCAAAACCATCATCCACTTAGCAAGTCTACCTGTGAGGGCAGCCTTACTAAGCAAGTACTTAAGAGGATCAATTTTTGCAACCAAATGTATAGTATGAGCGAGCATATAGTTTCACAACTTTTGGGAAGCAAACACTACCACCAGACAAGACTTTTCAATGCTATTATAATTGATCTCATAAGATACTAGAGTACAACTAATGTAGTAAATAGCTCTTTCTTTCCCAGTATTATCTAATTGAGTCAACAATGCCCCTAAGGAAGACTCTGTTGCTGAGATGTATAAAATCAATGGTTTCCCAGGAATAGGCGGCATCAAAATTGGAGGATTAGCCAAGTATTGTTTAATTTGATCTAGGCTCTTTTGACATTCCTCATTCCACACGCAAGAAGCACCCTTATGCAATGTCTTATTAAAAGGTTGTGCTCTATCTGCAAGCTGAGAAATAAACCTCCTGATCGACTGAAGACGTCCCTAAAGACTTCTCATTTGATTGATATTTCTTGGAGGTGGCATATCTAATATAGCTTGGACCTTTTCGGGATCAACCTCTATTCCTTTTGCTGAAATTATGAATCCTAGGAGTTTACTTGAGGCAACGCCAAATGCACACTTTTTTGGATTCAATCTAAGCTAAAATTGTGCCATGCGATCTAGAATTACTTCCAGATCATCGAGGTGTGTGTCCCATTTTCTAGATTTAGCCAAGGTATCATCCACATAATCTTCCATGTTCTTATGCATCATATCATGAAAAATTGTGGTCATAGCTCATTGGTATGTTGCTCCTACATTCTTTAGGCCAAATGGCATGACGTTCCAACAATAGGTGCCCCATGCACATGTGAAAGTTGTTTTCTCTTGATCTTCAGGAGCTATTTTTATTTGGTTATATCCAGAAAAACCATCCATTAAAGAGTATATCTCATAGCCCGCGGTCATATCCACTATCATGTCTATGTTAGGGAGCGGAAAGTCATCCTTTGGGCACACTTTGTTGAGGTCTCTGAAGTCTATGCAAATGCGAATGGACCCATCATGTTTTGAAACTGGAACAATATTGGAGATCCACTCAGTATAGTCGATAGCTTGAATAAATCCTGCACGTAAGAGCTTTTCTAATTTAGCTTTAACAAGAAGAGCTATGTGAGGATGCATTTTCCTCAACTTTTGTTCAACTGGTTTTATTCTTGGAGCTATAGATAGATGATGCATAATAAGATCAGTGTCAAGCCTTGGCATATCAAAATATGTCCAAGCAAAGTTGATTTTCTTCTTTTGCAAAAAATTTGTATATGCCGCTTTTTCTCCAACTGATAGGGACTGAGCTAGGTGCACTATTTGGGGAGCCTCTTCTGTATTCAAATTCACTGGTTGTGTAGGCTCAATAAGAACTAATGACCTATCTTGGAAGTAACTTGGCAAGTTATTAAGTACCCCATCCTTTGGCACCTCAAAGAGGTTTTCACCCTCGGATACATCATTTATTTTTACTAGTTTTGGTTCTGATACCGCCACAAGGTGGTTTTCGCCATCAGACCTATTTTTCATTTTTTCTTTTTCTTTTATTTTTAGACTGAGGTACTTAATATCAGGCTTCGTCATACTTGTTGTCGGTTCACTGGTGGAAGAGACTACAGGTTCAAGAGCATTCAGATAGCAGGCAATTTCATAATCATTCTGAAAGTTTAAAAGCTGAGGTTCTTGGTGACGTTGAGACCAATCAATTAGGTGGAAATGGACAAGGGGTAGGTCAATGACTAGTTCAACATTGTGTATGTGGAAGGTGTTATCTCTGATGACCATACAATCAGGATTCATCAAGTCCCCCCCTAAGATACCTGAGTCGGGATTTGTCCTACCAAATGAAGCATCGTCCACTAAGGCGATTCGAGGAGTACAATCCTCTAGTCCTACACTAAGCTCATTGGCCACATCGGGTTGAATACTATATGTATGGACAACATCCATGTCCAAATCAACTGTTGCATCTGAAAGTGAGTCCCATTCAAACTCATGTGATTCTGTTTCTGAATCATCATTTGGGCCTTGTGATGTAGAGGCCTCAAGATTGGGAAGGGTTTCCCCTTCCCCAACATTAGCACTATTACTATCTGTCGCAGCTAGGATAGCAACACTTTCCATTGTCAATCTAGCATTCATATAGTCGCTATCCGTCACAGCTGGGATAGTAGGACTGTCAATTATCAAATCTTTTGAATCTCCCCAAAGGAGATTTGTTGAAGGCACCCAATCATCAGATATGTTTTGTTGATTGGAAAGATTAGGTGCGTAGTCTGAGTCATTGTCACTGTCTGTCACAGCTGAGACAGGGACGCTTTTTTGTTTCTTATTTTCAAAACCTAAGCCAATTGTTGACTTATTCCTTCGTCCAAAAAGGGCATGGTTAAGAGGTTCAGCCCTAGCATCTAGTCTATGACTAAGGGGACCCTATCCTGGATAACCCATATTCTTGACCAATGTATACCCTCTCCCATAAGTTCTAGGGGAAGGTGCAAAATTCTCATTATGTAGGTATTTCTCTTCTTAGTAAATCCACTCCCTAATGGAAACCTCTTCTTTTTCTTCTTGAATCGAAATTGAGGATTCCACAAACTTATCGAACAATGTCATGGCCGAATACGAGGGCTTCGTTTCTTGAGAAGGTTTGCCATAAGACCTAGGGGAAATTGGCAATTTTGTAAATGAATCCAATTTGTAATCCCCCATACCAAGATCTATGGTCTTGAATTTATTCTTGCATTGTTCAAATGTGGTATCAAAAGTGTTGGCCTCCCTATTCAAAGGAATGTGAGACCCTGCTGAAATTGTGTTGACTGACAGTGTGCTGTCTCCAGGTATGTAGACTTCTATTCCATTGTAAGGGAATTTTACACACTGATGATAGGTAGACGGGACCGCTTACATCTCATGTATCCATGGTCTACCTAACAAAATATTGTAAGCCAAAGGACCAGCATCAACAATCTGGAATAAAATGTCTTTCTCTACAGGACCAATTCGAATAGGAAGAATGACCAATCCTTTAGAACTACGTTCTGCTTCATCATAAGCCTTGATAGTTATTTTCTTTCTTGTGTCAATGACTTCTTTTGAATAACCCAAGGCCTTCAATAAGCTCAAAGAACAAATATTAAGCTTAGCACCCCCATCTATCAACACACGCCTGACATGGGTCTTGTGGATCATAACCTCTATATGAAGGGCCAAATTGTGTGGGTGGCTTAATGACTTGTCATCTTCCTCTAAGAATGTAAGGTAGTGAGGGCTAGCCAAGTGGTTGACCATATTCTGGAATTGATCTACATCTATATCATTAGGGACATTAGCCATTCGCAAGGCATCCTCAAGGACACACTTATGCTTAGGGGACAGTTCCAAAAGCTCAAAGATTAAAATCTGCGCTGGTGTACGTTATAATTGGTCAACAAGATTATAATTCAACTCATGACCAACAACAAATTTTGGAAGAACACCCTTTGACACTGGTTGCTTAGACTTACTAGAGTTAGGACCTCTAATAACAATGGGGGCTTGAGATTGGCTTCTAGTGACAGCATTGAGGGGTTGGGACATCCTTCGTGAGTGAGGACCTCTTAGCACCACAACGGGTCCTTCATCAGGCATAGGAGTTGAATCCACATCATATCCATAAGGGTCTTTACCTCTCATCATGTTGACATTATCATCATCCACTTCAAGCATGTTAATAACATTTTTAGCATTTGTGTAAGTGTAGTTGATAGCAGCCTTGCCATTCTTGTTGTTAGAATTCTCTCCTTTCTCATATTTGGGCAAGGGTTCTTTAAAAGCTTTGTGATCCGCATTAGTGGTTAAACCATCAACTTGTAATTTGTTTCTCTCAATAAGGTCTTGAACAAGATGTTTAAGTCTAAAACAATTTTCTATATCATGTCCAATTCCATTGTGAAAGACACAAAAGGCCTTCTCATCTCACCAATGAGGTTTAGGATCTGGTATGTGGTGTTTGGCAGGATCCTGAGGGTGTGCCAAATTGTGAGCAATTAATGTCTTGAAAATGTCTGCATAGGAGTCCCCAAGTTTAGTAAATTGTCTCTTTTCATTTTTAGGTCTCCCTTGATACTTGGGTTTATTCTTTGGTTGTCCCGAAGATGTTTGCAGCTTCATAGCTTGAACTGCATGAGAGAGATTAAGAACTCCTTCATTCTTAGGTTGTGATGAGTCAACAACCCCATCATTGACCACCTACTTATTCTTATTCCAATAAGAGTTCTTTTTGTCCTTATTACCATTATTGTTGTTGTTGTGGCTATTGTTGTTATTAGTCGATTTAGCCAAAATTCCTTGTTCTTTTAGGACATCCTCTATGTGATAGGCCACCTCTACCATGGTATCAAAAGAATTAAACGGGATCTTCCTTACTTCATATCTTAATTCCGGTATCAAGTTGCTCACAATGATGTCTATTCTTTCCTCCTCAGGAATTGTCCTTGGGTTTTTTGAGCACAAACGTCTCCATCTTTGTAGGAAGGTGACAAAAGGTTCCCCTTGATTTTGTTTGAGTTTGCACAAATCAAGCATTGTGACCGACCTTGATAGATTATAAGCAAAATGTTGAACAAATCTTTCCACAAGCTCTTTAAATGTCTTAACTGGAGGAGTAAGGTTAGTAAACCACTCCATGGCTTGACCCTTGAGCTCCTTGGAAATAATCTCATTAAATAGGAGTCTTCATGGTGAAAAGAAAAACTCATTATATAAAATTGTCTAACATGGTCATGAGGATCACCAACGCCATCATATTTGTTGTAGGTTGGAAACTCAATTTTCTTAGGAAAGTCAACCAACACCACACTCTTGTCGATTGGGTTGGGACATATGGAATCCAAATTAAAGGTGCTCTTAGGTGCCCTCATCCTTTCTATATCCCTTTGAAGTTGTTTGATCACCTCATTAGTTGATGGATCTTGCTTCTTTACCTTTCGGTCCACATCAAAATTGTATGGGACCTTAGCACCTTTATTGATGAGACTTTCTAGGAACTGATCCTTGTTTTGTTCCACATACCTTTCTACATATGCTTGAAAGGATGGTTCTTGTTGCATAGTCATAAAATCCATTTTATCAAAGTTGGTGTAGCTTCCTCCATGTTGTGAGCCATGATGTTCTTGTTGGGAGGGTTGCTTTGAATGTCTATGAGGTGATCGTCTCCTATGATGATCATATCTCAAAGTCCTTCCTTTAGGACTTAGGGATTGTGAGGGTGTCCTTGACCTTCTTCTAGGACTTGGTGAGGGGGTAGATGGGGGTGAGTTGGTCCCACTATTGGCACCCCTCCCATTGAATCAATTTTGGAGTTGTTGTGCATAGAGCCTATCTTCTTCTTCTTGGGCGAATCTTTTGCTTATGTCCAATAATGCACATTCCTCTTCTTCTAGTTGTCTGAATTTCTCCTTTTTGGCAGCTTGTTCATCCAAATAGGCTTGCTTCTCCCTCTCAATTCTTTTCAATCTCGTATTTGCATATCGAGAGGTATCTTTAAGTGGAGAGGATGGTCTCGAATGCCTTATTGCATTGGCTGCATTGATGTGGTGGTCACTAGATTCATTGTTCTGGTCCTCGTGTTGTGACCCTGAATCTGAGTGAGTTTTCTTATAATGTCTCTTAGCTCGTTGGTGGGCATCAAAATATCTTGCGTTGTTGGGAGGTGACCCAGGTGGACTAGCATGAGAAGAACCACCGTACTCTCTCCTATGTCGTTGGAAGATATCCTCAAGAGTTTGATTCATGGCTTCTCTTTGTTGTCGAGTGAAAGTGTAACTCATGTCCATACTTGATGAAAGTGGTGCTAAAGAGGTGCTCACTTCACTAGGATTACCCTTTGGATTAAAGCAAACCTCAGATTCACTCTTAGGAGATTGATCAAAAAGGGGTCCCTTTCCCTTATGCTGTTGGCGAGTCTTAACTGGTGGTAACTGGCTAAAGACAATAGGGGGTCACTTCCCTTGATTGACTTGGTACCTTGTCATAACTGACATGAAAGAAAGAGACTCTTAATGATAAGATGACCTCTCAAAGTGTCAACACCAAACTAGGATAATCAAAGCTCTCTATTGTCCAAAGAGAAATGAAAAGATAGAAATATCAAAGGGGCTTTACCAACACTGTCAAAGAGGTGCTTCAAATCAAAGGGTAACTACCCTTGCACTTTTGAACCAGGAGGTTGGACTAGGCCAAAATGTAATTGAAATTGAGATTTAAATGAAAGCGATTTGGACAATAAGAGGACTAAAATTTTCCAAGAATGTAGCTAACAATCCTAGAGATAAACTTTATCACCAAGAATGGCCTTCCAACTTGACAATTATTCCCAAAGTGACCTCGTAAATTAGATGATGCTATCCCAGAGGACTGAAACTAGAAATTTAGAGCTAAGATAGGTTTCTAATGACAGAGTAAGAAACCTACTCAAAGACCTAATCTTGACCAACAACAACTGAAACTGACCAAACTAAGAGCACGACAAAAACTATCCAGGCGATATACCCTAGGCTAACAGGGCGATACACCTATAACTGGGTGATACTTCGCACGACACCAGGCGATATACCCCACAATACCTGGGCGATAAACACCAGGTAGGTCGGGTGATAGTCTATCATGGGTGAACTATCGCGCGATATTTCTTCTCAAAGCAGGCGATACTGTTGCAAAATTGTTTAACTCTTGACCAGAACTGTGTAAAATTTGCATTTTTGGGTTTGTTTGGTCAAAAATTTTGGTCTGAGGGTTGACGTTTTCGATCTCAATCACAATATTAGTAGAATTTTGGAAAGTTTGCAAACAGTGAGGGATCAAACATGTCTCAAAACACTTGAAACAAGGGCGAAAGCAACCTTGCCAAGACAAACACTTGTGATATCAAAATAAAATTGCACCCTATGAATGCTACCGATTGTTTGTATATTGAGAACATTTACACTGGTATCACACAATCGAAGACAATTCAAGCAAATCTATCCTAAAAAGTCAAGGCTCAATACTTACCAACTTAGCCCACAACTTGGTGTCCCCTTGCCTCACACAAAGTGGTTACCCACAATAGATGTTGGCTTTGTCATGGAAGTGTCAAAGACACAACCAAAGAAACACATATGGTGAGTATCTTAAGGTGATCCGGGTTGTTCCACTTGGATCGATCCTTGCACTAAGAAGATAAGCGGTTAAATAAGGTGGCTTCTATCTAAAGGTTCTTAATAAGGGCTTCCGTTCATAACACCCCTCTTGCTCCTTATAGAGGAATGGGACCTCACGGCCTCAAGAGTACCTTAAGCATTCTTGCTTAATGCTTTCCCCATGGTCACAATCCCGCGAGTTACTCACATCAAGCGAAGACAAGTGTTATGTCTACCAAGGTTTTGTGTCCTCGATAGCCTTGAGATTATAGTGAGTTGGAATCACTCGCCACCAAGGAAAATGATGACAAGGTTGTCCCCACTTGGGTCGTTCCTCTTGATTGCTCAAGAGCAGGCCCGCTAAAGGATCCTAAACTAAACAAATAATGGATGATTTTTGAGGTTCAAGGTTTTTGGTTCACCACAAGGGTGAAGAGCATACTCCCCTATCTCAAAAACTTCTCCCAAACACACCAAGCAAAATTTAATTACCCCCTTGCTTTCAAAATCCCAAGATGGGTCAAGATTTCTATTTCACCACAAGGGTGAAGAGCATACTCTCCTACCACCTCAAAATTCCTACAACAAGGTATTAAGGTTCCTAATACAATTAGTAAATGCCACACTTGAAAGGAAATAAATCACAAACACTTTAAAAAAATTTCTTTTTGTTTTTGTTTATGCTTTGGGCAGCCCTGCAAAAATGTTAGTAGCCCTCTTTGACATGTGATTTATAGCGATTTCCTTTCAAACAAAGCTCCTACAATCACAACTTGTGAGACAACTAGGGTTAGGAAAACCAAAATCTAAGTGAAAGCAATGTAAAAACTTGATCAATTTAGACTGAGAAATGTAAATTAACTCTGTTTAAATGCAGCAAAGTAAGCCAACAAACTAAATGTGATCAAATCCGGCTGATAAAACTCAAAATCTAGCTCTTTGTTGTGTCAGGCGATACACCTCAGACTTCACCAGTATCGCGCGATACAGTTTCCTATATCTGCGCGATATACCTCAGTCTGAGCGATATACTTCATGCTATGCGGGCGATACTTCGCACGACACCAGGTGATAAACCTCAATACCATCATGCGATTCTTTTGTGATGTGAAGTGTCGCACTGGTATTATGAGGTATATCACGTGATATACCTGAGAAGTATCGCGCGATATTCTGAGACAGAAAACTAGAGAACGAAAATGAAGCTGAAAATTGATGAAAATTTTGACAGAAAATGCAGAATTAAAGGGACAAAGCTAATCTACTCTGCCCCACGGTGGGTGCCAAAAATGTACACACAAAAGTAGTGCACTTCTATGGATCCTTACATGCAAGGAAACTCAAGAATGAGCCCTCACAAATCGATCCATAGCTCTCTATGCATGGAGTTGCAAGATTATGGATTTGCTCTCAGCTAGAGCTATTGAGCTTGTGACCTTGCTAGTCAACCATACAATGAGAGATTCGAATGAGGACAAGGGCAAGAGTGCCAATATCCCCAAAGAATCAAATGGAAATGCAATGCAATGCAAGCTAAGAATGAGAATGCAAATGTGCAAGCTATGCTATGAAAATGGAAGTACAAACTAAGCTATGAAATGGAAATAGCAATGTGTTACAATCCTTCCTATTAAGCTAGATGAGTTATTCTAAAGCTTGAAAGTGAAATCTAAGCTATGAAAGCATAAACATGAACTACTATGCCAGAATGAAAACTAAACTATGGAGCAAATGAAGAACTCTAAGATGTAATGCAACAATGATCTCTAAAAAGCTCCAAAGTCTTCAAGAATTCCTGCAGCATAGAGTTAGTATGAAAACGAGTGTCCTAGAATGAGGGAGAGAGCTCTCCTTTTATAAGAAATGAGGTGAGATGGACCATTGAGATTAAGAGGAAAAAGTCTTAATCAGTGGTGGAGCTTAAAAGAGGAGCAATCCATGTGCACAAGTATCCTCCAATAGGAATTGACTTTGTGTCCATGTGAGACAAAAGTGCTTTTTTCCTTTTTTATAAAATGAGAATAGTGTTTTATTTGTGCAACTTATGATAAGAGGAAAGGGGGATTTTTTTATTTATTAAAAGGGGAGGAAATATTCCTTTTAAGTAAATAAAAACTTAGGATAAAATGGTTAGCCCAGGGCAAATAATCAAAAATGATGAAATTAGGATTTGATCAAGGAAATTGATAATGTTGAGAATATTGATTATTGATAAAACTGATTCAAGGTTGATAAATCAAATAAATGGGGCCCAAAGTCTAGGCGACCATTTTTGGGTGCATACAGTTAGTACCAAGGTAACCTATCTTAAGTTTGTTAATAAGTGATAACTTAGTAATTAAAATTTGGAGAGTTCATTAAAAATATAATTAGTGATAATGCCTCACCCATGCCTTGAGTGCTTGTATAGGCTAAGGGTGGGAATGGGATGATACCTAGAGAGTAGTTATGATTAGAATTCCTTATTTTTATGAGAGGGTATTCTAGTTCTGCGTGGGTCGTATTGAGGGTTTGTGGCCCAGAGTAGCCAGTCTAGGGTAGCTCAATGCTTGAGGGTCTGGGGTCCAATGTGACCAATCTAGGGTAACTCAAGTACATGACCATGTGATGATACTCCCATAGGATGTAGCCTAAGTCTCCTTCGTAACTTTCTACATTTGCCTCTAGTAGTGTATCTTTGTTGTGTTAGTATTATCTGGTGGTCTAGTTTTGGTATTTTAGTATTTGGTGATTGGTATTTGTTCGATATGTTGGTATTTTGTGTTTGATATGTGTTGACATTTTGATATTTATTTCATTATTTGGTGGTACCTGTGTACTAGAATTTGTACCTTCATAAGATTAGTATTACAAATAATTGAATAAAATAACTAAATTACCACAAAGGAAGAGCTATTTTAACAAATAAAGAGCAATTAAGCACTCTATGGATCTCTAGCTAGGGATGTTAATGATGAAGCTCTCAGCAAGCCTCCATTAATGACAATCCTAGAATGATAATGAATAATAAGTTAAGATAAATAGTTCAATTCCAAATTGAAAAACTAATTAACTTCTATATTTGCCTTTCTAGCTCAAAATCTCAAGAGATTAGATGCAATTCTCAAATTTATGGATGATTTATGAGTGAATTATGCCTTTCTTTTATAGGATATTAGCAAGGGTAGGGGGTGTAGTAGATTTGATCATGATTGAGTTGGGGTTAAGTCCTTGGTTCCACCCTTTGGAGACAATTTAAATATTTTTTCCTCAAAGTTTGGGACAAGAAGACAAGATGAGTGGACAAGATGTTCTTTCCAATTAAGTGATTGAGATTCATTTTGGCTTGATCCATGTGAGCTCTTTCCTTATATTCTATTGGTTGAGGCTTTTCCTCCCATGTGGTGTTGAGAGAAAATAAGACTTAATTAATTGAATTTAATTAATTTGTTTAGCCATGTGTACCCCTTGAATGGGTTGATTTGATTTAAATTGAACTATGTAATTAATTAGATTAATTACACATTGATTTGATTTATCATGATTTGATCGATTTAACTTGAATTTATGGCTTTGATTTTTAATTAAACTGAATTAAAGCTTGATTTGAATTTTGATTGGCTAAATGCTTGTTTTGATTCAATTGCCTTGATTTTTCCTTATTTTTGCCTTGATTACTCACATGAATGATCTTGTCCACTTTTCGGTGATTATAGTACCTTTTTGAGATAGAAAGCCTTAAGGATCCATTGCTTAGTTGTTTTATTGTGTTGGGTTTGTTATTCGAGTGGGGTTTGTTATTGTTTCCTCAGCATAGTGGGAGTGGACCTTTAGTTTCACGAGGTCAGGTGTAGTGTTTCTTTTACCATTTAAGATTCTAACATTCTTGTAGTGGTGCTGGATGATACCATTACCTTCTTCTTGTTCTTCATTGGAGGCTTATTCGTATCTATCTTATGGTGGCTATATTTTCACCTTGGATTAGTGCTTCAGATATGATTCTTTTTAGATATTGTACTATACTTTGTATTTGATTATTATTACATACCCTGTGACTTGTGCAGAGGATGTGGTTCATGGTGTTATACCTTATGGTATTGGAAGTACTTGTTATTCATTTATATATGGGATATTTGTAATTATACTTAATTTAAAATATTTAATTTGTAATACTTAATTCTATGTCATGGGACCCTTGAGAATTGTTAACTATAATTGAGTTGTACTTATGTACTTATTTGTATCTTATGATGTATTGCTTCCGCATTGTTATCATTATTGTTTTGTAAATACTCAAGAAAAATTTTATTCTGTAAACATAGAAATATGTTTAGGTTAAATTCTCCTGGGTTCCCTAACATGGCATTACATATATCTAATGAATATACATTCAACATATTTGTCATCCAATTTTGTCTACTTCTCGTTTGGCACATGAGCATATGCCTCACAACCAAAAACACTTAGATGTCTAAGTGAAGGCTTATGACCCGACCACGCTTCCATTAGCATCTTATCAACAAGAGCTAAAGTAGGAGACTTGTTTATTGGGTAGAAGGAAGTGGCCACAACTTCAAACAATAAATTTTTTTCTAGTATAGCACCACTCAACATACTCCTAGCCTTCTCCATCAAGGTCCTACTCATTCTTTCTGCAACTCTATTCTATTGTGGAGAATATGGAGTTTTCTTCTATTTATTAATACCACAATCTTTACAAAATGTGTCAAAATCATTGGAGCAATATTCACTACCATTATCAGTCCTTAAACATCTTATCATGTTTCCAGTTTGCAACTCAACCATTGCTGAAAATTCTTTGAAACAACTAAAAACTTCAGCTTTACTCTTAAGAAAATAAACCCACGTTCTTCTACTAAAATCATCAATTAAAAAAACATAATAAATTGATTTACCAATAGAAGGAACATCAACTGGACCAAATACATCTAAATGGATTAGATCCAAAACACATGAAGAATTATGAGAAATCGATTAAAATTAAATACGGTTTCATTTTCCATAAATGCAATGCTCACAAAAAATTAATTTTAAGATTGCAGTCATTCAACCCATCAGCAAGGTTCTTATTTTTCAAGATCTGTAGACCCTTCTCACCTATGTGGCCAAGTTTGTGGTGCCATAACATCATCTTCTTTGTAGACAACTTTAATTTACTAGACAAAGCACCCTTTGGTACACAAAAGCTATGACCATTTATTGAAAGAGAAACCCTCTCCTTTTCCAACAGAGTAGTCTTTATCATAATATTATTAAAATTTCTATTTCACTCAGCTATGCATACCTCAAGTTGGTACAATATACCCAATATTATTCCTCTTTCTATCACCATAGCACCTCTCACCATTTTCATACCTACTTCAGAAAACTATACATACACACCCGCATCTATTAGTTTGCTAACAAATAACAAATTTCTTGCTAGTGTCAAGATATGCAAGACACCATCAAATCGTCTAATTCTACCATTAGAAAATTTCACATTAATACTTCCATGGCCAACAATATCAACACCAGATTTATCACCTAAATACACCTTACCACCATTAAAATTTTCATACTTACTAAACCAGTTTCTATTAGGATCCATGTAGAAAGATGCACTTGAGTCTAACAACCATGCATTGTCACGTGTACAAGTGGCCAAGGCTGCACTAAAAGTATCTCCATCTTCTTTCTCAGACTCAGAATTAGAACCTTGCTTCTTCTTCTTCTTCTTCTTTTCTTCTTTGCAGTCCTTTAAAAAATGTCTAGGTTTGCCACAGTTCCAACATATTGTCTTGAACTTACTCGAGGATTTTGATCTCCCCTTATTCTTGGACTTAGAACAACCATGTTTTTCTCTTGCCTTTTTCTCTTTATCTTCCTTGAACACTCAAAGCCTCTTTGGTATTTTGAGAGACCTTCCTTTTCATCTCCTTAGAAACTAGAGAACCAACAACATCCTCCATCTTCAAGACAAATGAAGTGCTCCCTATGGCCACGACAAGGTTGTCCCATGACTCTAGCAATAAATATAGCAAGATTTGGCACCTTTCTTATTCATCGGTTGACACCCCTATTGAAGTCAACTGAGTCACCAGTCAAAATATTAAATATTTTCAGATTCTCATAAATTTGTCCAACTTATTCTATTCTCAAGTAATATAACTTCTTCCTCAAGAAAATCTTATTCACAGGTGAGTTTTATTGATATATCTCACTTAGCTTCTTCGAAAGCTTCTTTAAAGTAGATTCTTCGTGGACATTTATTAGAATTGAGTCTACAAGACACAATCTTATGAGACCTTTAGCTTTTATATCCATTACATCATACAGTGCTGCTAAATTTTAATATGTAGGCCCCTGGACATTTTCATCCACCGCATCCCATAAATCCTGATCAATCAAGAAATCTTCCATCTTTAGCTTCCACATTTCAAATTTTGTGCCAAAAACTTTCTCTACTTCAATCCTCCCTAATATGCTTTCCATCTTTACTATCATGCAATAAAAAAATGACATACTTTGCACAAGATCCTACTCAAACCTTTATTGGTTAAAAAAACCATGTTCAAAAAACCTTGTACCCAACAAATAGAACCAAAACTAGCCAAGATTTGATACCAATTTTAAGGAAGAAAAGGTGTGTGGAAACACTTCCTACGCTTATCTTAAGAGGAAAAATATGAAAATTTTAACATAGCTATTATGGATATTTCAAGAAATGCATACAAACATAAACAAAATAACAATAAACACATAACACCATGATTTCCATGGGGAAAACCCTTATGGGAGAAAAACCCCAAACTCTAAAACCTAGATTATATATTATCAAATCAACAAAATATTAAACACCACACTTGCAATGAAAATTCTTACAAGAGTATCGCCTCAACTCAATCTTGGAGGAACTTTAGTAGCATTCTTCTAGCATCCAATCTTGCAAACAAAACTCTATGCTCAAACTTCCCCTCAAGCCCTCATTTTATAGGCTTCTCACAACTTGGAAAACACTTGTGGTTTACAAAACTATGTCTAAAACCTCCTTGACATGTGTTACCCATCCTTGACATGTGTTGCCCAAGATAGGCATGAACTAGGTTAGAAATAGTCTCTCTCGTCCAAAGTCTTATCCCATATTTTTTACCCTTACAATTGTCATGAAATGTGTCATACAATCCTTGAAAATGGCCCTCCTATATTATACTATGGACAAGGAATCTTTTGACAACTAATATACCATTTTCCAAGGCACTAATACATAGAAAGATGACAACTACATTTTTGGAACTATTTGTAAGGTTGAGACACGTGTTTTCTCAACAATATGTCACATACCTTGTCATGACGATGATTCTTTGGATCACATTTCTTTGGAGTGTTTGATTTTCCTTCCATTATTTATGCCCATGATTCCATCTTTAGTTCTTCATGTTCCTTTATGTTCCATTTAAAAGTCATGGATAGTCTAGTGAATATCTAGTATTTAAAAATATACACATTTGATTCATTGAAGTTTGATTCAAAAAATATACAATAGAATTCTGATAGTGACATTAGAACACTTTTACATATATTTTCTAAGCTTATCCAGCCTTGGGAACATCATTTCACATAATATTGAGAGGTGGAATATAAACTTTAATAACTAAACCCTTACGATTTCCCTAAATTTATTGCTAATTTTGAGAGGTATAATAGTGATATTTTAATTTTAATTTCTATTTTATTTATCTATTTATTTAGTTTGTTGTGATGGAGTGTTTGGACTCTAATCTTTCTTTGGATTTGTTTCTATAGGCTAATTGTATTAGTCAATTACTTTCTTGAATGAGTTTTGATTTATATATTGGTGTGCCATAAACAAGAAATAAAATAGTTATAATTTAAGCTTATATTGTCTTGGATTAATCAAACTATTGTAAATATTGTTACATTGAGTTTCATTTAATTTGTTACTTTTTTTTATAAGTTATTGAATTAGGAAACATATTGAGAGAGTGATAGAGTCATGCGAAGTGGAAATGATCAAGTATTTTAGTAATCTGTTAAACACTCCAATTAGTAACTATGTAGATGTTATTATACAAAAAAGAAAGATGCTTTAAATTTTATCTCATGCATAATTTAGTTGATGGTATATTTTAATTATGGATGACTCATTTTAGAAAATAAAGAATTTGTTTCACATTCCTAGTATATAAGCATAAAACCTATTGTGATGCCCAATTAGTAAATCTATAGAGAGATCCTTCGATGCAATCCAAGATGAAGGCTATGTGATGACACTCTTCCCTCTTGTACTCTAGTATCCTAAACTATTAGGGTTGTAAGTGAAGGTTAATGGTGGTTCTTTTCATACTTCATACTTTTCTTTATACGCATTTTATACATATAAATATCTTATGTTTCCTTGGATGTTGGTGTTGGTAAAATATATCCTAGCTACGGTTCCATCTTTGTTTCACCAAGTGGGTGGAAACTGATTGAGGAAATGTAGGGACTCTACCCTAGAAAGGGTTGTGTACCTTCTTTCTTATTTTATAAAATAAATATTAATAAAGATATGATGCATTTTGTACCCTTATTATGATGAACCAATATGATATGGTTCAAGATTAAAGAGTCAAACTATGAATTCATTGAGCATGAACATAGGCAAGATCATCAATGATGAGCCCCCAAGACTTAGGTCTGGCCCTTAGGACTTGCCTTTAAATATTTAAATGAAATTAATTCATTTCTTCTCAATAATAATTCACCTAGGTAAAACGTTGATGAAGGTTATATTTAAGATTATATATCTAATGTCTTATATCTAGTTGTATAGACATTATAAGAGGGTTATAGGTATTGTGGCATGACAAGCACAATGCAAAATCAAGGAGATGAGACTCAAGTATTTAAGTGATTTATTGTTGAAAGGTTATCATAGGAACATTTGGTCTTGTGCTTAAATGAACTTGGTAGCAAATGAGTAATGTTGTTTTGATATGCAATGATATGGTTGCTCATATGATTTGTGCAAATATAGCATATGTTTTAGTAGCGACATTAGGGAACCCTTAGAGGACATGGTTCTCTATGTATGTTTATTTTCGACTTGTACATTATTATGGTGAATTATATGATGTATTAGATGATACGTTGTATATGTTTTGAAAAAATAATTATTGCTATGTTATTTAAGTGGTTGGTGGTTAGTCATTGAGAGTTCTCTAATGGGATGTTATAGTAGTGATGTTTAAATGTTTAAAATTTTTATGGAGGGAAGAATATGAAAATATTATTCTCTGTGTGTGTGTGTGTGTGTAGGAGTGAGTAGAACAAATCCTATATAGTCATGTAAATATTTAAATAGAATAAAAAATAGCACGATAGAATTTTTTAATTAGACTTCTTTACTAAATTTGTTTTGTTTATAATTATTTCACATTTAAAATTCTTGTTTGCTAAAAATTAATTATTAGTCTAAAATAATATTTGATTTACTAGTTTCATTAATTAAAGATAATATATTTTTTGATAAAATAAAAAATAAAAATAAAAATAATTATGCCCTTCTTATGATATATCTTCTATTTATTAGATTTTATCAAATATCATTTGTTAGGATCTTAGATTATCAATTATCATAACTAAATACAAAATAAATAAAAAGATAATTACAAGAGACATATAAATTAAATACATTACACAATATTTGTATCAGAATTTTTTTTAAAGTAAAAGATTCCATAAATCATAATTATATGTAATCAAGGACTTACATAAAGGTTTACTAAAATATAGATCCAATTTGGGGAAACACTTCGTGTTGTTTCCACATGACTAATAATACCTCTTGTGCATAGTGATAGAATTCATTATGAATCTTTGAGTTTTAATATCTCTCAATGAGAGATACACTCCTCAATTACAAAACAAAGGGGTGCTAAAATATTTTAAGAAGCATTAAAGTCACATGTATTCAAATTTATCATTTACAAATAATTAATAATCTAATAGCTTATAGGTAAGTGCACCAAGATGGTGTGCAAAAAAGTGGCCACCCACCCAAAAAACTAACAAAATACCCCTAACACGATCGACTTACTTTAAATTCAAATAACATGATCAGACTTAGGTTTGGTAAACTACTAATCCAAGGACAATGCTATATTAATATACTTGGATAATAAAGTTAAGGCTTGGGAGCTTCATTTCCCTCCATTTCCCTCTTTTTTCAAGTGTTTTGTTCTTCAAAACAAGTTTCTCAACTTCATCGTCGTCAAGTTTACACATCACCAAGTGGGTATTTGTAAAATTACCATCATAGTTTCACACATCTTATGAGTTTTCTAACCATATAAATTTTTCTATTTTTGGAGAATATTATCATAGTAAAGTTTAATTTTCTTGTCTCCATAGTTCTCCGAGACATATGTCTACCATTTTCTTAATAAATTTTGATCTACTTGACCAAATTTAAAATAAATTACATATTATTGTTATAGACTTGATTCTATACACATTTTAAAAAAAATACTCAACAGAAAATTAAAAAAATACACAACTTCTAGCTCTCACTCTTACCTACCATTCTACAAAAGGGTTTTTCAAAATACTAAATCTAACTATATCTTTTTTGAAGTGCATGCAAGACATTATGTTATATTTTTCTAAAAAATTAGGAACAATTTTTTGTGCACAATAGATTTTACCCTCTTAATAAATTATCCAATTAAAAAAAAAACTTTAGTAGTTTAGAAACTAGATTCAGTACTACAATTATTGTTCTTTGCACATCCTCTAATTTTGAGTGCATGACTCTCATATTTCTCTTTGTAGTTTAGGTTTACCTTATTTTTGAAAAAAAGTGACCATTTATACACCCTTTTTTACACACCATCTTAGTACACTTGCCCTTATTAGATTATTAATAATTTAAATAGTATAATTTATAAATAAAATAATTTGCATAAGATTGTACACTCACATTAGAATACTATATAAATGTTATATGATTATGACCTATAATAACAATATGTTCTAATAAGAATCTTGTGGCATATCTCAACAAAATTTTAATGGTGTCATGAGAAAATACCTAGTCTATGTTAAGTAGTTTTATGCCACAATCCAAGCACTAGAAAAATAGAGATTAAAACTGATTTTTTCCACCAATTACAATTTACTTTAATTTTATTTTGTTAAAATAAAACATTTTCTATAGTCTATATGTAAAATTTTCAAGTTTATAAATTGCAAAAAATATTTTTTGATGAAATGATTGGCTAAAACATTTAAGGTCTTATAGACCTATTTTTTAGGCATGAATATATTTTATAGAAGTTTTTTAGAATTTATAAGAGTTTTTTTAGAATTTTTTTTTAAAATTATTTTGTTAAGTTCAGATGAAGTTTTTAAAATTTTTTATTAATATATTTTTAAATTAAAAATTATGTTATTTAAATTTATTCTAGTTTATACTATTAATTTTTACAATATATTATAATTTAAATAAAAACTTATGATATTATAATATATATTTATTTTTATTCATATTATTAGTACTTGCCGATAGGCTAGGCAAGTACTATTGCATCCGTTTTTGGATTTCATTAACTAGTGATTAAAAAATTACATTTCTACCAATTAAAATTATTATTTTTATCAAATTTGTTACAAAATTAATAATTTGTATAGTATACATGCACATTTTTTTATCATCTCATTGGATGAATGCATTTGAAGTCTTATTACACATATAATTTAATGGTTAATGTGAAAATTAAAGAGTTTTATTTTTTCAAAAATTATTAAAATATATACTATTACAATATACCACATAATATAATATTTAACTTTATTGATCATATCTAAATTAAAAATATATTAAATTATAATATAAAAACTATATTATTAATACAAACATATTAAATTAATTAAATATAAACTTATATTTATTTATATATTATTGAATGTAAAATTAATTTTATTAGATTTTGATTAAATTTTTCAAAAGTCTATATTTAGACTATATATATTTAGCAGAAGGATATCTAGGTGCATTAGTGTATTTATCTAAAACTATTTTCTACATTATTTATTTATAGCTTTAACCTTTTCTATGACATTATTTATTTATAGCTTTATTTATATACTTTTTATATTAGAATATTTAGTTCTTTTTATAAAAGAAGCTTACAGTAATCTAGGCTCTCGTTCTTGCATGTGATATTAAACCTAAGTGTACTCAAAATGGTTATGTTTCTTTACTTTTCACATTTAATTTTAGGAAAAATACTTGGCACTTGTTAGTACTTGTTGATAAGGCATACTAATTTTGGATTATACTAGTTAACTAGTTATTAAAAAACAATCATATGAACCAATGGTAAGCAAGTTATTTTTTATTTTTCAAATTTATTTTATCATTCTAAAGTTTACATGCATGTTATTTAAGTTTTTAAATTCTAAAAAATATTTTTCCTCATTATGATTGTAGAATATGAATAATTATTAATTAACTTTTTGTTATCTTTTATGTCATAAATAATCTAGGTGTGGATAATTAAATTATGTAAATTATATTTTTAATATTACAATATAATAGTCAAAAAAAATATTACAATATAATAGATAATATATTATATAATAATGTATCATATATATAATTTTATTTCAATCATATATAATTAAAAAATATATTAATAAAATAAAATTAAGATTAAGAAATAATACAAATAAAATTTAAATTAGCATTTAAATTAATTATAATTTATAAGTTATATATTTTTTAAATAATTATAATTAAAAAATAAAATTATTTATTGTTACAACTATACTAAAACAAATAATAATAATTATGTAATTTATTCATTAATTAAAATACATTTTAAAATTAAGATTATGGTTAAAAGGAACACATAATACTTTTAAGATTATGATTAAATTTTCATTCTTATAAAAAGTTAGTACTTCTATTATAACTATATAAAACATAATAATTAAAAAATTAATATACTATTACTTCTACTTTAGTTTCTACTATAACTAAAGGCAAGTACTTAAGTGCCACTAGTGGCTAGTACTTAAGTAATTAAGTGTAACTATAATGTGAAATATATAATTAAAATTTTAATAAATTAATTAAAAATTTTCATTTTGAAATTGAGCTAAAAATAATAATATCAACAAATTATAATAAATTATTTTGATAATTCTAGTAGAATTATTAAATTAATATATATTATGATAATAAAAATCAATATATATTATAATATCATATATTTTTATTTAAATTGTAATATAAATTGTAAAAATAAATAGTATAAAGTACAAATAAATTTATAAAATATAATTTTTAATTTAAATTTATTGATATATAATAAATATGAAATAAAAAATATTTATAATAGAATATAAATTATGTTAAATTGTTATTGATTTATGGAGAAGTGACTAGATTTTATTTATTTATTTATTAGAATGACTTATCTATTTTGAAAAGTTTAATGAGAGATAATCAAGGAAAAAAAATGGTTAATTAATTAAGCCGATAGACTTTTTATGGGCATAGCCCATTGACAGGAAAATGTCAGACTGCCGTGAAAGCGTCAGCTGACCGAAACTGAAAATATTACCAGAACCGAAAATATTACAATATAGAAACATAGGCTTTCTATGGGCATAGTCCATTGACGGGAAAGTGTCAAACTGTCGTGAAAGAGACTGTCGTGAAAGTGTCAGCTGACCAGAACTGAAAATATTACCCGAACCGAAAATATTACAATATAATGTAATTAACAAGAAGATAGAATAAGTTTAAGGCGGAAACATTGTTTCCACGTAGCCAAGTAGTTACGCCAAGAGGCGTTTCTGTGTCCAACAGAAACAGATGAAACCCCACATTCTAAGCATTTGGATGCTTCACCGTAACCAATTTGGGTTATGGATTTGTTTGATATTTCTGTTGTTTTCCCACGTCACATAAAATGTTGAGGAGAAAGGGCAGTTACATATCGAGTCCTCTTTACAAGCCCAAATTTCCCAGTTCGTGTGTTGCGTTCTTTTTCTTTATCAAGGAGCCATGCTAGCGTTTCTTGTTGTGTAAGACAGGTTTGAAGACTCTGAGGGTAACTTCCTTTCATACGCTTTGTGTCCTCAACCGACTACAAAGCAAGCACAGACAATTTCTGATGTTTTGTCGTAAAACATAGTTTTTTTTGTTGCAGGTTGAAGAGATTGTGCTGGGATTGGAGGCCAACAGAGTGAAGTTTTTGTGGGTTCTCATTTGACAAAGATGATTAAGGTTTTAATTTGTTAAATTGATATAAATATTGCAGTTTATGTTTGCTGAATCGGTGATGCCACTATTCATGTCCTCATTGCAGGATGATTAGGGTTTTAGTTTGGCCGAATAGGGTTGCTTATGAAGGAGTCCCATGAAGCAGCTGCAAGTAAGAATTATCCATGTTGTGAGCCCATTCCAAGTGATCAGTTTGAGGTTTCTTTTCAAGCTGTGGATTGCTGATAGGGCAGTCCTGCCTGTGGAAAACTCTCTAGGAGGGAGCATACACAGAAACTATGATCTGCTTCTCAGGCTTTCACTACACATTATTGGGGAGGTTCAGTTTCCAGTACATCACTACCTTGTTGCATTGCCTGGTGTGAAGATAGATGGATTGAGGGGGGTCATGAGCCACCCACAAGCCCTAGCTCAGTGTGAGAACACTCTGACCATGATGGGCCTAAATGTGGCCAGAAAAGCCTTTGATGATATTGCTGGCGTTGCAGAGTATGTTGTCAACAATCTCAGAGACATTGTTGCCATTGCAAGAACAAGAGTTGCTGAGATATATGGGATGAACATACTTGCAGATGGTATTCAAGATTTTATGCTGTGCACACCTCCCTGATTTGAGGAACTCCAAAATCTTCTCCTTGGCAGCTCAAAGCGTCATTATTTATTAACACAATTTATTTATAACATTTCAAAATTATTTTAACACAATTTATTTATAACATTTCAAAATTATTTAATTACTATAACTTATAGCATATTTGCTATCGGCGTAACCATTGCACCTTGTTGGTGCAAGTGCTAGTTAGCTAATCATTTTGATGTTGACAAGAGAATGATATTGATAGGGGATAATTATTATAGGTTTTATGTATATAAAGATGTGTTAAGATATATTTAAAAACACATGTTTTTCATTAAATAAAAGTGGAAGTTAAAGTGTTAGTTTATATTAGTCATAATTATAAAGAAAGCTTAGGATGACATAAGCATGGTTTTATATTAGGTTTGTAGAGAAAACAAAGAGGACATAATTAATGTGGTTTATAATTTTTATAAAAATATCATCACATGTAATAAAATGAACGATTGATTACATTTAGTTAATTTATTTTTTAAGCATTGTGAGTTGTATTTATTTTGTAAAAGTGTACTTTTTAAAATAAATAATAAGTTTATTGGTTATTTCTAGTTGAAATTATAAAAGAATATGAAGATAATTGAAAGTTTAGTTCATTTTATCATTTGCAAAAATAAAAATAAAAATTTAGGAGGATGTTTTTCCAGCTATGTTCATATATAATAATTTAGAAAGTAAAGTTATAGATTAACTATCATTTTATATTTTGTATGAATAAATTTCAAGGAATGTATCAGAATTAATAGAAACTAGTGATGGAAAAATGATAGGTGTTGGAGTAGTGGATTTTGTAGATCATTTGAAAGGATTATATATGAAGAAGTTAGGAAAAAATGGAAAGAATGAATGCAAATATTAAAGAAAAAGACAATAAATAAAGAATAGAAGAGGAATGTGAATTAATATAAAAATAGCATATTGACTTAATATAATAAACTTCGTCATAATTTCATCAATAGAATATCTTCAAACTTATAATCCAATAAATTTCAAAGTCCAAAAGAAATGTCTAGTCCATTATTGGCATTTTATATCTTCAAACTTATAATCCAATAAACTTAAAATATACTTTGTTTCTGTTTAGTTTTTGTTCCACCTCTTAAAACCTTTGAACCTAATTATACCAGAATAAATAAATAAATAATCTAAAAATAATATGTCCCATTATTGACATATTATATCTTCTAACTTATAATCCAATAAAGTGAAAACACGTATTATTTTTATTAATATACTTGAAAATAATATATTTGTTCCATCATAATTTTAAAAAATCTAAAAATAACATATCAACTTAATATACCAACCTACATTACAATTTCATTCCAAACTATCTCCAAACTTATAATCGAATAACCTTCAAAGTCCAAAAGAAATGCATTAAAGATATGGTTGATCCATCATAATAATGTTATTTATGCCCTAGTTGTTGGGCCTTAAAATCAAAACTTTATATATTGTAACTTTTTCCCACATATAGATCAAAAGAAAGCAATTTGAGATAGTGAATCACCAACTCAAAAATAGTTATTACAATTTTGGTTTTTCCAGTTTATCCACGACTGTAGTACAAAACAAAGTCAGCCAGAAAACTACAATGAACGTCAGGTGAAATACATTTGGTCGAGATCACAAGCAGCTGTATGAATATCATACACATTGTCATGCCACACTGTTGTTGCACCCTCGCACTCGAATTCGAACCCATCACCTCCTCCTCCTCCTCCTCCTCCTAATGAATTACCAGTTGTGGCTTCTTCTTCTTCACCTTGCTTTATCCCACAGCAATTATACTCAGCAAACTCAAAGCTACTTTTCTCCCTGTTATTGCTATTATCAGTACCTGCAAATGGGTGCATTCCAAAGTTTACATTGAATCTGAAACAGCTATCGTCACCCTTACTGCAATCACCTTCATTAGCCCATGCAATGGGCTGTGCATTGCACTGGTCTGTTGCATTGACGTTCTCATTGTTGGCATAACTCTCGAGAATACTACCAACTGGGTCACAGTTATCTGTGTTGTGTGAATAAGAAGCACTCCATGCACTCAGCCCAGAGGAATCATGGTATTCACAGTTGGTCATCAGCTCGTTTTGGTTATCATTCTTTACATTTTCTTTCAATGGCAGAAACTCACAGTCAACGAGAGGAGGAATTGTGGTGTTAGGAGTGTAATTCATGGGGAGATGTGTGGTGTTGTTACTCCATGAGTTTTGATTGCATAGCCTGGTTTGGGCTGCCTCCTGCACAGATAAAGATTTTTATTAGTGAAGTCGAAGAATAGTTGGTATGATCATGGATCATTAAATAAGTTTGACGTTCTTAGACTCTTTCAGATGGATCATTGAATATGATCAGAAATGTTAATGTTAAAAACTTATACACAATCTTACCCAAAAGTGTAATAATAAGAACATGGATTGTGAAAACCTACTATCGTTAATTGGTATGATGTTTTAAATGTTAATTGGAAAACATACACATCTTAATCTAAAAGATGCAATCTAGCCTTTTATCAATTTCTTGGAAAACAGTTTAATCCAAAATAGTTTTGAAGTCTTATAAATGTTAGTTGAAAAACATACACTGTTTAATCCAAAAGCTTAAATTCTAAAATCTAAGAAATATAGAGGAAAAACCATATACAATTGAATCTAAAAGCTTATATTTTAAAGTCTAAGAACTTAAAACAATTGTCTGATTAACAGAGTTCATGTGAATAGTTCACATGTTAAGCTTACATTCTATAAAAATATTGTGATCGATTGAAAAATATATGCAATTTTTGTTATAATAGTGGTTGATGTTGCACTAAAAGATTGATCTGTTAATATCTAATACAACCACTAGATTTATAGAAAACACAAAGACAGTTAAGCCATGTCGCGAATCATAAGAGGAACGCTGACCATTATGCCAATAGTTAAACAGTTGTGATTGACTGAAAAGCAGACAAATATAAAGTTAATAATTGGTTCTATGGAGGTGTGCAGTCTACCACACTACCATTTTCTTTTGGAATATCGACACATCTCTCTTCTGCTACTATAAAGTTTAATCAGAAATGTTCATAGAAAACATACAGTTCGATCTAAAACTTTAGATTCTCAAATGAAAAAATCTTAAAAACATAGATTCTGAAATGAAAGTTCTTAAACAGATGTGACATAATTGAAAAATATATGTTAAGGCGAACACAACCCATTTGAATAGTTCACATGCTAAGCACACCATATCCGCCATTTACTTTCAGACGAATAAAAACTAACAAAACCCTAAAAGAGAGACCTTTGAAAAGAAACAGCTTGACGAATTTAAAGTTGTGTTTGTCAGTGTCACCTGTAAATTCATGGATCTGAGAGAATGATTAAAGCCGTCTTGAATAGAATAAGCATTCCATAGTTGGCAATTCATGGAGGAGTTTATGGGCAACTCTGGGATAGAAAACTGGTTTTCCATTGTGCGCAGTGAAGGCTGGTACCTTGCCAGCATGGCATCCAGTGGCTGTGTTCGAGCAGGTGTAGCAGAAATGGTGGAATTTGAGGTGGTAGATTTATGATTATTGTTGTTGTTGTTGAGGTGCTTCAACTTCTTTTTAATGCAGGAATTCCAGAAATTCTTGATCTCATTGTCTGTACGTCCAGGCAAACGGGCTGCAATCTGAGACCACCTGCACCGTCACACAGTCACAGAAAATGGTATAAGATGGAGTTCTTTTAGCATTGATAAGAACCCATGAAAGTCTGTTTGTAGTTATATGCTGAAAAGATTGTTTCTATAAGGATATATGGTACTAATTGATGACTAGTTGTGGTTAATATACAGGGCGTTTGTTATCAGTGACACAGTAAATAAGATATAAGAATTGTTTCAGATCTTCTGTGAAATTCTAAACTATTTTTCTCTATTTTAATTTAAGAATTGAAGTACCCAGTCTGTAATTCTCATTAATTTTATTTGATCTTGGAGAGATCTCCATTGTGAAAATAAAATGGTCCCATAATTTTCTGGCCTTGGTAGGATCAGGAGTATGATAGCATGAAATGGGTTTTGAAGAGTCTGAATTGAGGAGGCAGGATTGTTTTAAGAAATTTGGTAGAAGAGCAACTCTGTGAAGATCTGGTGAAAAATAAATAATCTATATCATTGTGAGTAGAAGCCAATGATCTGAAACAATGGTTTATTACCTCCAAACAACATTGCGTTCCTGGGAAAGAAATATGTATTGATAAGAAATATATCTTCTGTTAAATTAGGGCAAGAAATGCTTCTCTTATTAGGAACATATGTGATGCGGCATTGTGTGAAATACCTGGCAGTAACCACAGGTAAGTTGCCCAATACATTTGTGCAAGATTTCTTTAAACATTACAATTTACCTGCTACCATTGGGAGACTAGGCATTGTCTCCCATGGCAGCCAACTCCTGGGTTCATAAACAGAACTACCCACTGAATCAATATTGATTTCCAAAATGGATAGTAAGAGTAGAAAAAAGAGAGAATTGGGCGTGAAAACCTATTGATTCAGTGGTGCATCAATGATGCATTACCCACAAACAACATTACCTTCTTTGGAAAGAGATATCTATTGTTAAGAAATGTACCATCTGTTAAATTAGGGCAAGAAATATTCCCTTTGTCAAGGAACATATGTAGTAAGGCATTATGTGGAATCCCTGCTAGTAACCACAGGGAAGCTGCCCAATACATTTGTGCAAGACGTCATTGAACATCACTATTTACATGCTACCATTGAGAGACTAGGCATTGTCTCCCATGGTAGCCAACTTCTGGGTCAGGAACACAGCTGCCCACCGAATCAATATCGATATCCAAAATGTATAGTAAGAATTGAAAAAAGAGAGAACTGGGTATGAAAAAAACCTGTTGCCCAAGATGGAATGCAAGTGAATAATCAATTGCTCTTCATGTGGTGAGAATGCTCCTCGTTTTAGGTCAGGCCTGAGGTAGTTAATCCATCTCAGCCTACAGCTCTTTCCACATCTCTGCAGACCTACGAATTGCCAACCAACCACAAAAGCATTAAAAATCATCTTTTTTTTCTAGAAATCCTGAATAATACCACAAAGCATTGAATGTCATGTAAAAATCACATCTTTTTTCTCAAAACTCTGAACACAGAATCCAATTTCCAATGCAATGCAATGTCATTTCATGTTAAAAATCACAACATTTTTCTTGAATAACAACACCACATTGCATTGAATTACCAATGCAATGCAATGTTGTGTCATGCCAAGTCAAGTCATGTTAAAAATCACAGATAGTTTCTCAAAATCCTCAATAACACCACCACATTGCATTGAATTCATGTAAAAAATACAGCATTATCTCAGAAACCCAGACTAACAACACCAAATTGCATTGAATTTCCAATGCAATGCAATGTTGTGTCAAATCAAGTCATGTTAAAATCACATCTTTTTCCCAGAACTCTGAATAACAACACCATATTGCATTGAATTTCCAATGCAATGCAATGTTGTGTCAAATCAAATCATGTTAAAAATCACATTTTTCCCCAGAACTCTGAATAACAACACCACATTGCATTGAATTTCCAATGCAATGCAATACCATGTCATGTTAAAAATCATATCTTTTTCCCAAAACTCTGAATAACAACACCACATTGCATTGAATTTCCAATGCAATACAACACCACAAGGAATAACAACACCACATTACATTGAATTACCAATGCAATGCAATGTTGTGTCATCTGAACTCATATTACGTTAAAAATCACAGCTTTTTTTCTCCTCAAAACCCAGAATAACATCACCACAATTGCATTGAATTGAATGCAATGTTGTGTCAATTCAATTCAATTCAAGCCATAGAATCATGTCAAATGTTTTACCAGCTTGTTTTGCAACATCGCTCCAACACCCCTGGCCATTTTTCATCATGTAATTGATGAGCTTATCATCTTCTTCAGGCGACCAGAGGCCTTTTCTGAGTTTGGGTTTGGGCTCCGAGGATGAGCTCATGGTCTGAGAGTCTGAGAGAGTTGGTCCACCTGGAAAATGAGCTCTTAAGTGCCCTCACCAACGACTGCAGAGGAATGAATTTATTCCAAGCCCATGAGAAAAGAAAAAGAAACACACGGTTGACGTTTCCTGTGCCCACACCCCATCATTTTCTCCCCCTCGTCAATCAATCAGTCATTACTACACAGGCAACCAACTCTTTGCTTTGAATACGGATCATTGTTTCATCATTAGCCAAACCCAAATCATTTTCCTTCAAAAGGCCATTTATTATTGGGGAAAAAGATTTCATTCAGTTGTTAACGGTACATCACTTGACGTACTTTGCTCCCTCCCTCCCTCCCTTGTCTTCTCTGCAAGCATTGCCTCCATCATTTCTTTCTTCACTCTTAAGTCAATCAATCCACATTTTTCCATCATCACACTAAAAATGTACTCTCAACGCAATGCTCTGAGTTGGCCCTCAAACAAGCCCCCCTCCCTCTTGAATTAGAGTGAAAGGAATGTACTCTGAACATAACATAACACCCAGTCATTTAGAGAAGGAAATTATACCTACAAACTCAGTTCCACCATTTTCATGTGGGTTTTATATTATCCACTCATGAATGTCTCATCCATC